>JARQOC010000003.1:82448454-82529789 GCA_033576535.1 Allobates femoralis | reverse complement strand
CCTGCGGGATCAGACACCACCCTTTTCAGCTGGAATTGGATAAAGGATCCCACCATGACACAAACCCCAGCCCTCTTCTCAGTATGATTAGCAAAATAGATATGGGGATATCGTGGGTGGTGGAGTCTGAAGTGATCTTCTGACATCAAATGTGACTCCTGCACACACACATCATCTGCGTGTAACCGAGTAACTTCCTTCCACAAAAAGGATCGCTTAGCCGGGGAGTTAAGCCCCTTTACATTAAGGGACACTATCTTTAGGCTCATAATTGGGCTCCCAGGTAAATGCAAGCTAAGGGTACAAGGATAACCTGATTAATGGGTGAGACAGGGTAGTGTAGGCCAAGCTCACAAGGGAGGGAGGGGGATAAGGAAAGGAGGTGGAGGAGGTGTTTTGATGGGATATCAGGAAAAGAGGAAAGGACACAGAGTTAAAGAAGAAATAGACTGAAATAAGCCCGGCCACAATCGGTAAAAGAGAGTTAAGAAACACAATCAGATACAACAAAAAATAACACACAACAAATATGTAAACTCAAATCTCTCAGACAAAAATCTGAGAGTTTGGGTGGAAAATGAGCTCACAGATCCTCCACCTCAGTGGCGGGAAGCCCGACTAATGATGAAAAAATGTCGGTCTCTGGCTCACGTAGTACAAGAAGCCCAGTCCTACAGGCCAAATCATATATACGTCACAGCTCCTCCTGTGCCCCATCCCTCTCCGGGCTGTAACCGGGGGTCATGGCCGGTCTCGGCGTGTGGAGATGGGAGGTTGCTTGGAGAGATCAGGTTCCAGGCTCTCAAGGCTTTCCTTAGTAGTGACGGGGATGAAAAGGAATGTCTGCTCCCCTATAGCGAAAGTTAAAGGAGACAGGCGATCTCCAGTTGTAAAGCATGCCCTGTCCCTGAGCACCTGGCAGCTGGAGCTAAATTCCCGCCGGCGAGAGAGAGAGGTCAGGGTACACTGTTATGTCTTTAAAAGGATCCGGCAGTTGACGCTTACGTCTCATGGCCTGCAGAAAAAGATCTCTCATGCCCAGGCGGACCAAAAACACAAGCACATCCCTCGGGACCTCTCTAGCCAGGTGAGCCGGCTTTGGGAGACGGTATGCTCTTTCAATAGCCAGATCCGCCTGGGGGACCTCTGGAAGAACCGCGGAGAGAAAGTCAGAGACTATAATAGTAATGTCAGTGTCCTCAGTTGTTTCAGCCAACCCTCTGATTTTCACATTATTCCTCCGAAACATGTCTTCTAAATGGCACATCATAGTGTTAACTGAGCCCATTTCTTTATCCAAGTCATCATAGCTGTCAGCCAGATGATTATGGGCTGAGGCATATTCAGCCATTTTGTGTTCTACATGTGAGGCTCTTTCTCCTAAGGCTCCTATGTCTTCTCTCAGTGTCCCAATGAGGACCCTCATGTCCTCCATTAAAGACTGTCTTAGGGAGCCCAGCAGGGACCTCAGGGAACCCTGTGTAATAGGGGAACTCTCATCCTCCTCATGATCTCGCTCCTCTGAGAGCGAGTAGTATTGCGGGGAGAGAGAGGTGGGCGCTCAGTGCTATGCCTTCCAGGGAAGCCCGCTGCCTCTCCGCTCCAAAAAAGTCTGTTATCTTGAAGTCAGTGTTGTGTCGGCGAGAGGAAGCTCTGGGCATGTTGGTGTGTTACCGGGAGCTTCTCCGACCGATGGTGCATGGGAGGGAAGCCCAGGGGAGTTGATAATGTGCCGTTTTGGTGGCCTTGCTGGAGGAGCCCCTTTAGTGTGCGTCCGACGCCATGAGCAGCAGGACACGCCCCCTTCATCAGCATTTTGACAGCACTATTGGTAATCAGTTAAACCCATATGTGTTGCACCTTTCATTATTCAATGTCTTTTACATATTTTTATGTCTTTATGCAGTTTGACAGACAGGAAAGCAGGAGCAGAAAAATGAAGAGCCGCCCCGACTTCCTGTAATATACCTCAATGTCTCTGCTACTAGAGACAGGTTACACATAGTAAATGTCAGATACTCTGAATACGTGTATCTCACGTATTTCTAAAATGGAGAGCCAGTGTGCATTTTAGGATAGGAGACACTATCATCTTCTATGTTTGAAACAAAACCAAAGAGAACATAGGAATGTGAAACCTAAGAAGTATACGTCATACACAGACTTTTAGACTATGTGCAAAAGGTGCTGATGTTCAGCCAATTGGATGTGTATATGTTAATGCTGAGTTGAGCTGAGCCAACCAGGTTGCTACAACGTATGCCCAAGACATGACTACATAAGTTCAAGTCGATGATGCAATAAAGACTTTTTTTCTTTTTGGAGACAAAGAGAGCTACTTCTAAAGAATATTCATGTTGGGGGGGGCTTTCTACATACGTAACAGATCTCTATTATTTTAATCAGGACCACACACACAAAGTCTTATGCATCACAAACTGAGTGGTGACATCAGAAAATAAGGCAGTCATGTTATTGATAACATATTCAAATTAACTATTAACAATTAAAAAACATTGAAAATACTTTGGATATACAAAATGGTTTCATACTAATCCAAATCCTACTCACCACAGTCCCATTCATCTGAGCGATCTGTGCAGCCTGATTGGCCATCACACCACGTATCCCTTTGGACGCACTCATGATTAGCACATTCAAGTTCATCATGTATGCAGGATGCTGCAAATGTAATGAAAATGTGGAATATACATACACCAAACTTACATAAATGGTACAAGTTTGGGTTTTGCATAAACATATCCACAACTTACAACAGTTCTTCTCCTCCAACTCGTCAGGGCAATCTGGAAAACCATCACAGATCATGGAATGTTTGATGCACATCTTGTTCCCGGGACATTCCCACAGTCCTCTCTCTGCGCAGTCTTCAGAAAACAAAGAGGCTAAACTGTAATAAAACTATCAGTATCACTTCAATAAATATTTTGTAATGTACACCACAGAGCTATTCTGTATCATAGAACCAACATTAAACATGTCTGCACCCCTCAATCCCACCGTTTCATGCTTTTAGTCTCCATCTGGGTGATCATTGCTCCTATGACATGTGTTATGATTTAAAAGCATTTTGAACAGGGTTGCCAACCATTGGTGAATTAATGGAGAATTCATCAAAATAGTGTATTTTTGGCCACAATTAATGGAAAAATGGGGCCCCACAGTGGAATGGATATAGAGATGATGTTCTATTCAATACAGAGGTCCCACGATCCATTCTTTGTACATCAGTATTGGCATGATAAACTGACCAAATCAAGCAATAGTGTCAGCTGAATAAAACTTATACTTATTTTCTTAATTCTTCATTGTGAAGATATTACCTTAATAAACGTTATATACTAATTTATGAAATGATCAAGGGGGCATTACCAAAGAATTGTCTCTGGAGGAGTCTCATTTGTTTCCTGTATTAAGTAGACCAATTATAAGCAGGAGGTATTATGCAAGGGAAAAAGAATGCAATGCCAGAGAAGCTCACAACAGAATTTCTAGTGGGAGACATGTAACAACCCTGCTCTTCTCTGAGATCTAACTGCAGACATCTATTGTGATTACAAGTGTGTGTGTGTGTGTGTGTGTGGGGGGGGGGGGGTACGTAGAGCAGAGCTGTGTTTCATTACAAACACATTTTTCAGGTTTCATACCAGGTCACCGTCAGTCCTGGGGGAGATGAGTACAGCAGAGCTGTGTGTCATTACAAACACCTTTTTCAGATTTCATCCCAGGTCACCATCAGTCCTGGGGGAAATGAGTACAGCAGAGTTGTGTGTCATTACAAACACCTTTTTCAGGTTTCATCCCAGGTCATCGTCAGTCCTGGGGGAGATGAGTACAGCAGAGCTGTGTGTCATTACAAACACCTTTTTCAGGTTGCATCCCAGGTCATCGTTAGTGCTGGGGGAGATGAGTACAGCAGAGCTGTGTGTCATTACAAACACCTTTTTCAGATTTCATCCCAGGTCACCATCAGTCCTGGGGGAAATGAGTACAGCAGAGTTGTGTGTCATTACAAACACCTTTTTCAGGTTTCATCCCAGGTCATCGTCAGTCCTGGGGGAGATGAGTACAGCAGAGCTGTGTGTCATTACAAACACCTTTTTCAGGTTGCATCCCAGGTCCTCGTTAGTGCTGGGGGAGATGAGTACAGCAGAGCTGTGTGTCATTACAAACACTTTTTTCACTGGTGAGATCTTTTTTAACACTATGCTTACAACTGCATATAGTTTTTAGCCATGTGCTAAACATACAGAAACCTCAGTCTGGGGCTACACGTTAGGGTGGAGGCACACGGGCGTACGACTCGCACGAGTGCAAACGCATTGCACTCGAACCAGTATCAGAAAATGATACTGATCATATTAGTGCGTTTACAATGCACATTGCGAGAGAAATGCAACTTCAATCACAACATTGAACGCGATTTCCTCACGTGAGTGCCCATTGAAAGTATATAGGTGCGAGAAAATCTTGCACCCATACAGCACACTGTGCGATAGTCACATGAGTGTGCGATCTTTCAATCTCTTCAAATACTGCTGCTGTCAAAGCAACGGTGCTTGAAATTGCCAGGTTGCTGGCACAACATCCAATCAGCTTTCACGGCTGCCATGCCCTGAGGAAGATAACTTGAAACGGTCGTTGGCTGGAGGGGTGAGGAGCCTATGTAACTGAACAGCTTTGGTGCAGCCTAACTTAAGGTAATTACCGTACAAGCAGGAATCTAAATTGGTGTTCTGCAGGGGGTCCCTTATCAGAGTGTGTATGGGGATATTGAAAGTGCCCCCATAAGTGAATTTGCAGGTTTTAGGTTTCAAATTGGTGAATAAACACTAATATGAGCACCAGTATATAGCTATCAGATAACTAATACTACATAGGAGCACCCGCATATACTGTTGTTTGCTTTTTAGTTGAATTTGTTTAAATTTTAATGGATTATTGCCTGTAATAATTGTGGTACCTTGGCAGATGTTTAAAAAAATATTTTTTTTGAATAATAATAAAAATAATTAATTGTTTAAAGAGACAGTTGTTTCATTTATTTTCTGTTGGATGATGGGAGATTTTGGTTTTATCTGTATATGAGTGAAACCTCTAATAATTGGACATTTGATTTTCATGTCCCTGTATGGTCAGACACATCCATTACACAGTACATAGCAGGGACACATATATAACATTATCTCAGCACAGGAGATGTGGTATGATCAGACCATGTCCCTGTACAGTCAGACACATCCATTACACAGTACTTAGCAGTAGAACATAGGCTAGGGTCACATTTCCGTTTTGACCCTAGCCTGCCGGATTCCGGTTTTAACTTAGGACTTTTTCCAGCATCGCATAGCGTTACCGCTATGCGGTGCTGGAAAACGCTGCCCCTAGTTACCCTATGTTTACCTTAACTACCTGTCACACAGGCAGCTGCTCGGAGTGCGCTTTACAGCGCCGCACAGGAAACGTTGCAGACAGCATTTCCTGTGCGGTGCTGTAAAGAGCACTCCGAGCAGCTGCCTGTATGACAGGTAGTTAAGGTAAACATAGGGTAACTAAGGGCAGCGTTTTCCAGCACCGCATAGCGGTAACACTATGCGCTGCTGGAAAAAGTTCTAAGTTAAAACCGGAATCCGGCAGGCTAGGGTCAAAACGGAAATGTGACCCTAGCCAAATATAACATTATCTCAGGAGATATGGTATGATCAGACCATGTCCCTGTACAGTCAGACACATTCATTACACAGTACATAGCAGGGACACATGTATAACATTATCTCAGCACAGGAGATGTGGTATGATCAGACCATGTCCCTGTACAGTCAGACACATCCATTACACAGTACATAGCAGGGACACATATATAACATTATCTCAGCACAGGAGATGTGGTATGATCAGACCATGTCCCTGTACAGTCAGACACATCCATTACACAGTACATAGCAGGGACACATATATAACATTATCTCAGCACAGGAACATTATTTTTAAACACATCCAATTGTGGAAATTATTATTATTGTAAGATCTATTAACTTTGTTCATGAGAAAACGTTCACTATCAGAAAACCTCTTTTAGCAGAGTGTATGGTGCTTTTAACCCCTGACAACCCACTTTCCACAGAATCTCTAGTGCAGCCTCAGGAAATGGCAGAAAATTCAATAACACAAATGTAATATCAGTTTTGTGCTGTTACATTATCCAGGCAGTATAACTGTCCTTTTTTATTGTCGACTTGCAACTTCAAAATATTACATTAAAAGCAATAGAATTTGACAGAAAACTATCGAGACCCTTTTAAGGTAACAGAGACGGGGCCGCTATCACCACAGCTTATATGTGATAGAAGCAATTCCAATGTCTTTCATACATGGAATAAGAACGAGACCTTGAGCCGTGAGCAGCAAACATTTCTGCAGAACATCTTACCACGGTCAAATTAATGTCACGGTGACACTGGAAAATTTCCAGCCTCGGTCCTCCTCCATATTTATAGAAATTGATAAAAATTGATTGAAAGGGGAAGCAGGAACAAGGCTTTGACAATAAATTTGATTATCTCCCAGGGAGCAAGCTATATACTAAGTTCTGCAAATAATAACAGCATTCGATCTTCACAGTATGTCTGCTGAACACACACGATAGTCATCCACATTTAGTCTGAGAAAATATATAAATACTGTATTAAAAAAATTATGTTTCCCAGTCTAAGGGCAACATAAAACAGGGACAGAGACACCGAGTCCTACAACGTATCAATTAGGCTAGGTTCACACTTGCGTATGCAAACACAGAGCACCGAAATCAGCCAAACGCTTGCGCACTGCGTTCCTATGTTTAACATGGGAACGCATGTGCCTGCGTTTGGCTGCGTTCGGTTGCGTTTGCGTTCGAATGCACACAATTTGTGAACCCTCCTGCGCACTCCGAACGCAGCATTTGCATTTTTTGTGCGGTCGCTTGTTTTATCTGCAAGCGCACAAACAATGCATGGATCTCAATGGATCCGCAGTGTCCTCCGCATGACAGCGCAGGAGAACGCTGTGGATATCATTGAAATCTCTCCTGGTGGCCGCCGGTGATCACCGGCGGCCACCGGGAGATCAGCTAGAGCCACCACTGATCTTCCGCCGGTGTTGGCGCAGGAGATGTGAAGTAACAGCGGATCTGACAGCTGTTTAAATCTCCCGCGCCGACATCGAATAGGGTGATATCAGTGCAGGAGATATGAAACAGCTGATCGCTGTTTCTTATCTCCTGCACCGATATCACTATATTTGTCAGATCAGCTGTTACTTCAAATCTCCTGCACCGACACCGGCGGGAGATCAGCTGTGCCGGGAGGAGGAGATCTCTGCCGCTGATCTCCTCCTCCCGGCCGCCCCCGAGACAGCTGATTGGCTGGCTGGGGTGCATAGTAATGTGAACGCATGTGGAGATTCTCTGCTGTGCTCACATCAGTATGGGCTGCGTTTGCACTGCATTTGCGTCTGCATGCCCTACGCATGCAGACACATACACAAATGTGAACCCAGCCTTACTGGGCTTCTTGATATATTTTTGAGAAAATCACTGTTTTGTCTGCCGCTAGTCCTCTCAATGATGAGCTTTGTATAACCCCACCGACAACAATTATTGACAGCTTTCTGCTTGTAAAAGTTTATAAAAGTTTCTGCTTATAAAAGCAGATCATAAGTGAGAGGTAGGGATATCCAGTGGTCATGAACATGAGGAACTACATACCAGGAGCTTATCATTGAGAGGACTAGAAGATCTGCAGCTGATAAAAGTGTTTGTATCAAAACTACAGCAAATAGCCTACTGAGTGGCAACATAGCATGGTGGCTAACTGTAGCCTTGCCGCACTGGTGTCAAATTCCCACCTAGTACAAGATCTGCTATTACTTTGTATATTTCCTCCAGGTTGTTTGGTTTCCTCCCACACTACAGACATACTGATAAGGACTGTAGATTGTGAGCCCCAAAAGGGACAGTGTTACTGATGTATGTAAAGTGCTGTAGAAATGAATAGTGTTATACAAGCAAAGTATAAAATAAATAAAATGAGTGGCCCTGCATTACAATCTGGGTTTTTGTCCCTAATTTATGCTGCTCTAAAATGAGGCAGAATAAACGGGTAAAGATTCTTTTTAATGTAGTGTATACATTTCAGAAGTAATCATTAAAGTAGTAAGTAGATGTAGAGCTCCATGATACCAAAATGATTTAATAGTTTTGCTCTGTTTTACGTTATTGAGAACTTGTCATGTTAAAGATGGTGTTTTATCTGCAATCAGCATTTTATTGAGCAGGAAAGGATAAGCAGATTTATATATAGTTTTGTGGGAGCATATTAGTATAACCTGATATATATTCAGTTAATTCCTTCCACATTCTGTATTTAGGAGTCATTTGGGAGTCTCATAGACACCTGCACATTACTAATGCAGGGCTTGATGACGGTTGTCAATTTTCAGCTGTCATTAACCCTTTCTATTACCCAGATTGCCACTGCACCAGGGTATGAGGATAAGCCGGGTAGAGCGCCAGGATTTGGCGTTTCTAAAGACACCCCGGAGCCCTAGGCAAAAGGGGGACATGATAGTGGCGAGGGGTGGACTCAGGACTCCTGTAGACTTGTTGTATGGCAGGGTCTGTGTAGAGGTTAACAAGAGAGATGCTGCCTTAACAAGGGGCACTGTATGTGTGTGTTGAATGTGTGTGCCTGCTGACTCACTGGGGGGTGGGTTACAAGTTTGGGAGGAGTCTGCATCCTATCTCTCTCACTCTGTTTCAATAGACAGTGGAAGGAACATTAAATGTTATAAGCTTTAACCCCTTCAGGACCCAGCCTATTTTGACCCTAAAGACTTTGGTATTTTTGTCAATTCTGACCAGTGTCCCTTTATGAGGTAATAACTCTGGAACGCTTCAATGGATCCTAGCGATTCTGAGATTGTTTTTTGTGACATATTGGGCTTCATGTTAGTATTAAATTTAGGTCGATCATTTTTGCGTTTATTTGTGAAAAAGTCAAAAATTTGGCAAAAAATTTGAACATTTCACAATTTTCAAATTTTATATTGTTATTCTGCTAAACCAGAGAGTTATGTGACACAAAATAGTTAATAAATAACATTTCCTACACGTCTACTTCACATCAGCAAAATTGTGGGAAAAAAAATGTGTTTGGTAGGAAGTTATAAGGGTGCAAAGTTCATCAGCAATTTCTCATTTTTCCAGCAAAATTTACAAAACTATTTTGTTTAGTGACCACATCACATTTGAAGTCCCTTTGAGGGGTGTACATGACAGAAAACACCCAAAAGTGACACCATTCCAAAAACTGCACCCCTCAAGCTACTCAAAACTACATTCAGGAAGATTATTAACCCTTCAGGTGCTTCACAGGAACTAAAGCAACGTGGAAGGAAAAAATGGACATTTTAATTTTTCAATCAAAAATGTTCTTTTAGCCTCAATTCTTTCATTTTCACATGGGCAACAGGATAAAATGGATCCTAAAATTTGTTGGGCAATTTCTCCCGAGTACACTGATACCTCATATGTGGTCATAAACCACTGTTTGGGCGCACGGCAGGGCCCAGAAGGGAAGGAGCACCATTTGACTGTTGGAGCGAATTTTCCATTCAAAAAGTGAAATGGCGCTCCTTCCCTTTTGAGCCCTGCCGTGCGCCCAAACAGTGGTTTATACCCACATATGAGGTATCGGTGTACTCAGGATAAATTGCCCAACAAATCTTAGGATGCATTGTAGCCCATGTGAAAATGAAAAAACTTAGGCTAAAAGAGAATTTTTGTGAAAACAAAAAGAACTTTTTCATTTTTATGGATCAATTTGTGAAACATCTGGGGGTTCAAAGTGCTCACCACCCATTTAGATACGTTTCCTGGGGGGGGTCTAGTTTCCAAAATGGGGTCACTTGTGAGGGAGCTCTAATGTTTAGGCACACAGGGGCTCTCCAAACGCAACATGGTGACCGCTAACAATTTGGAAAATTAGCTCAAATTGTTAGAGGACACTATGTTGCGTTTGGAGAGCCCCTGTGTGCCTAAACATTGGAGCTCCCCCACACGTGACCCCATTTTGGAAACTAGACCCCCAAGGAATGTATTTAGATGCATAGTGAGCACTTTGAACCCCCAGGTGCTTCACAAATTGATCCGTAAAAATGAAAAGTACTTTTTTTCCACAATATTTTTCTTTTTTCATTTTTACGGATTAATTTGTAAAGCACCTGGGGGTTCAAAGTGCTCACCACGCATCTAGATACGTTCCCTGGGGGGTCTAGTTTCAAAAATGGGGTCACTTGTAAAAATGAAAAAAGAAACTTTTTGTGGAAAAAAAAAGTACTTTTTCATTTTTACGGATCAATTTGTGAAGCACCTGGGGGTTCAAAGTGCTTACTATGCATCTAGATAAGTTCCTTGGAGGGTCTAGTTTCTAAAATGGGGTCACTTGTGAGGGAGCTCCAATGTTTTGGCACACAGGGGCTCTCCATACGCGACATGGTGTCCATTAACAACTGTAGCTAATTTTTCATTCAACTTATTAGCGGATACCATGTCGCGTATGGAGAGCCCCTGTGTGCCACCAGCATAAAGACAACTAGAAGAGTTGGAGTACAGCACCAGAAAATGGCGCCTCTAATTAATGCGCTATTTTCTGGGGTGGCTGTGGATTGCAATTTTCAGCGTGGGGGGGCCCACAATGGTTGGGTCTCTCCACACTGAGGATTCCAGCCCCCCAACTGCCAAGTTGTACCTGGTTGGGAACCAAAAATACGACAAAGCTCCATGTCATTTTATTTGTAGAAATAATAAAGAAAAAACGACGTGGGGCTGCGCCATATTTTTGGTCCAGCCAGGAACAACTTGGCAGCTACGAACTGCCACCAACCCTAAGCTGCCTCGTTCTACCTTGAGGGCAACCAAAAATACAGCAAAGCCCATTTTTATTTCATTTTTTCTAGAACTAGTTCTAGAAAAAAAAAATGACGTGGGGCTCCGCCATATTTTTAGTCCAGCCAGGTACAACTAGGCAGCTGGGTGCTGGAATCCTCGGCATGGAGAGGCCCAAGAGTTCTGGGCCCCCATGCTGCAAATTGCAGCCCGCAGCCGCACCAGAAAATGGCGCATTCATTGAAGCGCCATTTTCTGGCGCTATACCCAGACTCTTCCATTTGCGCTCACATCCACGCACACATCCACGTACACACACATCCACGCATGCTCGCATCCAAGCACACATCCATGCACGCTCACATCTATGCACGCACACATCCACGCATGCACACATCCACGCACGCTCACATCCACGCACGCTCACATCCACGCACGCTCACATCCACACATGCTCACATCCACGCACGCACACATCCACGTACACACATCCACGCACGCTCGCATCCATGCACACTTCCACGCACGCTCACATCTACGCATGCACACATCCACGCATGCACACATCCACACACGCACACATCCATCCATGCACGCACACATCCACGCACACACACATCCATTCACACATCCACACATGCACACATCCATGCACGCACACATCCACGCATACTCACACATCCACGCAGCATCACATCCACGCACGCACACATCCACGCACGCACACATCCACGCACGCACAAATCCATCCATGCACACATCCACGCACACACACATTTACACACGCACACATCCACACACACATCCACGCACACATCCACACACACATCCACACACGCACACATCCACGCATGCTCACATCCACGCATGCTCACATCCACACACGCTTACATCCACGCACGCTCACATCCATGCACGCACACATCCACGCACGCACACATCTATCCATGCACACATCCACGCATGCGTCCATGCACGGACACATCCACGCACACGTCCACGCACGCACACGTCCACACACACATCCACGCATGCACACATCCACACACACATCCACACACGCACACATCCACGCATGCTCACATCCACACATGCTTACATCCACGCACGCTCACATCCATGCACGCACACATCCACGCATGCACACATCTATCCATGCACACATCCACGCATGCGTCCGTGCACGGACACGTCCACGCACACGTCCACGCACGCACACGTCCACGCATGCACTTCCACATTCATCTATCCATTTACCCATGCACACATCCATCCATTCACCCATGCACACATGCATCCATCCATGCAGCCATGCACCCATCCATCCATTCACCCACGCACCCATCCATCCATTCACCCATGCACCCATCCATTCACTCATGCACCCATCCATCCATCCATCCATCCATTCGTTCGTTCATACATACTTACCTCCCTCTCGATCCACCGATGAGGAGGAGGAGCCGGGAGAGGAGGCAGGGCCCACACCAACTGCAGCAGAGGAGGTGCAGTGGCGGGTGCATCGGCATATGCAGCCCGCCGAAAGAGGTGAGGGGGGCCAGGACACAGGGCCCAGAGGTGGGGGGCTGATGAGCAGCACAGGAGGGGGCTGTGGAGTCTGACCGGCGGGCACAGCCGCAGGTGCAGCCTGCTAGCAGATACATAATAATAGAGGGGGCGGGCAGTTGGTGGGGACAGGGGGGGTCCTGCGGAGTCATAGAGCAGGAGGGGGCTGAGGAGGGGGAGGGCACTTGCCGATCTGCTCTTCCAGATCCGATTGGAGAGCTCCAATCACATCTGGAGGGGTGAATCCCTCTGATTCACTTTGATCGGCAGTTTCATTCTCAAACTGCCAATCAGAGCGACTTTAGCTACGGGGGGGCTAAGCCAACCCCCCTGGGCTAAAGTATAGGTTGTCACTTAGCTCCGGTTAATAGAGCCGAAGGAAGGGAAACCCGTGATGACGCAGCATATGCGTCATGGGTCGGGAACGAATTTGTTTTCATGATGCATATGCTGCATCGCGGGGCAGGAAGGGGTTAACCAGGAATGCTTATTCACCCATTACTTATATAGTGATGAATGCCTTATTTCATGTGTTGAATCAACAAATGTTTATATTGTACCATGACCAATTGTACCATTGCTATAAAAGTTAATTTTGGCATTAACCTTCTAAGCCCAAGCGAAGGGCAATCCTTCAGCCATGGTTCCCTAGAGGTTTTCTTCACAGGGGTTGTTTCCTCTCCTGAGCGCTGTAGGATGACTCTTTGTGAGTCGGAGGTGCTAACTTTAGTCCCCTTAATGCTTTTGCAGGGGCACCTTTTATAAGGTTACTTAATGGATATATACCATAAAAATATTAACAAAAAGGTGTCATATGTGGCTTGGAATTTATAACCATCATGGCTTTGCGGGGTCGGAGTCAGGTGGAAGTTTCAGACAAGTTAAAGTGGACTAATTATAACTAACAGAGGATGTAAAACCTCATGGTGGTGAGCAGGCTTGGCTTTGGTGGCCAGCCTGAAGGATGTTGTAATGGTAACATAATCTGGGGCGGGCATGGTAGTTAAGCACGGAAGTGTGGATAATAGGGTCATTGGTGCCCTGGAAGTTTAATGGCTCTGCTTGAATAGCAGCCAATACGTGCTGCCCCCCTTTATGGCTGTCTGGCCTGGTGCTGGATATCAGACAGCTGGGGAGATGACAGTACTTGTGAATCACAATGTACTTGCACTCCAACTGACACCTACTGGGATTGTTAATCCTGTGATTTAAATAAAGCTGTGGCCATTTGACATCTAACATAATGTGTGGAGTGTATTTATTATAGTGTCTGATTTACTGTAGGTATGGTTGGTTTAAAGGGGAGTGGGGGCCATCCCCAAGTACAAACATCATGATTGTGCCAAATTCTGGGGCAGGTGCAGGCTGTCATTCAATAACTATATGCCTCCCATGGGTGAGAATACCAACCTCCAGCAGTGTGATTTATCTCGGCTGAGTATAAAATTGATGGGGATCCCACATGGTTTTTTTAAATTATGAATTTAAATAATGAAAAAAATACATGTGACGTCCCCCGTATTAACACTATGTAAAGCGCATAGCTGGGGGCTGAAGGCCGAAGCTCTCCATTTTATCTGTGCTATAAATAAAAAATACAGGGGACCCCATGCCTTTTTTTTTCCAATTATATATTTATTTTTATATCTATGTGTGTGTACGGCAACCTATCACATACGCTGGTACAGAAGGCATCTGACTGCAACCAATCACAGACGCCAGAACATAGGGTGTCTGAATGCAAGCAATCAGATAGGGTGGGCGGGGGAAGCAGGAGAATATGTATGAGGCTTAATATCCGGACCTAGAAGCAAGTGTGAGAGTGGCACAGAGGCTCGGTAAGTATGAGTTAACTAGTAAATCACTGTTTTACTTCATTTTACAGCTCCCTTAGTCGAACCCGAACTGCAACATGGACATCTTAGGAAAATTCGTATTTGGGCTCCGTGCCCGGACACTAGTTGCTCGGTACAGACCCTGAACTTTACAGTTCAAGTTCGCCCATCAGTAACCAGGACCACCAGTGACCTGAATGCTACCTTCAGTGATTGGCTGCAGGGTCAGGTGATTGCGATGTCCTCACTACCTTTTCTGTGCCAACTGTCAGATCGGCAGCACTGGCGCTGAGGGTTAATTCCAGGAATAAATATAACTTCTATCAACATGGCTTCTCATTGGTAGGTTAAAAAAAGTGGAACACCTCCAAAATATTAATTTAAGGAAAAAATGTTGGGACCATATTGGACTACAGTATCTAAGAAAGAAACAGATACTGAATCCTTTCTGATGCTAAGTCAACGGTGGGAATAAGTAACCTACCACAATTGACTTCATCGCTGTCGTCTTCACAGTCCGCTTCTCCATCACATCTTCTGGAGGCCAAGATACAACGTCCAGAGAGGCACTTGAAGTGGCTGGGTGAGCACTCTGTGTCAGAAGAACAAGGTCGGATTTTAATCAATTTCATTTCAAAACTTGTCGGTCTTACAAGATCATATTGTCAGTCAAACTTCTGTTTAAGATATTTATCCCCTATACTCCATGAATAATAGACAAACAATGACAAAAATATTCATTATACAACCCAGTATATTTTGGAATACAAGCAGACAATATAAACACTTGCGTTTCTGAGTTTCATTTCTCTGTTAAATTTTAACATTTGAGAAATGGAATTTGTGTGGAGTTTTGCTCCTTTTTCAGGGTGGTTTCACATATGTGTCTCTGCTGCATCAGGCTGAGACACATTACCACCACATGGCTAATTTGCATCACAAATTAGCCATGTGGAGTGTTAGCGTCCCAGCACATGCTGGAGTGCTGTCAGTGTCTGTGGACCCCTGTCTGCTAGTCGCTAGTCACCGGGCCCCTCATACACACGAGGCAGCCCAGTGAGGCATTGCTTGCAGCCCTGAACGCTAGCTCTGGGGGACCCGCTTGGGCCCTCTCTGTCAGGGGGGTGTGAGGGGCAGGGAAAAGGGGGCAGGGACTCAAAGACGTTGGGCTCACCGGGGGTTTAAACCGGTTCCCCAGCAGGCCTGTCTGACCCTGGACACATATGATCTGCATTAGGCTCCGGAGTGCAGACTCCACTGAATGCTGCTGCCGCAGAGTCTTTTTGACAGCTGGCTTTGGCCAGAGGGGGCCAGAGAGAGGGGGTGAGAGGAGAGAGAAGGGAGATGAAGAGAGAGGAGGGGAGGGCGGGAACGAGAGAGAGAGAACACACCCCGGAACTCAGTGGCGTAACTTCAGGCCCAGGGGCCCCGATGTGAAAGCTCCAACAGGGCCCCCAATTATTGGAAATCTTTAATAGTATTAGTCTTTTTCTATAGGCCAAAGGGACTTTTGGGGTCCCCTAGGCTGCAGGGCCCGGGTGCGATCACAACCCCTGCATCTATTGTAGTTACGCCCCTGCTGGAACTGTTCTGAGCATGCTCAGACTATTCTGGGAATGCTTAGATTGAAAATCCTGATGCGTACTGGCCGCATTCTCCTGGGTGCAGCTTCATAGGCAGCAATGGGTCATGTAGACGCATTGCGCCACATCCGGACACATCAGGATCTTTCAAGGGGCCCCAAACCGCAACATGCTGTGGTCGGGGTGCGGCAGAAATGCTGCACTTGTCTGCATCAAGCGAAATCCTGATGCCACCTGATGTCCCTGCGTCCCCATGTTAAATATAGGGACACAGGCCTGATCAGGAGGCATCAGGATTTCACCTGACATAGACGCACCCCCCGAAAATGCAGATGTGAAAGCACCCTTAAGTGGATGTGAGTGGAGGCAGCAGAGTCCCATTGACTATAACGAAGCACATTGGGTGTCACATACATCATATTTTTTGATATGCCAAATTTTTGTTCTATCTGTAGCTGCTCGTACGCTACAAAGTTAAATCTGTGCCAGCTATATTCTTTGGGGGAGCATAGACTTGCACTACAATAGATATGAAATCCGGTATAACAAAGATCCATACTCACACCTCTACCTATCTATTTCTGGTAAGTGTCAGTTTTCACTTCCTTCCCTGTTGTGTAACTTCCTTTACTTAGGTCAGAGAATAAAAGAAAGGTATGTACTACCTCCTTGTAGCTACTCCCACTTATTCACAACTGGTAACTTTCATATGCAATTATACGGCAGTCTGTTAAAATAGGCCACTTATTTGACCTGCCCAGAAAAAAAAATTATGCTGTCTGTGATTTTTTTTGAAGCTGAAGAGACATATGTAAATTATTTTGGTTTTGTCAGCAATTTAAAGGGAATCGGTCAGCAGGTTTTTGCTCCCTCATCTGAGAGCAGCATGATGTAGTCAAAGAGACGATGTATCACTTAGATTACTGGGTGCAGCGGTTCTGACACAAGCAGAGTTTTTACATTTAGCAATGCAGCAGAGCTGAGAAATCTGCTCCCGCCCACACCAGGCTCTCTATAGACACTGTACATCGACAGTGAGGTGCCAATCAGAGGAAGGGGTGTGCCGGACAGCTGAGCATGAGACAATGTAGTCAATCATAAGGTCCTGATGCTTAAAGAAACATTGCAGGAGAACAACAGTTGGGATATAGACAAGAGGGGCATCCCTGAATTATCTGTGCTGTGTTCAGATTACATAGCAAAAATCTGCAGGCCAATTCCCTTTAATGTTTGCAGTGAATGCAGCTGATGTCCTCATATCACAATTATATATGAACCGGTAGTAGAAAGGGTGTATATGCCGCGCTTTGTGAATCAGTCAATATGAAGGTGATCTTTACTGAAGAATTTTGGAGCTGGATTCACTCCTTCAGAACAAAATCACTTACATCATAGATGACTGATGCCTGACGGCATGGCATATACACCCTTCATATATGCTTTTCCTCATGGTGGCTGCAGCAGTTGTGGATATACGCTAACATTGTTGGTTGTGGCTCCGACAACCACATCAGGTGAGCATCTGAATTTATACATTTGTTTTTTTCCTCCATTATTAGACTCTATTTGCGCCATTATTTGTTCCAGTTTTCTTGTGGGTCATATCAGAATTATGGGATATAGACAAATATCACTTATAATCATAATAATTTATTATGGTTTTACAGGTTCCCTGAAAAATGCCCAAAGGTAAAATGCCCAAATGGATAAAATAAAAAACGTTTATGTGGGTAAATATTGCAGAGAATTGCCTTGGATGGCTCCATCTTCACAATTCCCCCTGCTTTGCCCAGATAACACCTGCATCACCGGGATACCGCAGCACGGCCGCTCTACTCCACCACCGCCTCCGCCTCATATGACTGTGCTCCACCACCACTGTCGCCAACACAGCAAGATACAAATGGATTATAAGACGGACCCCATTTTCACCCCAAACATTTTTTTTTTACCTTTTTTCTTTTTCCAAACTTGGGGTGCGTCCGGTGCAATCCCGCAAACAATAACATACGAGTCAATGAGCGCCGGATAGAGCCGGATCAATCCGGAAGAATCCGTTTTTAGCCAAATGAATTCCCCGCCTCAAAATTCATGCAGGAAAGCCTGGGAAGATCCGCATCCGGCCATCAGATTCAACATTAAGGTGCAATCTGGATACCGCATGCGGATTTAGGAACACATTTTGAAGGCAAAATGTGTCTGAAGGCACTTGTGATTATCGCATCCGGATCTGGATGCAGTAACCGCAATTGCACTTCCAAGTATGACCCTAGCCTTAGTCAGCTGCTCAGTGTAGTTTTGATAAAATCACTGTTAAATCAGCTGGAGATTATCATTCGAGGGTCCAGTCATATTTAGGCTAGGGTCACACTTGGAAGTGCATTTGCGGTTACCGCATCCAGATCCGGATGTGGTAATCGCAAGTGCCTTCAGACACATTTTGCCTTCAAAATGTGTTCCTAAATCTGCATGCGGTATCCAGATTGCACCTTAATGTTGAATCTGGTGGCCGGATGCGGATCTTCCCAGGCTTTCCTGCATGGGTTTTGAGGCGAGGAATGAATTCGGCTAAAATCAGATTCTCCCGGATTCACCCGGATCCGGCTCAATCTGACGCTCATTAACTCCTATGTTATTGTTTGCCGGATTGCGTTGGATCCGGGTGAATCCTGGACAATCTGATCTTGTCCGTGTTTTGTGCTGTGGTTTACGATCCGGGTGCCGCAAACCGGCTCCACTGACATTTGTAGTTGACATTTCAAAACCGGAATACGGCTGAGTAAACTGAGTGAAAACCGTTGTCAGCATGATTTTTACCACAGGCAACGAAACTGGAGCCGGTAACTGGATTGCATGTAGTGCAATGCGGTTACTATAATGGACTCCTATGTGCTGCGGTTCCTGATCTGGTTTGGAGCACTTTTACTGCTCAAACCGGATCAGGATCTGCAATGTCCTGCTGCAAGTGTGACAACAGTAATTTTATCAAAATGACAGCAAGGAGGTCGGTAAGTGACACATCGCTGGAATCAGGGTCTCTATCTCTACATTATGCTGCTGTCAGATGGGATGGCAAAAACCAGGGCTGTGGAGTCGGTACGTCAAACCACTGACTCCAACTCCGACTCCTGAATTTCCCAGACTCAGACTCAGGTTAGACTCCTTCTTATATGTCTCATGATTAAGTGATAAATTTATTGTAGTACAATGTGAATAAAAAGTCTTTAATCATTTTTATGATACAACAATCAAGATATTTAGATAGAACATAATAATAATTCATAATAATATTATATAGCACATTCTGCATAGAACTACTGGACTCAATGTATTATATATTTTAGGAGTTGGAGTTGGTCCATTTTCTACTGACTCCAACTCTGACTCGGACTACACCAAAATGGGCTCCGATTCCACAACTCCGACTCCACAGCCCTGGCAAAAACCTGGTGATAGAGTCCCTTTAAAGTAACCTCTGAACTAATCCTACATATACACTGTATCCATCCTCCCTCCAGGTGGCTCTCATATACCAACCCACAGGCCCTCCTACCATCTTTGTCACATGGCTTTTTCACATTCTCTCTTGTGACATTCCCAACATTCATCATGCATGACTTTAACATTCCCACTGACTTCCACCAGTTGGCAGCCCTCAAACCTTTGTCTCTTGCTTTACCCTTTGGCTTTGCACAATGGTCCTCCACATCCACCCAAACAGACAGACATACACTAGACCTCATTTTCTCTGTTCCTTGTCTAACCCACAACCTCACCTCTCCCTATTTGAAAACCATCTATTATTACACTCTCATCCACTTTCTCATCCATGTCCTCATTGCCTGCTGTCCATGTGTAGCAGCAGGTAGCCACCCCTTACCTCCACCCCGCAGAAACGTCTCACCTCAACATTCACACACTTTCTGACTTCCTTCTAGCACTGACCGCCATATCCTCACTTCATTACACAGACAAAGCCGCTGTTTTCTAAAATGACTTTCAATGACTGAGGTTTTTATTCTCCAATATAAAAGCCAGTGACAGAGGAGTTTGGCAGCAGCTCTTTTACATAAACAAGGGAACACTGAGCAGATCTGCGCATTGCTGTAAACCGGTGAGTTGGTAAAGACAGCTATCAGTCGAATGATCATTCTATGTACAGTTACGGTGGGGTCACACGTGGTGATTCTGGCCTGCGATGTCGGAAGCGATGCGCGGGTGCCCGCTCGCTTCCGACATCGCAGGCCAGCTGTCACACGGCACGACGTTGCCGGTGACGCGGCGGCGATGTGGCGGAGCCGTCGCTCGCTGGGCAGGGCTCAGCCCAACGAGCGATCCTCAGCAACACTGCAATATAGGCTGGATCGCGCCGCCAACAGTGTCAGACGGCGCGATCCAGCCTAATCGCTGGTCACAGGTTGACAGGTTTATGAACATGTTCATAAACCTGTCAACCTGCGACCAGCGATAATTTGTAGTTGCGTCGCGCTGTCACACAGCGCGACGCACTTGCAATATCGCCCGCGACATCGCTGTGACGTCACTTTTCGGCGATGTCGTGGGCGAAATCGCCATGTGTGACCCCACCTTTAGGTACAGAAATAATTGGCCAGTGACCGAATCTTGTGATTTAGGCTCTGCATGACACTATTTTTTATTTAAAATGAAACAACTGTGATGCAATTGAGGTGTGGACTTTCAGGTTTCATTAAAGGGGTTGTAATAAAATCTATCATTTAGATGGGGTTGAGATCTGGTTAGTGGCTCGGCCATTGCAGAATATTCAGTTTTTGTTGTCTTAAAAATTCCAGTGTTGCTTTCACAGTATGTTTTGGGTCACTGGCTATATGTCCTGTGAAGCGTCGTCCAATCAACCTTGCTGAATTTAGTTATTAAATCTGAGCAGAAAGTTGTCACCCTGTACACGATTCATCCAGCTGCTTCTGTCTTTAGTCACATCATCAGTAAACAATAGCGACCCAGGGTCATTGGAAGCCACGTATACCCGCCCAACACCTTCTTAACTCTCTTATGAATTTCTTCTTATTTTCAGTCTAATGATGGTCTGTTTCTCTTCCATTGAGATCTTCTTTGGCCACATGTTGTGAATTCACAGCAATAGCTTCCAAATGCAAATGCCACACCTGGAATCAGCTTCAGAACTTTTACCTGCTTAATTAATAATAGCTTAAAGAGAGAATAGCCCATTAAAGAGCTTTTGAGATAATTGTCCATATACTTTTATTTCATTAAAGAGACAATTACATATTAAAGAGCCTAAACCCTTCAATTAGGATATGAATACCCTCAAATTAAGGCTGACAGTCTACACTTTAAGCCCATATTGATTATATAACTTTATCTTGAATATGTTTTGGTAAACAGCTAAAATGCTGAAACTTGTGTCACTGTCCAAATATTTCTGGACCTAATTGTATAGAGGGGACTAAACTTAAGTGCAGTAATTGATGCAACATTGAGGGTTTAGACAAACTAAAGAGTGACCCTCACCTTCCACATACTGGTCAGGCAGCAGGCATGTCTGGTTATCCGATTTTTCATCTGGAAATTGACTGCAGTCAGTATCTTCTGGCCACTGTAACCCCACAATTCCTAATACAGACTCACAGCGCTCTTTAGAATGTTCACAGAGAGATCTGAAATCAGATAGTCAATGAAATACATTGCTTTAAAAATTGCTCATTATGTAGGTTAGGACAATGTAAATATTAATCTACAAGTAAGCTGTTATTATAATAAAAGGGAATCTCTGACCAGGTTTTTGCTACTCCATTCGAGTGTAGTGTCATGTAGGAATAGACCCTGATTCCAGCGATGTATCACTTACTATGCTGTTTGCTGTAGTTTTGATTAAATCTCTGTTCATTCTGCTGCAGAACTAGCAGTTCTCTGAATTATTATTATTTTTTATTATAGCGCCATTCATTTCATGGCGCTTTGTATGTGTAGAGGGTATAATAGACAAGTACAATAAACATGGACAATATAAGGAACACAGGTACAATAGGATAGAGGATGCTGTCTGCGAGGTCTCACAATCTACGAGGGGATGGGTGAGAGATACAGTAGGAGAGGGTAGAATTGGTCATGTAGTGGTTTGGTTTGACTGAGGTCACTGCAGGTTGTAGGCTTGCCGGAAGAGGTGAGTCTTCAGGTTTCTTTTTAAGGTTTCCAGAGTAGGAGAGAGTCAGATGTGTTGGGGCAGAGAGTTCCAGAGTATAGCAGACGCATGGGAGACGTTTTGTATGCGGTTGTGGGAAGAGGGGGGAGTAGAGGAGGAGATCATGTGTGGATCGCAGCTTGCGTGAGGGAAGATATCGGAAGACCATGTTGCAGATGTACGGAGGTGTAGCACCCCAGGGTCCCGTTGTTATGCCTGGAAGCAAAAAGGGGTTCTCTATTTAGGTGGCACAGAATCCAACACTTTCCTGTCTCCAGACCAGAAGGGGAAGCTCTAGAACCCGGCTTAAGGTGAGCGTCCCTCTATAAAGTTCTGGGCAGAGGAGGAGTTAGTTAGAACAGCCATGGAATGAGTCTGAGGAGGAAGGAGAGGTAAAACATGTGGAGCCGATTAGCATCGTGCTCGCCTCAGAGGAAAGCGCAGAGAACAGACACCTGGTCTGAGGCTGTGCAGGGTCACACATCCCGGCAGTCAATAATGGAAAGTGGGGAATTCCAGGTTTCCCAGCCACACAGTGTCAGGAGGCAAAGCAGCATACTAGAGCCCGTGGTCTCCACCGAGGAGTGACCCCTGAAACAGGACTCGAGCTGCCTGTCATACAGCACACACAGGAGAGAGAGGGCAAGCAGCTTAGCTTCAAACAGCAGCAGGAGCCTACAAGTAAAAAGCGCAGAATGGAGGCCTCCAACCCACCTAGCTAGGTGGATTCTCTGATTGCTTCCAGGCCACCTGGGTCCCCAGTAACATCTAAATCGGTGCCCCGGCCTGTAACCGTAACAGACAAGTAAAGGTAATGGAAACATTTATTGCTGTGGACTCCAGTTATTTCTGCACACCCTCCACCCTGCATCCCTCACATAGACTATTTACCCTGCCCCGGGGATAGGCTTTACCCGTGGAGAGCCGTCCCATCTCAGCTGCTACCCATCATCCCTGGAGGTTCTGCAACAGCTTTGGTCCCCACTGACCACATACCACATCCCCTTTTTCAACTGACGCCCAGGCCACAGGACCAGGTCACGACCCCAGTGACTCCCCAGCGACAGTAGCAGCGATCTGGTTCCTGAGTATTCCACGGTCTGGGGGTGCCTCAGAGGAGACAGATTGTGGATGGCTTTGTATGTCATAGTCAGAGTATTAAACCAGGACCTCTGAGAAATGGGGAGCCTGTGAAGGGCTTGGCAGAGAGGTAAGTCTGGGGGATAGCAGGGAGACAGGTGAATAAGTCGGGAAGCATAGTTTAGGATAGATTGGAGTGGTGCAAGAGAGTTAGAAGGGAGGCCAGTGAGTAGGATGTTACAGTAGTCGAGGCGGGAGATGATGAGGGCATGGACAAGTGTTTTTGCAATATCAAGGAATGAACGGATCCGAGAAATATTTTTGAGTTGGAGTCGGCAGGAAGTGTCAAGGGCTTGGATATATGGCTTGAAGGAGAGGGCAGAGTCAAAGATGACCCCGAAGGCACAGAGTGTGGGGGACTAGGGAAAGTGAGCAGTCATTGACATTGATGGATAGATCAGGTGGGTGATGGGAGTTGGTTGGGGGAAAGATGATGAATTATGTTTTGTCAATGTGCAGTTACAGAAAGCAAGTGGTAAAGAAGGATGAGATTGCGGACAGACATTGTGGAATTTTGAATAGCAGGAAAGTGATATCAGGTCCAGAGAGATAGAACTGAGTGTCATAGGCATAGAGATGATGCTGCAGACCAAAGGACTCAATGAGCTGACCCAAACCGAGGGTGTAGATACAGAAACGTAGGGGGCCATGAACCGAATCTTGGGGACACCAACGGATAGGGGGTAGGGTGAAGAGGTGGTGTGGGAGAGGGTGATGCTGAATTTCCGGTCTGTTAGATATGAAGAGATCCATGAGAGGGCCAAGTCAATGATACCAAGGGATTCCAGAATCTGTAGCAGGAGGGAATGGTCTACTGTGTCAAAGGTGGACGATAAGTCAAGGAGGAGGAGGACAGAATTGTGTTGTTTGCTCTTGACTGTTAATAGGTCATTGGTAACTCTAATTAAGGCTGTCACGGTGCAGTGATGTGGTCGGAAGCCAGATTGTAGGCGGTAAAAAAGGGAGGAGGAGGAGATGTGGGAGAACAGCTAGAGGAGGATGTGGTGTTCCAATAGTTTTGAGGCAAAGGGGAGAAGTGATATGGAACAATAGTTAGAAACAGAGAATGGGTGGAGCAAGGGCTTTTTTAATACGGGTGTGATCAAGGCCTGTTTGAAGGATGCGGGGAAGACACCAGTAGTACCAGTCTGCAGATATGGTGTCATTACACCATGTGTGTGAAGGGGTTAATTTTTATGTATAATGAGTTAAAAGAACTGTTGGGAAAGCCGGCTTCTGTTACTGTCTATGGGGAGCTGTGGCTTCAGCACCATGAGAGGGGACAGCTCCCCATAGACAGTAACATAAGCCGGCTCTCCCGACAGTTCTTTTAACTCATTATACATAAAAATTAACCCCTTCACACACATGGTGTAATGACACCATGTCTGCAGAGAGTGAGGACACTCTCCACATACATGGTGTCACTACACCAGCTGCATATTAACCCCTTCAGCACTGGGTTTAGAGCCTCTCAGCATCCTCTGCGCACACATGCAGTCCAGAGGATGCTGATGGGGTTAATCAGTAAAATAACCCTAGACTACATTATTTTACTACAATCATCATTGTCTTAGCTAAACATCTTGTACCGCTGCTGTGACAGCAGTACAAGATGATAGCTTACGGTACAGCACAGCGGGAAATTTAAACTTGCCGGCTTTGACAGCCAGCGAGTTTCTATTCCCGACAAATGCTGCCTGCGGTCCTTCAGGACCGTGGACAGCATCACAATCACGCAGCACACACGCACTCACACCTCACAATCACAGCACACTAACATACATACAGCCAGCTACACTCACCACACGCACCATACTCGCACCACACACACCCACAAACACGCACAGCACTCGCATCACTGTCATGCATCAAAAACGCGGCGTTTTTGATGCATGATAGTGTGCCTCCACCCTCACAGTCATTATACTTAGGGATAAGTTTATTGACATCAAGATTCAAAAAAATTATCTTTCTGGGAAAAAATGTGCATGAATGAAAGCTCTTTGGCCCAACTTTTGACCAAAAAAATAAGGTATTCTTACATTCTACAGATTCATTTTTTATATTGTCTATTTTCATCATCTAATACCCGATATCTAATGGTTCTTTAACAGAGGATACGATAGGGGTTATGTAGATTGCAGGAATGGAATGTGGCACGTAACGAAAAGAGGGTTATAAGAATTAAGATAGGCCCCTTTCACGTCAGCATTTCTGTCCGAATCCGGACAGAAAACCCCTTCTGCCACCTAATGGTCACAGTTGCATTCTTTATGGGGCTTGCGGAAAGTGTGGCAAGTGCGGCATTCAGTGGCGTACCCAGAGTCTGGCGGCCCTGGTGCGAAATTTAGACCTGGGCCTCCCCCTCTCCCCTCACCCCCCCACGCACACGTTGGTCAGATGAATGGGCCTCATTTAACGTTTTGAATGCTCTAAGGACTCACAAATTGACCCCTCTCCCCCTTAATTATGCATTAATGTCCCTCATCATGTTATATATATAATAAACTGGCCAGACACATGCGATAGCTGGTGGCTGAGGGATCTATCTGCCGCTAGCTGTCTCCCCCGATTCCTTCATGCACAAGAATATTTATAGGTAATAAGCTTGCAAGCAGGGTCCTAACTGCTCTTATAATTACATTATTATTATTATTATTATTATTAATAATAATAAACTATGCTACTTTATATTGTTTTTATTGTCTGTACATGTCCTCGGTTATTTGTAACGTCCTGCGGAATATGATGGTGCTACATAAATAAAATTATTATTATTAATATTTGTCTTAGCATTTTTCAAAAAGGACTGCAAAGAAAACACCTTCCAAAATCTGTAGGTACTGCCCGAGTCTTATTTTTCTACACTTCATCTATCGGGGAGAGCCTGCAGACTCTAACACATGACTATCGGGGAAGTTTAATTGTTGCAAGTCCAGGGGCTGGCTGGCAAATTTTGGCCGGGGGGGGGGGAGGGGAGGAAAGCACACAGCAGTTGCCCATAAGCAGTGAGCCCAGACCAATATGACAGATAGCCTGACGGCTCCAAAACTGCTGCTTGACCACTGGCCTGGGGGGCATCTGTCCCCCTGCCCCCTGGGCCAGCCAGCTCCTGCGCAAGTCCAACCTACACCTGGGCCATTATTTAACCTAGACTATGTGCAATTTTAAACCATTAGATTTTAGCAAAATTGAAGAAATGAATATACAACAATGGAGGAATAAATATAGTACACGTTGATTAGATACCTTACCTGCATGGGGGTATCCGTTGATTCGACTCAAGTTCACACTTTGGTACCAGAATAGTGCAAGCAAAATACATGAGATATTTGTAACAATTGGTCTGAACAAGGGCAGGGAACAATGATGACTCCCAGCTTATGGAGGCTTCTTTCTGAGATCTGTGACCAAGGTAATTTGGGAAATGTGTATAATTGTAGGGCAGATTCATACATAGTTCTAGGCTTATCGGCTCACACTGACCTGAGAGTAAAGACAAAATACACAGATTAGTTAGTCCATTACAATGACCTTTGTTATTATAGTCCAAAGAGAAATATCACTTATTTTGTTCCTCTATTCACAGATGTGGCAAATATATGTAACTTCATGGGAGAGGCCCAACCACGTCCTGTGTCCCAGCTGTTTCTCCAGATGGCCCGACAGGGAGGAGGACTGCTGGTAACGATATTATTTTCATGGTTGGTGCACACTTTGTTACATCTGTGTACAACAATTGTATTCTTCTGTCAAAGTAGTCATCCCCGTTGCATAACATGTGGACATAACTTGCAAAAAGAGCAGTAAATCAAAAGAAAAGCTCCCGAAATAATGCACTTAGGCCTGTACAAGAATTTAGAGCCAAATTCTAATTAAGGAAGGTCATTAATTCTTTAAAGGGAACCAGTCATGTGAAAAATTGCTATGTACCTGCAGATATGAGGTTAACCTGCACATCAATAGCAATCAGAACCTACCAGGTGTGCACTTAGCGCTCCCTACCGAAAGGAAATTACCTTTATTCCTCCTGGCAGCGCAGCATTAGAGGGGCGGTCAGTCAGTGTGGGGGGTGAGGTTTCAGCCGCCGCTCACAATATCCCAAGCGGAGACTAAAGTCGTGCAAGCTGTGTCTCCCATAACTGGAAGCCGAGTGTTGCCGGGAGGAATAAAGTTAATTTCCCCCCAGCAGAGCGCTGAGCAGGTTCAGAATGCTATTAACCTGCAAAGTAACCCCATAACAGCAGCTTAATAGAGTTTTTCACTTGACAGATTCTCTTGAAGTTATAAACAAGAGAATTTGAGTTGGAAAAGAATATCGTTTTTTATTTTTCACAATTCATGAGTAAAAAGGCACCACAAGATCGTATAGCACGGACAGAATCTACAATGTCATTACAACAGTCACTACATGCTCAGGACATAGAGTAGATAATAACCAAAGAGAGGCACATAATTATGGACCAACATCATAAGAAAAATGCAAATTTACATATGTAAAATAATGCAACCTAGTTTCTAACATATGGTTTGATGATTCAAGTAAACAGTAATCTGTATCCCCTCAGCAATTCAACATCACATAGTACATGAAACAAATAAGGGTACCCGCTTCACATAGAAAGGCATGTACATTGTTGCTGGTAACACTTTAGTGCCTAGAAAAATTAAGAGTGGAGTCGCCTAATTAGACCAACTTCCACCGAACCATGTCCATATTGCACATACCCATATTAAAGTGCAATGTCAGTGCAGACTGGAGATTCTCCTTCTTCCACACCACCCAAGACTCTCCCCCAACACTTTCGGCAATATCACAATTGTGATCCGAGAAGTTTGAGTGTTGGGGGATAGATGTTGTCCATCCTGGTATCTGAGGTGGCAACGTTAAACGGATGCTGGCGAGGAGAGAGGCCAGATGGATAGTACAGCTAGACACGCGGGTTCCAAAGGGTCTTAACGAATCCCTAAGCTTCGCATCATTGTGATTTTTCGGACCCCCGTGACATCCTTTGTTTTTATCACTTTTCCTTTTTATACATGGTTCTAGTTTCTCCATTCAATGATTGTGCCAATGTCCTCCAGATATTTTGTTTCATGTCTTTGTGACTGTGCACCTTTTCCTTTTTTAGACAATTTATGAGATGGATGCATTGTGGACATCAGAAGTCACTCTCCAATTTGCTAGAGAATTTGGGTCACAATACTGGAAAAGAGTATCTTATTATTATTTGCTCTAATTATGCTGGTCATATTGTGATTTTGTGCCTGTCCTCATATGTTACATTTATTATGTGTATGAGTCTAGACTATAATTCCCAGTGTCCCTTGTGACTCCCTTGAGGATTCCGTCCCTTCTCCTCTGACATCGGCTATGGCTACTGCGCATGTGCGGGACCATGGTGATGTGTCCTGATCCCGCGCATGCGCAGTTTGGCCTCCGACGCATGGTGGTGAGAGTGGCGGGAGAAGCGCACGTTCGCAGTTGTGTGGCATGTAATCCATCAAGGGAGGAGCACAAAGCAGACGCTAATATATAAAGGTGAGGGGACACGGTGAGGGACGGAAACAGGACTACTGGAGGGTACTTGGTGCCTCTGACCCTATTCCCCTGAGGAAGTGGACCACTGAGGTCCATGAAACAGCTGAAAGGATGGTGTGGAAGAAGGTCTGTTTCTGTGCGTTTTTCAAAAGACGCATGCGTTTTTATGCAGCATCCCAAAAACGCTGCTAGCAGAGTTTTTGGGGTGCTTTAAAAAAACACCTGCATTTTTTTAACATGGGGCCCTATGGAAGACGCATGCGTTAACGCATGGTACATAAAGGCGCTATTCGTTAACGCATATGCGTTTTTGGTGAAAAAATGACTAAGTCCAAAATTTTCCAAAAAACGTCCAGAACTTCAGGGGACATTATTGGCACCCTTAGAAAACCGGATCCAGTTTTCTAAGGGCTTAAGAAAGCGCATGGGCATGTGTCACCATGGCCTAACGCAGCAGTCAATTACACTGGTGTCTGCACAGCAAATTGGAAATCACATTCACTTTGCAGCAGATGCTGCGACTGACTGATCTTTTGGTACAGTTTTAAAAAAAAATGCAGCAACAAAAATGGATCAAAAATGGATCAAAAATGTCCAGTGTGAACATGGCCTAACCAAGCAGCTTTCTATTGCAACACCTATTGCTCTGCTCCCATCACTGCATATTACCACTCAATGAAGTACCTCCCATCTCAACTATAAAATGTAACATGAAAGAAATACAGGAGAGCTGGCGAGCACTGGCATTGACTATTTTGCTTAAATTTCATTAAAGATAATCACTTAATCAGTCATCAGGATTTCACTCCCTAAACTATTTATATGCACATATAAGTAATGCGGGGGCATGGTGGCTCAGTGGTTATCACTGCAGCCTAGCAATGCTGAGGTCCTGGGTTTATTTCCCATCAAGGACAGCATCTGCAAGGAGTTTGTATGTTCTCCCTGTGTTTGCATGGGTTTCCTCTGGGCACTCCAGTTTCCTCCCACATTGCAAAGACATACTGATAGGATGTTTAGATTGTGAGCTCTAAGAGAGACAGCATTACTGATGTATGTAAAGTGCTATGGAATTAATAGCACTATATAAACGAATAAATATTATTATATTATAGCTCTTTTATAGACAAATCTAGGAATACCTTTATACAGGCAGTCCATTCATCCATTACCAAGAAATCAGACTTTGTATTGATATGCAAAGGAAGCAGAAGAGCTATTTGGAGATCTGTAGCTTATGTCAATTCAGCTATTTGTTTTCCCGCCTGGCGCTAGCACTTCCTGTTTGACTGACAGCCTCTTTGCTATGTGTATTCTGGAAAATGACCAAAAATCAACAAGAGGAGGAGTCTTTGAGTGGGCAAAAGAGCTGGGCTGACAGAAGAATCAGATCAACAAATTACTATTTGGTCTCATGTACATATAAATTCAAATGCTGATTTCTCAGTAATGGAGGAAGGACTGGCCATGTAAAGATATTGCTGGACTCAACTTTAAAAGAGGTACACACATACATAAATAGTTTGGGGTGTGAATCCAAGCTGAGAGATTCCCTTTAATTTCCTAGTTTAATTAATACAATTTAATTCAATGATGCGACTAATGCTAATAGCCTGGACTAATAACGGGATACAATATGTGGAAATTACCTGTGCTGTGGTGATTTAGGTGAAAGAGCCAAAATAAAGTAGCTTTCACCTGCACCGGCTCTTTCATCTAAATTACGGCAGGGCAGATAATCTCCACATAGTGTATTCAGTTCCTTTTCCCTTCAGCATATGGATTCTGCAGCAGCCGGCCCATGAAACAATTACTCAGTGTGTTTCACACAACCACACAAGGCGAGCGAGCAGATCTGTTCTATTATTTTTTTTATCATTTAAGATAAGACCCTACTTTATTTTATTTTTATCCGCAGTTTTCAATAACCTGCACTGTCATCAATAATGATATGAACAAGTTAGGCTACGTTCACATGTTCAGTAGTGGGTGATAAATACAGAAGTGGTGACGTGTTTCTATTAGGCCACATTCACATGTTCTGTATTTGGTGAGTTTTTGCCTCAGTATTTGTAACCCATAACCAGGAGTGGAACGATCAGAGGAAAAGTCTAATAGAAACACGTCACCACTTCTCTATTTATCATCCTCCACTCCTGGTTTTGGCTATAAATACTGAGGTAAAAAACTCACCAAATACTCAATGTGTGCATGTGACCTAATATGGGATATATACAGTATACAGTACACAGCCATGTGCACACGTTGAGTATTTTACCTCAGCATTTGTAGCCTAAACCAGGAGTGGGTGATAAATACAGAAGTGGTGATGTGTTTCTATTATACTTTTCCTCTGATTGTTCCAGTCCTTAATTTGGCTACAAATTCTGAGGTAAAAAACTCACAAAATACTCAATGTGTGAACATGGCCTTATAGAAAGACGTCACCACTTCTGTATTTATCACCTACTCCAGATTTTGCCTACAAATACTGAGGTAAAATCTGACCAAAAACTGAACATGTTACAGTTCCTAGAGGTCTCGGACTTGTACTGGCGTTGTGATAAGGAGGTCGGAACAATGAAACATTTGGTGGTCTTGCCCGGTCCTCAAAGCCTTTTCTGAGCGTGTGCTCAGGTTGATTAGTGAAGCTACAGGGTTGGTCTTTCCCCCTCCTCTGAAACAATTTTACTATACATGTCTCCCATCACTAAGTCTACATATAAAACCAGAAAAAAGGAGCAGCACAAAAAGAACACATTTAGTGCAAGCCTACCTTGGCAGCTTTCCCACCTACCACAAATATCACCACAAAAAAGTCTACATATACAAAATCACTCTTGAGACACTTTTACAGGCTACCAAGATTATTATCCCCGAAAACAAACTGTCCCGTCGTCGTTGGAGGAATGGTTTGTTGAAATAGCTCTGACCCACCGAATTGAAACCCTGATTGTCCAATTCCATCAGGCGAGGTCAGATGTTCCTACTAGGTGGTATCATTGGGAGTCTCTCTCACCTTTGTTTCAGTTATTATAGGTATTTTCTACATGTTACTGATTCTAAATTGTCTTATTCTTATGTGTTGGTTCATATTTTGAGTAAAATTCACTAAAAATCTTAATTAGAAAATAGAAAATGTTACTAAACAATAAAAAAGAGTGAGCTTCAACTGTCCCAATACCAGAATCAGAAAAACAAATGTTATTGGAAATTAGAAGATGTAATGAACATACTGCAGTTGGTTCTGTTTTGAGGTATTTCACAGTTGGAGTCATTGGCACATGATCCGGGGCACGCTGGTAAAACACATCTTAAATCTCCTTCTTGGCATGGCTGACCTGTGAATGGAATGACAAGTTCATACAGCTTCATTACCTTTCTAGGGAAAATGTCTCATCATTTAAAGAGAAAGAAAAGTAGGGCCGCTTCACACTGCGGCATGATCCGGTCCGGTTCTGTCCGGGAGGACCCAGACAGCTGTAGACCGAATCAGCACACAGGACTGGGGGGCTATTATGCCCTCCAGTCCTGTGTGCAGTGCACGCAGCTGCAGCCGCTGACAGGTCAGGACCGCGGGCGCCGCAGTGTGAAGCGGCCCTTTGGCAGTATGAGCTGCAATGAGAATCTGAACCATCCGGTCTTCAGTTTTTCCAATCATTGACAGAGAAAGGATACACTATGAGTTAGCACGTAGGTTTGAAGGATTAGGACCACAAAATAAAGATGGATTTCATTTAACATGTGAAAAAAAGGATTAAAAAATTGTTGGTTTTCATGTGCACACTCACGAGGTCGCTGCAGAAGGTGATAAAATTCATTGCTGGATTATATGATCTAAAGCAGCAGGTTCATCAGAATCTAATGCAGGGACTAGTATAGGCCTATTGTATGCACCATTGCAATATAGTCTCCATAAATACATGCCCTAAACCTTTTACCTATAAATGACACTTCTCTATCTCTATGTATTTATTTGAAAGCTAAAAATAAAAGCCAATCACACTCATGTCCAACCCAATTTACTGGGGCTTTAAAGTGCAAGGGGGGAAATAAATATGTTATCCTTTGCTAATTATGTGACTTTGCCCACTGACAAAGATATGAACAGTCTATCATTTTGAGGGTAGGTTAATGTTAATAGGGAGAGATAGAATATCAAAAATAAATTCTAGAAATCACATTGTCTAAATTATATAAATGTATTTGCATTTGATCACCTACCAACCATTAGGTGTTCTGGTCGTATAGACTAGTTAGACGCTTCTAATCAACTTGTCACCTGCATTAAAGACAGCTGTCTTAAAATTGTTACTTGTATAAAAGACTCCTGTCCACACAATTAATTCAGTCAGACTCTAAGGGCCCCGTTACACATAGCGACACACCAGTGATCCGACAATGATCCGACCTGCTTGGGATCACTGGGGCGTTGGTACGTGGTCACTGGTGAGATGCTAGACAGGCAGACTTACCAGCAATCCCCATTCTGTGGCCGACACCCGACTGTCATTGGGATCTGTCAGGTTCTCGGCCACAGAATGGGGATCGCTAGTCGTTGCCCCTGTCACACACCACAATGCAGCATGCTCAGCAGGAGATCAGCGATCAAAAAATGGTCCAGGCCATTCGTTAACCTCGTATCACCTGATGAAGATAGCCTGTGTGCTATTTTTATTAAACCATTAATTTTTATTAAGAATATCTCGAATATCCAAATAGAAACAATAATGATGCTTATAGTAGAAAACAGGGCAACAACAGAGAAAAAAAAACAACAGAAAGGGGAGGAAAGGAGGAAGGGGGAAAAGGATTGCCACCTCAGCATAATACTGTTCAAGGAAGAGTGTCTGGTATATCAGCAATTAGCTAAGTGGAGGCGATCAGCGGGAAACATGGTAGGTAGAGGAGATCCATGGATCCCACCACGCCAGAACCTTATTTTTCCTAGAGAGGTCGTGGGCAAGGATACGCTCATAGCTGTAATGCATATCCAATTGGTTAATCAGTTCAGGTACAGTGGGAATCATAGGGAGTTTCCAATGTCTGGCTATGCACTGTCTGCTGGCCACCAAGATATTAGTGACCACAGGTTGGTACAGCTTCGGGATTTCCACCATGCCCACCCCCAACAGAGCCAGTTGACCACTTAGAGTGATCGGAAGGCCCGTCACCCCTGACAAGACCCCCTCCACATCCGACCAAAAACGTAGCTCCGGGCGCCTGTGTGCTATTGATATGTGTTGTGGCCCACAAAAGGAGCTACCGTAATAATAAAAGGTGTGAGAATCTGTTAATACTTTCCCTTTGCTTTATGCCTTAGCGCTCATAAACTCCAGTATCCATTTTCCCTTTGTTTATGCTATATTCCCTTTATGGGATCACTGGTGGAGCTGCTTTGGGCCGGGGCATTTTCTAAATCCTCCTCTTTAAGGACCTGGGAAGCATCTTAACTACAATAACAGCGGTAGGACCTGCGGTGATGTCACATCAGGCCTGGATCACATGACCTCCTGGATTGACAGTAGCTGAGGCGGGACTACAGGCCAGCTTATTGTGCAGCTTCCTAGTGGGAGCTCCTCTGCTTCCAGGCATATATTGGTGTTGTGCACGACTGCACAACCCCCTGGGTGAGTGGCCAGTTGGCATGCAATCTGTTAACCCTCGAGACCACCAGGTTTCACACATTACGCTCCTGTACCTTTTGTTTTACAACTGCTCAAGAAGGCACATGTGCAGGCCCATCTGAAGTTTGCCAATGAACACATTGATGATTCTGAAAGTGATTGGGAGAAGTTGCTGTGGTAAGATGAGACAAAAATTGAGCTCTTTGGCATTAACTAAACTCACCATGTTTGGAGAAAAAAAATATGCTGCCTATGACCAAAAGAACACTGTCCCCACAGTCAATGATGGTGGTGGAAACATGTTTTGGTGGTGTTTCTCTGCTAAAGACACATGACTACTTCATTGCATCAATGGGACAATGAATGGAGTTATGTACCATAAAATCCTGAGTGATAATCTCCTCCCCTCTGCCAGGACATTAGGAATGGGTCATTGCTGGGTGTTCCAGCATAACAATGACCCAAAACATATAGCCAAGTCAACAAAGGAGTGGTCAAAAAAAAGCACATTAAGATCATGGAGTGGCCTAGCCTGTCCCAGACCTTAATCCCATAGAAAACCTATTGAGGGTGCTGAAGCTCCAAGTTGCCAAGCAACAGCCTCAAAATCTTAATGATTTAGAGATGATCTGCAAAGAGGAGTGGATCAAAATTCCTTCTGACATGTGTGCAAACCTCATCATCAACTACAAAAAACATCTGACTGCTGTGCTTGCCAACAAGGGTTTTACCACCAAGTATTATGTCTTGTTTGCCTGAGGGATAAAATACTTTTTCTCTCTGCAAGATGCAAATAACATTAGATAACCTGGACTTTGTGATTTTCTGGATTTTATTTTTGATATTTTATGTCTCACTGGTAAAATTAAACCAACCTTAAAATTATTGACTGTTCATATCTTTGTCAGTGGAAAAACATACAAAATCAGCAAGGATCAAATGCTTATTTCCCCCACTGTATACTGTTGCTTTATTAATGCACAAGTGCAAGGGAAATTAAAGACACTTAAAACCATGGGTGGCTCCCTCTCAATGTCATTCTATACATGGCACGGTGAACACCATAGTATTATGGTGCGCCCAGTAAAACTCTCTTTTTAGTTGCGCCCATCTAAGCATCTAACTGCTTGTTATTAGTACTGAGCTCCCGAGTATGGTAGTGCTCACTCATCACTCATGCTAATTAGTGATGAGCAAGTAGCAAAATATTTGTAATCACTATACTTGTAGTTAGTACTTTGTAATACTTGTGTACTCGTCTGAATAGCGAGTCCAATTTTAGTCAACTAGTGATAGGCTCCACCCACACACATCCGGCTATAAAATTAGTATTTCCGGGACAGGGTGGTAGGGTGGGCTTTTTTTGCATTTTCAATGCATAAACCACCTTGTTGTGCCCCCCAGAGTGAGCCTAGCATTCAATCTGCTCTCAATGGGGTGCTGACTCCCTTTGTATACTGAAGTGAGCTGTCAATATGATCATTTATCTGCGGCCAGCCAATATGTTTCTACTTTATCTGCGGTCAGCCAATATGTCTCTGCGTTGTCTGCGGCCCGTCAATGTCTCTACTTTATCTGCGGCCAGCCAATATGTCTCTGCTTTATCTGCACCAATATGTTTCTACTTTATCTGCGGCCAGCCAATATGTCTCTGCTTTGTCTGCGGCCAGTCAATGTCTCTACTTTATCTGTGGCTAGCCAAAGTCTCCGCTTTATCTGTGGCCAGCCAGTATGTCTCTGCTTTATCTATGACCAGCCAATGTTTCTGCTTTATCTGCGGTCTTTAGTAAATGTATGTGCGTCATCAGCTTGTTGTACGTCATCGACTCATTGATATTCTGTGCCTGCGCGTATCCGGGAGGGCGTAGGCACATTGCATAAGACCGCCGGCATCTGGGTGTTAAAAGATGGTGGCGGTCTGATTAACTGCGCATGCCTGTACCCTTACATATTTCTAATTTTTTATTTTTGTTCTGTACATTACCACAATGGACTTTGAACAAAAAATTCAGATGCAGATTAAGTTCAGACTTTCAGCTTTAATTCAGTGGTTGATCAAAATGATTACATAAATATGTGAGGAACTAAAGCATTTTTTAAAGTCAATCCCTTTGTTTCAGGGGATCAATAGTAATTGGACAAATTAAATAATTGAAAATTAAATGTTAATTTCTAATTCTTGGTTGAAAACCCTTTGTTGGCAATGACTGCCTGAAGTCTTGAACTCATGGACATCTCCAGACGCTGGGTTTCCTCCTTTTTAATGCTCTACCAGACCTTTACTGCAGCAGTTGTAAGTTGCTGTTTGTTTGTGGACTTTCTATCTAAATGTTTAGTCTTTAACAAGTGAAATGCGGCTTTATTGGGTTGGGATCAGGTCACTGACTCGGCTATCCAAGTATATTCCACTTCTTTGGTTTAGTAAACTCCTGGGTTACTTTGGCTTTATGTTTTGGTTCATTGTCCATCTGTATTAAACACCAAACAATCAGTAGCATTTGGCTGGATTTTCGCACTCATTATGTCTCTGAAAACCGCAGAATTCATCCAGCTGCTTCTGTCCTGTGTCACATCATCAACAAACGTTAGTGACCCATTGCCACTGGCAGCCATGCATGCCCGGTCATCACTCTGCCTCCGCCATGTGTAACACATGATGTGGATCATGAGCTGTACCCTGCCTTCCCCATACTTTTTTCTTCTTATCATTCTGGTAGAGTTTGATCTTGGTTTCATCTATCCAAAGAATGTTCTTCCAGAACTGTGCTGGTTTTTAAGATGTTTTTGGCAAAGTCCAGTCTAGCCTTCTCTCTATTTACTTACATGCAGTCTTCTCTTTATGGTAGATTTGGATATTGATACACCTACATCCTGGAGAGTGCTGTTCTCTTGGGTGACTGTTGTGAAGCGGTTTCTCTTCACCATGTAATTATTCCATGATCATGCACCACTGTTGTCTTCTGTGTGCGTCCAGGTCTTTTGGCATTGTTGAGGTCACCAGTGCTTGCTTGCTTTCTCAGGATGTACCAAACTGTAGATTTTGCCCCTCCTTCCCAGATGAAGGATGGCTTGTTTCACCTGTATGAAGAACTATGTTTCCTTCTCAACAAAATCATCAAAATGAAAGCACCACACCTCAAATCAACTCCAGGCCTTTTATGTGCTTAATTGAGAATGAAATAACGAAGGAATTACCCACACCTGACCATGAAACAGCCTTTGAGTCAATTGTCCAATTACTTTTGGTCCCTTTAAAAACAGGGCGGCACATGTAAAGGAGCTGAAACTCCTAAACCCTTCATCCTATTGTAATGTGGAAACTTTCAAATGAAAGCTAAAAGTCTGGACTTTATGCCCACGTCCACTATATAACTATAACTTGAATAGGTTTCAGTAAATAGGTAAAAAACTAAATATGTGTCAGTGTCCAAATATATATGGACCTTACTATGTGAACGGGTCTGCAAGTATTTTACCTATCGCTGTTGTACTGCAAATTCAGTTCTTTTAGTGCCATATATTTTTGAAGATAATAAGTTTATCTTGTACCTTTATTTGCAGTGCAATTTTCTTCATCGCTGCCATCTTTACAGTCATTATCTCCATCACAGAGGAAGGCACTAGGAATGCACTGTCCGTTTCGACACTCCGAGAGACCTTGACTATGGCACGCTATAGAAATAGAATAAGACACAGATTAGTGACATGAAATTCGCGAGATCCAAGGGGGTGATTTTTCCATGATTCACCAAGAATAATGTATATCATTATTAAATTGAATTAATTAATGAAGCAGACACTGCATACATCATTATTTCAGCCAAAAATGTACTAGTGATGTGTAACAGGGAGCATGATACTTGTTGGCCATGAACTTTAATAATCTAATATATAATTACCCTAAGGCCACTTCCGTCATATTCGGCAGTGTTTCCGTCGTCGTATGCGTGGCTGCCACACTCGCAATGCCTTTGCGAGTCCTTCCAGAGTCTCTCCTCACTCGCAATGCCTTTGCGAGTCTTTCCAGAGTCTCTCCTCACTCGCAATGCCTTTGCGAGTCTTTCCAGAGTCTCTCCTCACTCGCAATGCCTTTGCGAGTCCTTGCTGAGTCTCTCTCTCTCTCCTGCCACACTCGCAATGCCTTTGCGAGTCCATGCACAGTCTCTCACTCTCAGGACCTGTGATGATGTCACTGGTATGGGCGGGGCTATATCACATGACTGTGACATCATCACAGGCACTTTCATTGCTGCAGTCAGCACAGGAGACATCATGCCGCTGTCTCACATCAGACGTGTCCTCATCACTGATTCTCTGCCTCTGAGATCCTGCGATCACAAGGGAACATACAGCTGACTGAGGACCCCGGACTGAGCCCCCAATAGCTGATCTCCAGGATACAGGTGAGAGGAGGCTGCACAGGAGCAACGCTCTGCAGTGAGCAGCCTGCACAGGAGCAATGCTCTGCAGAGGGGAGGCTGCACAGGAGCATTGCTCTGCAGAGGGGAGGCTGCACAGGAGCAATGCTCTGCAGAGATGAGGCTGCTCAGGAGCAATGTTCTGCAGAGAGGAGGCTGCACAGGAGCAATGTTCTGCAGAGAGGAGGCTGCACAGGAGCATTGCTCTGCAGAGAGGAGGCTGCACAGGAGCAATGTTCTGCAGAGAGGAGGCTGCGCAGGAGCATTGCTCTGCAGAGAGGAGGCTACACAGGAGCAATGCTCTGCAGAGAGGAGGCTGCACAGGAGCAATGCTCTGCAGAGAGGAGGCTGCACAGGAGCATTGCTCTGCAGAGAGGAGGCTACACAGGAGCAATGCTCTGCAGAGAGGAGGCTGCACAGGAGCAATGCTCTGCAGAGAGGAGGTTGCACAGGAGCGATGCTCTGCAGGGAGGAGGCTGCACAGGAGCGATGCTCTGCAGGGAGGAGGCTGCACAGGAGCAATGCTCTGCAGAGAGGAGGCTGCACAGGAGCATTGCTCTGCAGAAAGGAGGCTGCACAGGAGCAATGCTCTGCAGAGGGGAGGCTGCACAGGAGTAATGCTCTGCAGGGAGGAGGCTGCACAGGAGCATTGCTCTGCAGGGAGGAGGCTGCACAGGAGCAATGCTCTGCAGAGAGGAGGCTGCACAGAAGCATTGCTCTGCAGAAAGGAGGCTGCACAGGAGCAATGCTCTGCAGAGGGGAGGCTGCACAGGAGTAATGCTCTGCAGAGAGGAGGCTGCACAGGAGCATTGCTCTGCCGAGAGGAGGCTGCACAGGACCAATGCTCTGCAGAGAAGAGGCTGCACAGAAGCAATGCTCTGCAGAGGGGAGGCTGCACAGGAGCAATGCTCTGCAGAGGGGAGGCTGCACAGGAGCAATGCTCTGCAGAGAGGAGGCTGCACAGGAGCAATGCTCTGCAGAGAGGAGGCTGCACAGGAGCAATGCTCTGCAGAGAGGAGGCTGCACAGGAGCAATGCTCTGCAGAGAGGAGTCTGCACAGGAGCAATGCTCTGCAGAGAGGAGGCTGCACAGGAGCATTGCTCTGCAGAGAGGAGGCTGCACAGGAGCAATGCTCTGCAGAGAGGAGGCTGCACAGGAGCATTGCTCTGCAGAGAGGAGGCTGTACAGGAGCAATGCTCTGCAGAGAGGAGGCTGCACAGGAGCATTGCTCTGCAGAGAGGAGGCTGCACAGGAGCAATGCTCTGCACAGAGGAGGCTGCACAGGAGCAATGCTCTGCAGAGAGGAGGCTGCACACTAGCAATGCTCTGCAGAGAGGAGGCTGCACAGGAGCATTGCTCTGCAGAGAGGAGGCTGCACAGGAGCAATGCTCTGCAGAGAGGAGGCTGCACAGGAGCAATACTCTGCAGAGAGGAGGAGGCTGCACAGGAGCAATGCTCTGCAGAGACGAGGCTGCACAGGAGCAATACTCAGCAGAGAGGAGCCTGCACAAGAGCAATGCTCTGCATGAGTGGAGCCAACATGCTGGCGACGGCGGAGTGAAAATGCCGTGGCGGGGAACACAATGACCCGCTGGTAAGTATGACAGTCAGAGTGCCTCTGCAATACTCTGCAGAGAGGAGGCTGCACAGGAGCAATGCTCTACAGTAAGGAGGCTGCACAGGAGCAATGCTCTGCAGAGAGGAGGCTGCACAGGAGCAATGCTCTGCACAGAGGAGGCTGCACAGGAGCATTGCTCTGCATGAGGGGAGGCTGCACAGGAGCAATGCTCTGCAGAGAGGAGGAGGCTGCACAGGAGCAATGCTCTGCAGAGAGGAGGCTGCACAGGAGCAATACTCAGCAGAGAGGAGCCTGCACAGGAGCAATGCTCTGCATGAGTGGAGCCAACATGCTGGCGACGGCGGAGTGAAAATGCCGTGGCGGGGAAGACGATGACCCGCTGGTAAGTATGACAGGCAGAGTGCCTCTGTCCTCTGCTGACCACTCTGCCCGCCGCACTGCGCTGACCACTCTGCCCACCCCACTCACTGCTAACCACTGAGCCACCATACTCCTGCTAACCACTGAGCCACCGCGCACTACTAACCACTGAGCCACCGCGCAGTGCTAAAGTGCTAACCACTGAGCCACCGCACAGTGCTAACCACTGAGCCACCGCCCAGTGCTAACCACTGAGCCACCGCCCAGTGCTAACCACTGAGCCACCGCGCAGTGCTAACCACTGAGCCACCGCGCAGTGCTAACCACTGAGCCACCGCGCAGTGCTAACCACTGAGCCACCGCGCAGTGCTAACCACTGAGCCACCGCGCAGTGCTAACCACTGAGCCACCGCGCAGTGCTAACCACTGAGCCACCGCGCAGTGCTAACCACTGAGCCAACGCGCAGTGCTAACCACTGAGCCACCGCGCAGTGCTAACCACTGAGCCACCATATACAGTGCTAACCACTGAGCCACCGTATACAGTGCTAACCACTGAGCCACCGTATACACTGCTAACCACTGAGCCACCATATACAGTGCTAACCACTGAGCCACCATATACAATGCTAACCACTGAGCCACCGTATACAGTGCTAACCACTCAGCCACCGTATACAGTGCTAACCACTGAGCCACCGTATACAGTGCTAACCACTGAGCCACCGTATACAGTGCTAACCACTCAGCCACCGTATACTCTGCTACCCACTGAGCCGCCATATACAGTGCTAACCACTGAGCCACCATATACAGTGCTAACCACTGAGCCACCTGTATACACACAATTAATTTCACCGCACTCCCCTAAATATTAGTAAATAAACTATATATGCATTCTAGACTACCCGATACTTTAGAATCGGGCTCACAGCTAGTATAGTATAAATATCTTACAGCAGTTGACTTCATCAGACTTATCGGCACAATCATGGTCACCATCACAAACCCATTTCAATGCAATGCATCGTCCATCTCCACAACGATAACTTTGAGCAGGGTTACAGTCTGTGGATTTGAATGTTAGAATTATTAGGCAATTATAAAATGTATACTTGACATTATTATATCAGAAACCATGAACATACAGTATAATTAAAAGTTTCTATAAAGGGAATCAGTCACATGGTTTTTGACATCTGAGATCAGCATAATGTAGAGACAGAGACCCTGATCCCAGTAATGTATAACTTACTGGACTGCTTCCTGTAGTTTTTATAAAATCACTGTTTTATCAGCAGGGGATTATCACTAGAGGACTCCCTGTAGTCCTCCATATTCTTGACCTTTAAATGACCCTGCCCCAACCAAAAATGGCTGAAAATAACCCCACCCCTACCACTGATTACTGAATAAACCTCCCCACCACCACTGATTGCTGAAAATCAGTGGTGTGAGCGTAGTTATACAAAACTAAGCTTTCAGAGAACTGGTAGATATGCAGCTGAAAAGACAGGGATTTTATCAAAACAGCTCCAAGCATCCCAGTAAGTGACACATTGTTGGAATCAGGTTCTCTGTCTCTGCATTTGTTGCTTTCAGATGGGATAGCAAAAATCTGGTGACAGATTCCCTTTAAATTACTTTCAGTCAAAAATATTGATGAAACAGAAGAAGAAATGAAAACGGAATAGTGGGAGAGTAAGTAAAAAAGGCCGGCACCATATTCTGCCTTATTTCTGGCGGTGTCAGCATTATCAGAGTGTATAAGAACTAGAGATGAGCAAACTTTTTGAAGTTCGGGTTCGGCTCAGTTTGCTGAACATGCATATGGTCGCCGAAGAGATTGGCTAACAGTTCACCCAACACTGGAACCCCATCCAAATCAATGGGAGACAAAATCAAGGGCCTACAAAACACCTTCAAAGGGGCCCAGAAACTGCCAAAGACAGCTCAAACTGTTTTACAGTGGAGCCTCACTGTTTTGGCACAGACATTAGCTTCCTACACTATTACTTAGCAAGCCTCAGTGCCGTTGTCACCATGCTTCCAGGCGCCCATAAACCTCAGACACCCTCATGACTTCCCTAAGATTGTCTTAAATTACACATCGGGTATCACGCAGCAGGAATCTCACTGTGTGACCTGAGATAACCTAACTGGCATCAGTGCTCGTAACACTATCTGTCTTGTGAGAGTTGCGATATTGCGTGAGATGTAGCAGTATATATATCTCGCCTGTATTTTGAGTCAGCGCGTGTGAGGAGCGGTGACATCAGGGAGAGCAGTATACTTCAAAGTTGCTGGATAGCCCCTGTATGACCCCTTGAGTTTGTACTGCAGTAATGTTTGTGATGGCACCGCTTGTCACACTCTCTCACGTTTCTACATCTCTGCTCTCAAAGCATATAGGGGATGTTTTCTGTGAATGTGACCTGGCCATACTGTTATAAGGCCCTGTGCCCACAGCAAGTTGCTTGATGCTTCTTTTGAAGCAGATTTTGAGAATCTTCATCAAAATCTGTGTGTATACTTAACAAAGCAAAGTCTATGAGAGTTCAGAAATGCTGTGCCGTTTTTTTTTTCCTTGCAGGTTTGGTGCAGATTTTGGGGCAGAAAATGTGAGCCACATATGCAAGGGAAAAAAAAGCAACATGGCCACACCACTTCTGAGCTGTCACAGAATTTTCTGGCTTCAGGATAGACATGCAGATTTTGATGAAGAGTCTCAAAATTTGCTTCAAAAGAAGCATCAAACAATGCGGGCAAAGTAATTCTGGCCTGTCCTAGACTTTGTTGACCTCAGAATAGACATGCAGATTTTGATGCGGATTCTCAAAATCTGTGCCAAAAAAAGCTTTAAACAACATACTGTGGGCACAGAGCATAACTGGGTCCAGGGAGAGCCACAGTTGTAGTGAAAGAGCTAGAGGATTCCTCTTGCTCTATGGCTACCTCCACAGGGACTTCTAGGGCAGGGATGTCCAACAACAGTCCTCAAGGTTTGAAAACAATGCACATTTTTAGAATTCTCCTAGCATTGCACTGATGCTAATTTCATCACCTGCAGAGGTGATGATTCCAGCAACTTGTGCAATGCTAAGTAAATCCTGAAAACATGCACTGTTTGCAGCCCTTGAGGAATGCAATTGGCCAGCCCTGGCCCTACAGGAGTGTGTGTAGTATCTTGCAGTTACATGAGTAAGTTTATTCAGCTTACCACCAATTCATATGGAATGCTGAATAAGGTTAGTGGCCAGCAATGCACGGACAAGTTCAATATTAATGATACATATAACACACTTGTGCACATGTCAAAAATCTGTATTCTAGATGTATGGAATGAAATGAAGCAAAGTGATTGCACATTTTCCAGAAGCAATATCCATACCGTAGTATGGTGTTTCATAAATCTGAACAGTCCTATAAGACCATGCATGTAAACCATATAATGGCCATATGCTATGTTTATATGAATTGCTATCATATAGGTGTAGAAGACATAGCTTCGCACTCTGCTGACCCCCTGCAATAATAAACGTTTGCTCTCCAAAAAAAAAAAAAAAAATATAAATAAAAATAATTAAATGATAAAATAAAAAAAATGAAAAAAATATTAAGCTCTTTTAAACGGATGTTTTAAGGACATTCTAAGGTTCTTGGACTTCATAGCTGCTGCCACATCTGCCACTCTTTCCAAAATTCACACCCTGCAAATTCCAGGAAGCTTAAAAAAAAACATTTTAAAGCTCCAAAAAATTCTTCAGGTTGAAACAAAACAGTAGACCCGATTTTTAGGTAAATCGCTCATGATTCCGATCGCAAACCAAACCTGCAATGTTCGTGCCAACTTTGAAATTGGAGAGCATGTTCGGGGAAAGTTCACTCATCTCTAGTAAGGACATTTTAGCATGTTTAACAACACATACAAGAAATATTAAGATATGTTATAAAATACATTTACAGTTACAGAAAAATGATCAGAAATATTTTACTTACCACAGTTCTGCTCATCACTCAGATCTCCACAGTCGTCGTATCCATCACAGACAAAGCTGTGGTTAAGGCACTTTCCTGTGTTACAGCGGTAAAGATTTTCACTGCAATCTGAAAAAACCCAATATACAAGTTAACATTTTACTATTCATGTCATCTGCATATGTTCAGAGTAAGGAATTGTCTGAAATTTGCGGTAAAATATGGCTACTGCATAAAGACATGAACCAAAGAACAAAAACACAACTGTAGAGAAGGGTCATATTCATTCCGTTAGAAATGCAATGAATCTGTCATTTTCCCATAGCTGTTAATGAAAACCTTAAGAGACACTACTGTGCCCTGTGTCAGGGGGTGGCTGGATAATAAAAAACATGTTGTAGGTTATTTTTCTCTTATGCTAAATCCTTGTAACCTACTATATATAGTTAACTCTCTAGATGCCATGATCAATAGAGGGGACCCCCTCTCTTAACCCATCGCCCCTCTCCCCTCAATGAGATTGCAAGGTACTAATGGTTTGATTTTTTTCATCTAATTTCCATGTATTTTGGTGTGCTGAAAATGAAAAAAATATTGAAAAAAATCCTGGATGTCAGGATTTGCCACAAAATGCAAAATTCTCTTTAAATTTAGTACGTTTTTCTCAATTTTTTGTATTTTTTTTTATCTTAGGGTTTTGAAAGGCAAAATTACTATTAATTAGTTCACATCAATGCATTGAAGATATACAATGCCAATAAAATATAACTTTCAAAGAAAAGAACTTTCAGAGTGGGCTAATGAAACCAGCATCAACATGATGCAAGCTGAAAGAGCGGGCTCTGACATGCCCGGGCTTATTTCAATTGTTTTAACCCCTTCACCCCCGGGCCTATTTTGACCTTACTGACCAGGCCATTTTTGTCAATTCTGACCAGTGTCCCTTTATGAGGTAATAACTCTGGAACGCTTCATTGGATCCGAGCGATTCTGAGATTGTTTTTTCGTGACATATTGGGCTTCATGTTAGTATTAAATTTAGGTCAATAATTTTTGCGATTATTGGTGAAAAAATTAAAAATTTGGCAAAATTTTTGAAAATTTTGCAATTTTCAAATTATGAATTTTTATTCTGCTAAACCAGAGAGGTATGTGCCACAAAATAGTTAATAAATAACATTTCCCACATGTCTACTTTACATCAGCACAATTTTGGGAAAAAAAATAATTTTTGTTCGGACGTTATAAGGGTTCAAAGTTCATCAGCAATTTTTCATTTTTCCAGCAAAATTTACAAAACCATTTTTTTTTGTGACCACATCACATTTGAAGTCCCTTTGAGGGGTTTACATGACAGAAAACACCCAAACGTGACACCATTCCAAAAACTGCACCCCTCAAGCTACTCAAAACTACATTCAAGAAGATTATTAACCCTTCAGGTGCTTCACGGGAACTAAAGCAAAGTGGAAGGAAAAAATGGTAATTTTAATTTTTCCAACAAAAATGTTCTTTTAGCCTCAATTCTTTCATTTTCACATGGGCAACAGGATAAAATGGATCCTAAAAATTGTTGGCCAATTTCTCCTGAGTACATCGATATCTCATATGTGGTCATAAACCACTGTTTGGGCACACGGCAGGGCTCAGAAGGGAGGGAGGGCAATTTGACTTTTGGAGCTAATTTTCCGTTCAAAAAGTCAAATGGCGCTCCTTCCCTTCTGAGCCCTGCTGTGTGCCCAAACAGTGGTTTATGACCACATATGAGGTATCGGTGTACTCAGGAGAAATTGCCCAACAATTTTTAGCATCCATTTTATCCTGTTCCCCATGTGAAAATGAAAAAGTTTAGGCTAAAAGAAAATGTTTGTAGAAAAAAAAGTACTTTTTCATTTTTACGGATGAATTTGTGAAGCACCTGGGGGTTCAAAATGCTCACCACCCATCTAGATAAATTCCCTGGGGGGTCTAGTTTCCAAAATGGGGTCACTTGTGGGGGAGCTCCAATGTGTAGGCACACAGGGGCTCTCCAAACGCGACATGGTGTCCGCTAACAATTTGAGCTGATTTTTCAGTCAAATTGTTAGCGGACACCATGTAGCATTTGGAGAGCCCCTGTGTGCCTAAACATTGGAGCTCCCCCACAAGTGACCCCATTTTGGAAACTAGACCCCCCAGGGAACTTATCTAGATGGGTGGTGAGCATTTTGAATACCCCAGTGCTTCACAAATTAATCTTTTATAATGAAAAAAAAAGAATTTTGTAGAAAAAAAAGTAATTTTTCATTATTACGGATGAATTTGTGAAGCACCTGGGGGTTCAAAATGCTCACCACCCATCTAGATAAATTCCCTGGGGGATCTAATTTCCAAAATGGGGTCACTTGTGGGGGAGCTCCAATGTGTAGGCACACAGGGGCTCTCCAAACGCGACATGGTGTCCGCTAACAATTTGAGCTGATTTTTCAGTCAAATTGTTAGCGGACACCATGTTGCATTTGGAGAGCCCCTGTGTGCCTACACACTGGAGCTCCCCCACAAGTGACCCCATTTTGGAAACTAGACCCCCCAGGGAACTTATCTAGATGGGTGGTGAGCATTTTGAATACCCCAGTGCTTCACAAATTAATCTGTAAAAATGAAAAAACAAAATTTTTGTAGAAAAAAAAGTACTTTTTCATTTTTACGGATGAATTTGTGAAGCACCTGGGGGTTCAAAATGCTCACCACCCATCTAGATAAATTCCCTGGGGGGGTCTAATTTCCAAAATGGGGTCACTTGTGGGGGAGCTCCAATGTGTAGGCACACAGGGGCTCTCCAAACGCGACATGGTGTCCGCTAACAATTTGAGCTGATTTTTCAGTCAAATTGTTAGCGGACACCATGTTGCATTTGGAGAGCCCCTGTGTGCCTAAACATTGGAGCTCTCCCACAAGTGACCCCATTTTGGAAACTAGACCCCCCAGGGAACTTATCTAGATGGGTGGTGAGCATTTTGAATACCCTAGTGCTTCACAAATTAATCTGTAAAAATGAAAAAAGAAAATGTTTATGGAAAAAAAAGTACTTTTTCATTTTTACGGATGAATTTGTGAAGCACCTGGGGGTTCAAAATGCTCACCACACATCTATATAAGTTCCCTGGGGGCTTTAGTTTCCAAAATGGGGTCACTTGTGAGGGAGCTCCAATGTTTAGGCACACAGGGGCTCTCCAAACGCGACATAGTGTCCGCTAACAATTTGACTGAAAAATTAGCTCCAATTGTTAGCGGACACCATGTCGCGTATGGAGAGCCCCTGTGTGCCCAAACATTGGAGCTCCCCCACAAATGACCCCATTTTGGAAACTAGACCCCCCAAGGAATGCATCTAGATGCATAGTGAGCACTTTGATCCCCCAGGTGCTTCACAAATTGATCCGTAAGAAGGAAAAAGTACATTTGTTTTCACACAAATTTTCTTTTTTCATTTTTACGGATCAATTTGTGAAGCACCTGGGGGTTCAAAGTGCTCACTATGCATCTAGATATGTTCCTTGGGGGGTCTAGTTTCCAAAATGGGGTCACTTGTAGGGGAGCTCCAATGTTTAGGCACACAGGGGCTCTCCATACGCGACATGGTGTCCGCTAACTATTGGAATCATTAGCGGACACCATGTCGTGTATGGAGAGCCCCTGTGTGCCCAAACATTGGAGCTCCCCCACAAATGACCCCATTTTGGAAACTAGACCCCCCAAGGAATGCATCTAGATGCATAGTGAGCACTTTGATCCCCAGGTGCTTCACAAATTGATCCGTAAGAAGGAAAAAGTACATTTGTTTTCACACAAATTTTCTTTTTTCATTTTTACGGATCAATTTGTGAAGCACCTGGGGGTTCAAAGTGCTCACTATGCATCTAGATATGTTCCTTGGGGGGTCTAGTTTCCAAAATGGGGTCACTTGTAGGGGAGCTCCAATGTTTAGGCACACAGGGGCTCTCCATACGCGACATGGTGTCCGCTAACTATTGGAATCATTAGCGGACACCATGTCGTGTATGGAGAGCCCCTGTGTGCCCAAACATTGGAGCTCCCCCACAAATGACCCCATTTTGGAAACTAGACCCCCCAAGGAATGTATCTAGATGCATAGTGAGCACTTTGATCCCCCAGGTGCTTCACAAATTGATCCGTAAGAAGGAAAAAGTACATTTGTTTTCACACAAATTTTCTTTTTTCATTTTTACGGATCAATTTGTGAAGCACCTGGGGGTTCAAAGTGCTCACTATGCATCTAGATATGTTCCTTGGGGGGTCTAGTTTCCAAAATGGGGTCACTTGTAGGGGAGCTCCAATGTTTAGGCACACAGGGGCTCTCCATACGCGACATGGTGTCCGCTATTGGAATCATTAGCGGACACCATGTCGTGTATGGAGAGCCCCTGTGTGCCCAAACATTGGAGCTCCCCCACAAATGACCCCATTTTGGAAACTAGACCCCCCAAGGAATGCATCTAGATGCATAGTGAGCACTTTGATCCCCCAGGTGCTTCACAAATTGATCCGTAAGAAGGAAAAAGTACATTTGTTTTCACACAAATTTTCTTTTTTCATTTTTACGGATCAATTTGTGAAGCACCTGGGGGTTCAAAGTGCTCACTATGCATCTAGATATGTTCCTTGGGGGGTCTAGTTTCCAAAATGGGGTCACTTGTAGGGGAGCTCCAATGTTTAGGCACACAGGGGCTCTCCATACGCGACATGGTGTCCGCTATTGGAATCATTAGCGGACACCATGTCGTGTATGGAGAGCCCCTGTGTGCCCAAACATTGGAGCTCCCCCACAAATGACCCCATTTTGGAAACTAGACCCCCCAAGGAATGCATCTAGATGCATAGTGAGCACTTTGATCCCCAGGTGCTTCACAAATTGATCCGTAAGAAGGAAAAGGTACATTTGTTTTCACACAAATTTTTTTTTTTCATTTTTACGGATCAATTTGTGAAGCACCTGGGGGTTCAAAGTGTTCACTATGCATCTAAATACAGCGAAGCCCTTTTTTTTTTTTCTAGGACTAATTTTAGAAAAAAAATGGCGTAGGGCTCCGCCATATTTTTGGTCCAGCCAGGTACAACTTGGCAGCTACGGACTGCCAGCAACCCCCAGCTGCCTCATTGTACCTGGCTGGCAACCAAAAATACAGCAAAGCCCATTTTTATTTTTTTTCTAGGACTAATTCTAGAAAAAAAATGGCGTGGGGCTCCGCCATATTTTTGGTCCAGCCAGGTACAACTTGGCAGCTACGGATTGCCACCAACCCCCAGCTGCCTTGTTGTACCTGGCTGGCCACCAAAAATACAGCAAAGCCCTTTTTTTTCTTCTAGAACTAATTCTAGAAAAAAAAAATGACATGGGGCTCCGCCATATTTTTGGTCCAGCCAGGTACAACTAGGCAGCTGGGGGCTGGAATCCGCAGCATGGAGAGGCCCAAGCGTTCTGGGCCCCCCATGCTGCGAATTGCAGCCCGCAGCCGCCCCAGAAAATGGCGCATTCATTGAAGCGCCATTTTCTGGCGCTGTACCCAGACTCTTCCAGTTGCCCTGGTGCCGGTGGCAAACTGGGTAATAAAGGGCTTAATGCCAGCTTTTTATTGTCAGCTGGCACTAAGCCCGAGATTCATAATATAGGGCCAATGTTAGACCCGCCATTAGGAATCTCTGGTAAATAGTCAGAAAATACACACAGAGAAAAACCTTTTTATTTGAAAAAAAAAACACAAACAAAATTCGGACTCCATCTTTATTATAAAGATCCGACGTAGTCCACAACGAAGGTCCCACGACGCTCGATCGCCTATGACGTAGTCCATAACGAAGGTCCCATGACGCACGATCGCCTCCGACGTAGTCCACAACGAAGGTCCCACGACGCTCGATCGCCTCTGGTCAATCCAGAGACTGCAGCAAGGGATGAAGTGTCCTCTTCTTACAGTCTCTGGGGTCAGAGTTATGGTGCACTGTATGACAATGATCTGTCATACAGTGCACCATGACTATGATCCAAGAGACTACAACAAGAGGACACTTGATCCCTTGTTGCACCCATCCATCCACCTATGCACCCATCATCCACGCACGCACACCTCTATGCACACACACATCTATGCACGCACACGTCCACACACATGTCCACACACGCACACGTCTACGCACACATCCATCTATGCACACATCCACGGACGCACACGTCTATGCACACACACATCTATGCACGCACACGTCCACACACATGTCCACACACGCACACGTCTACGCACGCACACGTCTACGCACACTCACGTCCACGCACGCTCATGTACGCTCACGTCCACGCATGCACCCCCTATCCATTCACCCACCATCAATTCATTCATTCATTCATACATAGATACATACACATACATACATACACATACATAGATACAAACATACACATACATACATACATAGATACATACACATACACACATACATACACATACATACATAGATACATACACATACATACATACATAGATATACATACATACACATACATGCATACATACATGCATGCATGCATGCATACACATGCATGCATACATACACATGCATGCATACACACACATGCATGCATACACACACATGCATGCATACACACATGCATGCATACATACACATGCATGCATAAACACACACATGCATGCATACACACACATGCATGCATACATACACATGCATGCATACACACATGCATGCATACATACACATGCATGCATACACACATGCATACACACACGCATGCATACACACATGCATGCATACACACACATGCATGCATACATACACATGCATGCATACATACACATACATGCACACATACACATACATACTTACCTCCCTCGTTCCACCGATGAGCAGGAGGAGGCCGGGAGAGGAGGCGGGGCCACAGACCGGCGGGCCGGGCAGAGAAGGAGGAGCTGCAGCAGCGGCGGCGGCGGCGGCAGGGCGGCCACAGCGGCGGGCTGCACACTTCGGTGTGCAGCTTCAGGAGGTGAGGGGGGGCCAGGCACAGGGCCCGGAGATGGGGGCAGCCTGGGGGGGAGCACTGGAGCAGGCAGTGTTGCTGGCGGGCGCACGTGGGTGCAGCCCGCCGGCAGATACAGTATAATAGAGGGGGCGGGCGGGCTGGGGGGGAATGGGGGGGCCCCCTGGACAGTCCTGGAGCTGGAGGGGGGTGAGGAGGGGTAGGCACTTGCCGATCCGCCCCTCCAGATCTGATTGGAGAGCTCCAATCAGATCTGGAGGGGTGAATCCCTGTGATTCCCTCCGATCGGCAGTTTCACTTTTAAACTGCCGATCGGAGGGGTCCTGGGCACGGGGGGGTTAATCCACCCCCTGTGGGGTCATCTACAGGTTGTCACAGAGCAGCAGCATCTGTGACACCTGAGCGACCCCACTCACAGGAGCTGCAGCAGCTCAAATCTGCCAGGACGTTGTGCAACGTCCTGTGTCGGGAACGGGCAGAAACACAGGACGTTGCACAACGTCCTATGTCGGGAAGGGGTTAATCTTGGTTCTTGCCTGTTCACACTTTTTAATCTCAGTTCGTGTTAGCTCGTCATATTCAACCGTGTTTCCCAAAATTAGCATTATGGTTCAGCGGAAGTGTATTAATTCGCCTGACAGTTTCTGTTACATTTGTGGTGAATATACAGTGTTGAAGCAACAGCTGAATATTACAGACTTTGTGAAAAAGTATACCTCGCATATTTCGGACTAAAGCTTGGAGATCAAGATAAAGCTTGGGCACCTCATAAAGTGTGCAAACGGTGTGTTGAGGACCTCCAAAATTGGTTTAAGGGTAAGAAAAAAGCTTTCCGTTATGGGATTCCTATGGTATGGCGAGAGCAAAAGAACCATAGTGACGATTGTTACTTTTGTTCATGCGATGTGAAAGGGTATAATTCAAAATGGAAGCATTCCATTTCAAACCCCAATATTCACTCAGCAATTCGTCCCATCCCCCATGGCACAGATATACCAGTACCCAAGGCCCCTGCTACCTTGGAAGAGATAACTAGCTCCAATCCGATGAAGGTGGAGTCATACCTGAACCAGACTTTGAAGATGATACAAGACCAAAATTGTTTTCCCAGGAGGAGATGAATGATTTGGTAAGAGACTTGAATCTTCCCAAAGATGCCACTGAGTTACTCGGCTCAAGGCTCAAAAGCAAGAATTTATTGTTGCCAGGAGTGTCTTTTTCATGGTTCAGACATCATGAAGACGAGTTCGTTCCTTACTTTGCCAAGGAAGATAAGTTGGTTTATTGCATCGATGTCAAAGGTTTGATGGGTCAATTCAAAATCCAATATGATTCAGCGCAATGGCGTCTTTTTATAGATTCTTCAAAAAAGAAGTCTCAAAGCAGTTTTTCTCCACAACGGCGGTTTTTATGCTTCCATCCCTGTAGGTCATTCCGTACAACTCAAGGAAACCTACGAGAACTTAGAATTGGTTCTTCGTAAACTTAAATATGAAGACCAAGGTTGGCAAGTGTGTGGGGATTTGAAAGTCTTGTGCATGCTGCTCGGGCAACAAGCTGGGTATACCAAATACCCTTGTTTTCTGTGTCTATGGGACAGTCAAGACCGACAAAATCACTGAACCAAGAAGAATTGGCAGCCGAGGGTGCTCACAGTTGGTGAAAAAAATGTCCTCTGAGAAAATTTGGTTCCTCCCCATAAATTTCCTCTACCACCTCTCCACATCAAATTGGGATTGATGAAGCAATTCGTAAAATCATTTCCAAAAAATGTAGAATGCTTCAAATACTTGGTCGCCAAGTTTCCAGGCCTCTCGGAGGAAAGATTGAAGGAAGGTGTGTTCGTCGGACCAGACATTAGAAGGCTTATAGCTGATCAAGACGCCAATACCATGACGCATCTTCAAAAAGAAGGGTGTATTGCATTTAAAGAGGTCGTAGAGAAATTTTTAGGCAATAACAAAGACCCTGACTACAAACAAATCGTAAATTTGTAAATTTTGTTGAAAAATAAAAATAAAAAATGCTGAAAATATTTTAAAGGAAACCTATCAGCTCATTTTACCCCTCTATCCTACCACTAACTGTCCCTGCACCTTGGTAGCTGATCCGTAACCATCCGTGTCTGACTGAAAAGTGCCATATAGATTCTAAAAAATGATTTATAAACTTACATGTAGTCTACATCCGTAGACTGCAAAGGCGGGCTCTGGGGCTCCATTCTGCTCCCTTCGCAGGCTCATAGCACGACCCGTTGGGCGTCATCAGTACATCTACAGATGCTCCTATTTTTTTAAATTACTGCCTCCTCTCGTAGTATGATGCCAAGCTGGAACATCATATCCGGTCCGGTGCATTGTGGGGACTGATCAGGTGTACAGCCCGACTCCGGCACATGCACAGTGCCTATAGTGAAGCTGTACACGTCATAAGCCCCCACAATGCACTGGACCGGATATGATGTTCCAGCTTGGCATCATACTACGAGAGGAGGCTGTAATTTAAAAGAAATAGGATCTGCAGAAGGACTGATGACGCCCAACGGGGCGTGCTATTGTGGTGCCCTGCGGATGCAGGCGTCACAGAGGAGTATTACACCCGTAAAAGAGGTGTAAATGCTCTAGCTGCAGGTGGACCCTAGGATGGTGGGTGGGACCCATTCCCAGCACTCCCACATTAGTTGAGGGTGGGAGGTTACCCGGGAGGGGATAAATTCACCTCTAGGGGGTTCAAGGAGGTCTTTGCCCTTTTGGTCTCTGACCGAGAATGGAGGCAGAGGAAAGGTTCTAGAGAGGCTTTAACTAAGTGGAACGAGGCGGAAGGTCACACCGGGTCGGTTACAAGCCACACTGGAGGAAAGAAGGAGGGACCTTGAGGAGGTCCTGAAAGAGGGCGACTGACAAGAGAAGTATGGGCCCTAGACAGAAAGTGAGATCCTCAGAGAAGAGGGTCCATACTCCAGGGGATACTCCAGTCCACCCAGGGGAACGCCGGGCACTAGGAACTGGCCTAGTCCAGCTTGCAGTCGGCAACCGGCAGCTGTGGCTTGTTCATCAGCCGCATCACCCTGCCATCGGAGAGGTCTGCAGGCTTCCTCACCAACGAGGGAGGGGACTCCCAGTACTACCTACACGGAGCTACTGGGTATAGATCGATTCAAAGGGGGGAAGAACGGACATGAGTTAGTTAATGAAGGTACACCAAGGGTTCCACCATACCACCTGGGATCCACTTGCAGCCACCCATTAAGCTACCTGTTCTTGTAACATCCAAAGTGCTGAGCTGTGAACTGTAACTGCTACTGCTACAACCAACAGTATAGTACCCGGGAGAAAGTGACTTTGCCTCTGCCTGTGTTTCCTTTTACCTGAACTTGTTCTCTTTTCAGGAACGCTGCCCCGGAGGTCCAGCCCTACCTGTAGAGGACTTTACCAACCAAGCCGCATTACCATCTACCTCCGGCGGACTGTGGCGGCGCTGGTGACTCCTCACCAGAAACTACAAGTGGCATCACGACAACTGTATATAAAATCCCCTGTAAATATAACCCCTTTTCAAAGATGTCCCCCAGGACACGGGATCAGGCGCGACCACCACTCCCCGTGACACAGGAGTGTTAACCCCTTGGAGCCTCATTCCCGAGTACCCCAAAGCCTGGGGCTTGACACTATAAGCCTGCGAGGGGGAGAGAATGGAGACCCGGAGCCCGTCTTTCCAGTCTACAGATGTAGACTACATATAAGTTTATAAATCATTTTTCAAAATCTTTATATGGCACTTTTATGTTAGACAGGGATGGTTAGGGATGAGCTACCAAGGTGCAGGGACAGTTAGTGGTAGGATAGAGGGGTAAAACGAGCTGACAGGTTCTCAATTGTATTAAAATAAAAGGTTATTTAACAAATGATGCTGATGTAAAGTATGCATATGGTAAATGTTATTTATTAACTATTTTGGATGAATCTGCCTTTCCTTTGAGAAACTACTGGATAATCTGTTAGTTGACAATTATGGTTTTGGATTGTTCGCTCTATACTAATTCTAGAATTGTAAGAAATCTTAAAACAATATGAGCAAAATAATTATTATAGGAAGGGTAAATGGTAATATTCAATTCCAGGTGCGTTCACTGCATACGTTTTTTGACGCTATGTTCATTTACCAGTATAAGCAAGAATGACTTACTGCAATGTACCTCGTCGCTCCAATCATCACAGTCATTGTATCCATTGCACGTCAATTTCTTGGCTATGCAGACTCCATTGCTGCACAGAAAGCTGTCATGTTCCCCGCACAATGCTAAAAAGTTAAAAACAAAATAAAATGAAGGGAAATGGATAATATAATGTAGTGTAGTCTCATATTTACTGATAAAGACTCTGCTTAAAGGGGGTTTTCAGGATCTGACAAATATGGTTGCTGTATTTCAGAAACAGCGCCACACATGTCTGTGGGTGGAGTCTGGTATTGTAGCTCAACTCCATTGATAATAATGTGGCTGGGTGGCAATAATACAAAATGCTGTTTACAAGTATGGTGCTGTTTTGGAAAAATCCAGGCATGTTTCTCTAATCCTGGTTAATCCCTTTAAGACATTTAAGTATATTTATAAAGCTAAAAGAGACAGAATTCTGACATGATTTTGAGACAAAAAAAACCCTGACTTTCATGTCGTGAACCTTATTTGTTAGGTGATTTAGACACGTTTTAGAATTTGTCCGTCAAGGAGACACAGCCTCACTCTAAATGGGTGTGATGTTAGAAAAAAGGGTTGTTATACTATACACCATTAGCCAAAAAATGCACGAAAATTGTGGAGCTAAATTCTGGCACAAACTAAGCCACCTAAGTGGTGTACAATTAGACATGGCATTCATAAAAGGAACCTGCCATGTTCAATAACACTACGAACCTGGAGGTATGGGGTTACACTGCAGGCTAACAGCCAGTGGTGTAACTTGAAGATCGTGGGGCCCGATGATAAAGCTCCAACAGGCCCCAAAATACTGCAAATCTTTGATAGCATTAGTATTTTTCTATAGGCCAAAGTGACTTTTGGGGCCCCCTAGGCTACAGGGCCCGGGTGTGAGTGCAACCCCTACACCTGTTGTAGATACGCCCCTGCTAACTGCATTATGAAGGTGCCAAGCTGCAGTGCTGAAAGTGAGAGACCTGGGTGATGATGATCTATATTTCTCCTGGGAGCCACCAGTGTATACAAGCTTGGTACAGTTACTGATCATAGCACTGATAGTGGCTGCTGTTAGCAAACCCTTAGTGATAAGCGAGCACTACAATTACCAGTGAACACTACCACTACCATGTAGCCAGATGCTCAGATGGGCTCAACACATATAAGTGTAATGGAAGTCAATGAGAGAGAAGATCTTTCGGAAAAAAGCTTTCCATTGACGTCCATTATATTCACGAGTCAAGGCCATCTGAGGGTTCCACTGCTCGTTTTGAGTACCGAGCACCCAAGCATGATATTGCTTGATCATCACTACACACCCCGCAATAACTGACGTCTCGCTGTGCAGTACATCCGTGCACAGCCTGGTGTTGGTCAGTGCCGGTAGTGGTGACAGCTGCCGCTCTCAGTGCTGTCAATGGTGACAGTATTTGTAACAGCCATGCCTGTATGAGTGAAAGCTGGTGGCTCCCAGGAGTAATAAAGTTAATTCTTTCCTGCCTCCCGCACTTTTAGTACAGCAGCCGGACACCTTCATAACTCCATTCACCTGCAGATTAACTCTATGTCTGCAGGTCGACAGTGTTGTCGGACCTGACTGATAAATACCGTATATACTGGTGTATAAGCCGAGTTTTTCAGCCCAAAAATTGGGCTGAAAAGTCCCCCCCTCGGCTTATACGCGAGTCAGTGCCTGTGCTGGCTGGTGGGGGCCGAGATCGGGGGATGGAGGGGGCTGGAGGAGGCTGGGGAGGCTGACAATAGAGCAGAGAGGTCACGTGGTGCCGCTCATATTATATTCATGATATGCACTGCATCCCCCGCCCATCAGTGGGGAGGGGGAGCAGTGCATATACAATACCATTATACAGGCCCCCCTCACAGTATGGCGCCCCCCCCTCACAGGATGGCCCCCGCATGCAGCGCTGCGCACATACATTACCTGGCTATCAGCTGTCACCCTCCGGCGGCGATTCGCTGCTCCTGGCTGCATCTTCATCTGTGTCTTCCTGCTTGTGGCCGGGGCTCATCACGATGATGTCATCGCGACCTCGGCCGGTCACAGATGAAGAAGCAGTCCGGAGCCAGGAGAACGATCCGCCACCGGAGGGTGACAGCTGATAGCCAGGTAATATATGTGCGCAGCGCTGCATGCGGGGGCCATCCTGTGAGGGGGGGGCCATACTGTGAGGGGGGCCTGTGTAATGGCACTGACTCGCATAAGCCGAGGGGGGGACCTTTCAGCCCAATTTTTGGGCTGAAAAACTCGACTTATACGCGAGTATATACGGTACTAATTTTTTGACGATGTTCTGAACCTATTTTCTCATTTCATATGATTCTGTATTGAAATTTGCTGTTAATAAAAAGAGTGCCTACAAACATGCAATGAGATTTTGGCGTGACATTGGGTTGTTATAGCATCTGTATCAGCCATGTTACTACTCCTATTAAGTCATATCAAAGGAGTATTTCATAGCACTGTAATGATCGTCAATCGCAGATCCCAAAGAGAGACTCTACCTGAGAATGTCAGTGAGCTTGATCTGTCATTCTAATAGGAAAGCTTGTAACTTTCACCGAAAGTGGATTTTACAGACACAGATGAAGATGCAGCTCGGAGCCAGGAGCAGCGAATCGCCGCCGGAGGGTGACAGCTGATAGCCAGGTAATGTATGTGCGCAGCGCTGCATGCGGGGGCCATCCTGTGAGGGGGGGGGCTGTATACTGTGAGGGGGACCTGTATACCATCACTGCTGGGCTGTATACTATGCCTGGGGACCTGTATACCATCACTGCTGGGCTGTATACTATGCCTGGAGACCTGTATACCATCACTGCTGGGCTGTATACTATGGCTGGGGTCCTGTATACCATCACTGCTGGGCTGTATACTATGCCTGGGGACCTGTATATCATCACTGCTGGGCTGTATACTATGCCTGGGGACCTGTATACCATCACTACTGGGCTGTATACTATGCTGCGGACCTGTATACCATCACTGCTGGGGCTGTATACTATGCCTGGGATCTGCTGTATACCATCACTGCTGGGGCTGTATACCATCACTGCTGGGGACCTGCTGTATACCACCACTGCTGGGGACCTGCTGTATACCACACTGCTGGGGGCTGTATACCTGTGCTGGGGTCCACCCTCAGCTTATACGCAAGTCAATACGTTTTCCCAGGTTTTGGGGGCAAAAGTAGGGGGGTCAGCTTATACACGGGTTGGCTTATACACGAGTATATACGGTATGTCTGATTTTAAAGGGAATCTGCGTATGAACCACTTACATAAATGTGTTGTTTTTCACAAAGAATTAGACAATTTTGATAAATATTCCCCATTGGGTGTAACTTACAAATAACAGTAAGCTTATGTATTCATAGTTACTGTGCAGATATATTGGTCCTTGTGGATATATAAAGAAAGGCAGTACTTCAGGTTTATCATGAAATAGCTCTACATGAAGAGTTATAGGAGGAATTGATTACTTTATAATGCTGATGAAAGTCATATGTCATTGATAAAGTTAAGAAATAAAGATTCGATAACATTTGTTCTTCACAACGTCAAGGGAACACATGCAGAGCTTTCCAAGGACTTTCAGAACCAAGGATTGCCAGAGGACATCAAGGTTATGTTGTTTTTCTATACAAATTACATGGCGTACCCAGCAGCTCCAGATCTTTGTAGGAACATGTGAGCCACAAACTCTGCAAAAATAAACATTTTGGTTCTTATAATGGACGAAGCCATTCACTTCCTCTAACTTGGGTGTAGCTATGTGTGCAGACGATAACAGCAGAATCCATCAGGGTTAGTCTATCTTCATCGCTGCTTGGTGAAAAACACTAAAGGCTAATATGCATAGACAACATTAAGTAATTAACATGCCAACCCTGTAAACATTCCTTTAGATATTCCAGATGTAAACCCTGATGGCGGGTTTACACGTCGCGATATCGCAGTACAATTTCAATCAAAAGTCACGTGGTTCAATCGTTGGACCCGATATCGTGCCTGCGTTGTATGGTGTGAACGTCCAATGCGATGCAGGAACGATGTCAATGCGATATCGGGGATCGAATGAGCGTGCTATTCAATGCCCCGATATTGCATAGCGATTGAAGCCAGATCGTGCTGTGTAAACACCCAATTACGATGCGATTTGATACGTCACCCATTCACTCCCATGTTAACTATGCGATCCTGGATTGGGAGGCGGAGACATCGCACGGACGTTGTATTACGATATCGCAGCGTCTAAACAGTCAATGCGATGCGGGTGAAACGTGCACTAATTGCGCGCTCCCGCGCCATTGAGTTGCGATATCGAAACGATATCGTGGCGTGTAAACCCACCATTAGTGAGCTGGCTGTGACGCCAAGGAGTAAATTAGGCTGGTTTCACACTTGTGGCGCAACCAGATCAGGCTCAAAACAGAAACATCTGCATCTGCCGTGTGTCTGCAAACTGATGCCACCACAGCTGCCGGATGCCTGATCCAGACCTCGGGTGTCGGGAGGAGCAATTAAGCTTGAGGGAGGAGGGACAGGGAAGGAGAGAGAGACCAGAAACCTGGACATAGGTTGTGAGGTGCAGGAAATGGAGTCTGGGCATGCTCAGTGGGGTAAAAAGGATCCGAATAAACAGATCTGCACCTTCCGGATCTGTCCACCATTGGACCCAATTCTATTTCCGGATGGATCCGGACGCATTCCATAAGAATCAGGATTTTAGTTTGGTTCCAAAAACGCAACTTCATGCTGCCTGAGAGGGTATGTGGTAGCATCAGGCCAAATCCTGATGCCACTGCATACACTTATGACCATATTTTAAGTATAGGGACATATGCCTGATCAGGAGGCTTCAGGATTTATATGCAAGACAAAAAATGCAAGTGTGAAACCACCCTTAACTCTGATAACAATACTAGGTCTCACTGAAATGTTAAAGGTTAGTTTAATTTTTTTACTTAAAGGGTTTATCAGCCACATCACAAAAATCTTCAGGCTCAGCGTGTGCTTTGAGGCTTCTCTGGTGCTGGCGGCAAGACCAAGCAGTCATGTGACCACAAATATACATACTCCTGGCCACATTCAGACTAGACTGGCATTGAGCGAGACCATGCGAGTCTTGTCAGAATGTGGCCAGAAATATGTACAGGGTGGGCCATTTATATGGATGCACCTAAATAAAATGGGAACGATTGGTAAAATCAACTTCCTGTTTGTGGCACATAAGTATATGCGAGGGGGAAAACTTTTCCAGATGGATGGTGACCATGGCGGCCATTTTGAAGTCGGGCATTTTGGATTTAACTATTTTTTTCAGTGGGAAGAGGGTTATGTGACACATCAAACTTATTGAGAATTTCATAAAAAAGAAAACGTGAGGATTCTCAGGTCTGCAGTCACATAGTGTTGACAGATTTTTACATTTTTTGTAAAAAGCTTGGAAAGCCCCTTTTGGGTACATGCATTTTTAGAGAAAAATCATTTTTGCCATTGAGTTTCAGAAAAAAATTGCAGCTTGTTCTCGCTTCTATGTTGGAAAACCGCTGTCAAGCGCATTGTTAATGCATTATTTCTCATTTATTAAAATGCTAAAATACACAGCAAAAACACGGAGAATTGTCATGCTGCAGATACAAAACTGCTTCAAATCTGCAAAGAAAAAATGTGATGTGTGAACATAGCCATATATGATGAAAAAAGAAGAGATCTGAAATCAGTCCAGAAATCTCATTTTCAGTTGATCCTCACAATTCAACTCAAGAAATCTCTCAAGTAAACAATTTTACAAACAATACGGTATATAGACGATACTCAGGCACATTACTTCATTGATCACAGGTGTCAAGAACAGGCTTATATGACGTACCCGACTGAGAAGAGGCTCCTTAACAATTACAATATTTTTTAATATAAAGACTATAGTCATGGCCAAAAGTTTTGAGAATGATGCAAATATTAATTTTAACAAAGTCTACTGCTTCAGTTTTTCTAATGGCAATTTGCATACACTCCAGAATGTCATAAAGAGTGATCAGCTTAACACCAATTACTTGCAAAGTCAATATTTGCCTAGAAAAAGATCTTTAACCCCCAAAACACATTTCAACATCATTGCAGTCCTGCCTTAAAAGGAGCAGCTAACATCGTTTTAGTGATAGTTCCATTAACACAGGTGTGGGTGTTGATGAGGACAGGGCTGGCGATCAGTCATGATTAAGTAAGAATGACACCACTGGACACTTTAAAAGGAGGCTGGTGCTTGGTATCATTGTTTCTCTTCAGTTAACCATGGTTATCTCTAAAGAAACACGTGCAGCCATCATTGCACTGCACAAAAATGGCCTAACCGGCAAGAGTATCGCAGCTACAAAGATTGCAGCTCAGTCAACAATCTATCGCATCATCAAGAACTTCAAGGTGAGAGCTTCCATTGTTGTCAAAAAGGCTCCAGGGCACCCAAGAAAGACCAGCAAGCGCCAGGACCGTATCTTAAAACTGTTTCAGCTGCGGGATCGGACTACCAGCAGTGCCGAGCTTGCTCAGGAATGGCAGCAGGCTGGTGTGAGTGCTTCTGCACACACTGTGAGGCGGAGACTCTTTGAGCAAGGCCTGGTTTCAAGGAGGGCAGCAAAGAAGCCACTTCTCTCCAGAAAAAACATCAGGGACCGACTGATATTCTGCAAAAGGTACAGGGAGTGGACTGCTGAGGACTGGGGTAAAGTCATTTTCTCTGATGAATCCCCTTTTGGATTGTTTGGGATATCTGGAAAACAGCTTATTCAGAGAAGAAGAGGTGAGCGCTACCACCAGTCTTGTCTCATGCCAACTGTAAAGCATCCTGAAACCATTCATGTGTGGGGTTGTTTCTCAGCCAAGGGAATCGGCTCACTCACAGTCTTGCCTAAAAACACAGCCATGAATAAAGAATGGTACCAGAATGTCCTCCAAGAGCAACTTCTCCCAACCGTCCAAGAGCAGTTTGGCGCCCAACAATGCCTTTTCCAGCATGATGGAGCACCTTGCCATAAAGCAAAGGTGATAACTAAATGGCTCAGGGAACAAAACAGAGATTTTGGGTCCATGGCCTGGAAACTCCCCAGATCTTAATCCCATTGAGAACCTGTGGTCAATCATCAAGAGACGGGTGGACAAACAAAAACCAACAAATTCTGCCAAAATGCAAGCATTGACTATGCAAGAATGGACTGCTATCAGTCAGGATTTGGTCCAGAAGTTGATTGAGAGCAGCCAGGGAGAATTGCAGAGGTCCTGAAGAAGAAGGGTCAACACTGCAAATATTGCATTAACTCATTCTAACTATCAATACAACCTTTTGGTACTCATAATATGATTGCAATTATGTGGCACCCTGGCACCTGTTGGGCACCACAGAAATCCTTAGGTACAATGGAGTAAGTAACAGCACAGCAAGACCCAAACACAAACAACACTTAGAACACCTGGTTTCACCCCGAGCCTCTAGGGGGAGCTACCACTGGTCACTTGAGCCAGTTCCCCCTATAAAAAGAGTCTTGGAGGGAGAAACTTCAGAGTGTGGTAGACGCTACAAGAGCTGCCTGCCTGTGTGAAACCTCCACCCTATGAGGAACACACTAGGCCCATCCAGCCTGTTAGCCAGTGGGAGTCCCTGCAATTGGGACAAGAGGAAGAAGGAGATCACCTCTTAGGAATACAGAGTTAATCCAACTCTTTCCAAATCATCCGGTTACTGGAACCGAAGCTGTGGAAGCTACAAAGCCATCACAGAGAACCAGCATACTCCACAGGGAGTCTAGCCCCCTGTTCACCTGTCGCACCTACCAGCGAGAGCCCAGGGAAGAAGATAGAATTATCATCACCCTTTTACAGTGCCCTCAGTGCTGACAACCAGGTGAAATCCGTTCTATTGAACAAACTGCCCGGTCCGGAAGGATTCCACATCCACCCGACCTTAGCACCAGAAGTAGAGAAAGGAAGCCTAACACTGCTTGCTGTGAAACTCCATAAGTGCCAACCTCACTATCCCGGTCCGAGTGTACCTGACTATCATCCAGTAAAGGTAAATAAAAGAGACTGTGTGTGGTTGTGCATTATTCCTGGATTCAGCGCAGCATCCCGCAGCTGCCTCACAACATCTTGCGCAGCTCCCGGCTCCGGGGATTCCCGCTCATCCTGTGGGGAGCGTTCCATCTCGCTGTGTACCATCCCCCGGAGACCCGAACAGCGCTGGTAAAGTTACCAGAACACCCGCAGGTGGCGTCACGAAGACAAATCACCCCCACTGTTCCGCCATTCCCCTATTGATCTGGACCACCGGGCCTACACCACCGCAGGCGCGGTTCCGTGACGGAGGAGAAGCAACGCCCGCTACGTGTACCCCCGACCACGGTGAGTCAATTATATTTCTGTATGTGATATAAACATCAGAGAAACACAAATAAAAACCAGAGGGCAGCAGATCATGTGAAAATATCATTTTGGTGTCATTCTCAAAACCTTTGGCCATGACTGTATGCTATGAGCCGCATCACAAGTGTAGCAGAATCCTTTTTCATATATAATAGATTAGTTTTGATCTTTTTACCAAATATGCTCCAAAATGATGAATTGTACTGTTGAGTCGAAGGCTTGGCACAATCTTCGTTGGAGCAAAATAAGTGTTTATAAAGAATTCTAATAGGGCAACGAGGTTTGAATAGTCATCTGCCAATTGCAATAAAAAGCATGAAAACATTAGCAGGCTAATGGCACAACAGGAGGAGGGGTCGCTCTCAAAAGCAACATAACTTGGCAGAGCCATTTGCTCCCTGAGGTCATTAATTCTTCACAGTTTTAAATAGTAAACTTGATATGATCACTAACGGCATGTGCAGAATGAAATTTGGATGATAAAAATCTCAAAACATGTGAAAAACAAATGGCAAAATCTGGGCTCTCCAATGTACAACTGTCTGTACTGGCTGCGGGCCATGGCATGGGCTTGACTTTTTCTGTTGTCAATCTAGGAATCAAACAGCCATTTTTCTGGGCCACATTCTAAGGGGCCTTTCACACTTGCGGATTTTTCCTGATTTGGAAGATCAGGAAAACACTTCATTCTTACAGGATTCATTTTTTTTGCCCATTTTCTTTAATGATTTCAGGACAAAACATGAAGCAACAACATTCTACCTGACAAAATTAAAGTGAATGTGCAAAGTACTGTGAAGGTGGGATTACACGTCCCGATATCGGCCCGATATTGTAGCCAACGACACGGGAGCGCGCTTTTTGAGCGCGCCTTTCCCTGCATCGCATCGCCGGTTTAGACAGTCCGATATCGGGATACAATGTCCCGACGATGTGTACGCCCCCCAACCCATGAACGACCATTTAACATGGGAGTGAATGGGTGAAGTGGCAGTACACATCGGAGTTGGGCTGTCAGACGGGATGATGCGGCTACAACCGGCATCCGATATCGGGCGGTTGAATAGCACGCTCATTCGACCCCCGATATCGTTTTGCCATCGTTCCTGCATCGCGTTGTACGTTCACACCGTACAACGCGCAAACGATATCGGCTCCAACTCGCGAACCACGTGACTTTTGGTCGGAGTTGGGTCGGAGTTGGACGCCGATATCGCAACGTGTAAATCCACCATAAGAATCGGGTTTTGCCTGATCTTCCAAATCAGGAAAAAAACGCAAGTGTGAAAGGCCCCTAACTGAGGTTGTATGGTTGTATTACTGACTGACACAGGTTTGGAGAAGACGAAAACTAACAAAAGTCTGGCCAACAAATTGGAATTCCAGAGTTAAAATTCCTAACATAAAAACAAGTCAAAGAAAACCTGCCAGCAGGTCAACAGTGGCAAGGTTTTGCTATTGTTCCCATACCTAATCCCATCTTCCCTGATCAATTTTTTAATGAAAGCCACCATAGGGGTCTAGCGGTATGGGCCTATTTATTTAGTGCAACAGTTATCTATTTGCAAGTGAGTTGGGTCATAGGATTCTCTGGGGGCATGTCTATAGGTTACTCTGCAATATTAACCTAAAGGTACCATTACACGGTACAACATCGCAGCGATGTCGGAAGTGATGCCGCGGTTGCGCACTCACTTCCGACATCGCTGCCTAGGTGTTACACAGGCAGATGTTGCCTGGGACACTGCTGCGATGTTGAAACAGCGATTGCTCGCTGGGCTGGGAACAACCCACCGAGCGATATGCTTCAATGCAGCGAATAGGCGGAATTGCTGACAACATCGCTGTTGCGGTGTTACACAGCAATTAGCCGCCAAATCGCTGGTGGCAAGTTGCAATGTCCTCAAACCTGGCAACTACCAATAAATCATGCTGGTACACAGCACGATACTCCAGCAATGTTGCTGCAACTTTACTGAATCTGCAAAATTACAGCGATGTTGCTGCAACATCGTGCTGTGTAACGGTACCTTAAGAGCAATGCCCCCTTGGGAGGGCAGAGAGAGCACACGGGTGGGAGGGGAGAGACAGAGAGAGCACACAGGGGGCTCAGAGAGCACACATGGGGACAGGGAGAGCGCACAGGGGCAGAGAGAGCACACAGAAGGGGCGGAGAGAGCACATAGGAAGGCAGAGAGTACTGGGGTAGAGAGAGTCCACTGGGGGGCAGTTAACAAATTTTGTGGCATCTGGATGTCCTGCTTTCATGTGCCTCCACAAAATTTGCATACTCAAGTGATAACTGTGCAAATATATAGCCCATAGGCGGTACTGGCACATTGCACAGTACCGTCAGCGATGCGGTAGCCTGCCTCCCTCCCCCCCTCCGCTTATTCCATACCCTAGTTATCCATTCCTATTCTTCCTTTTAAATGTAATGAATGTTTATACAACACTAGAAATAGGCCCAATGCTATTGCATTGGGATGGCAGTCTTTGTGCCTGTGTCCCCTTCTGCACTCTCTCTGTGCTGTTGAGGCGGTCGACAGGGTAAGAGGGTACTTGGGTACCAGGGCTGATGGCGGTTTTGATGGGGGATCACGGCTGGACGGTCCCCGGTCCCGTGCCCTGGACCCTCAATGGCATGGAATGGTGGGGGAATAAGGGGATTGCTAACGTGACGCCACCTATGGTACCTGGTAACGGGTATACCAGCGCTGCAGCCGGCCGCTGAGTTGATGGTGGGTGCAGCAGAGTGTGGTACAGCTCCCCAAAGGTGGAGCTTTACCTCAGGGCAGCGGGGATGGATAAGGGGAGTAGTAGTTGCGTCTTTGCAGACAAGGCGGTGAATTGCGGCAGTGAGACAGGCAGACAGACACACAGGGATTGTTGTTTCGGTACCTTTTACTGGTAACAGGGTAACAGGTACAGTCCAGAGAGATAACCAGGTCCCAGGTGCAACTTGGGACTTCCGCCTTAGAAAGTTATGAGGTCTCCTCTGTCTCTGTACTCTGTGGTGTCGGATGAGTCCTGCCTGTGCTTGAACCCACCGCTTCTTCTCTCTCTATGAGGTCCTTCTGCGGGGTCTCTGTTTCTCCTGTGGCCCCTGGTCCTATACTTGGTCAATTTTAGGGTATGTGCCCACAGGCAGGTTTTGTTGCGTTTGAGATCAGGTGAAAGCTTTTCCCTAATAACATAGGGTTTGCTGGAAACCAAAAACTCAGAATTAGATTAGCATAGATTTACATAAAACCAAGGCAAAACCTGATCTCAAGCGCAGCAAAACCTGCCTGTGGGCACACACCCTTAACGTCTCTTACTTAACTTGCTTTAGGGATGAACTCCTCTTTAGTCTTCCGGTCTTTTGCTGTTGCACTAAATGCTGGCAGCGTCCGACTCCGGTGTCTAGGTGTACTATAGAGAGACCTTAACTGGTTCCCTCTCTTGATTCCCTGCTTCCTCTGCTTGCCTCCGACCCTTTCCTTAGGGTGCGACACAGCGGTCAGTGGTCCCTGGTCCTGGGCCTGGTTCCTTCCCAGCGATCAGCTCCTCACTCCAGCTCTCTCCAACTCTTACTGGAACTGACGACTCTTGGGACTGACTAACTCCTCCCCTCAGGCTTGGATGTTTTAAAGGGGAACTGGCTTAAGGCAGCCAGTAGAGCTCCCCCTTCAGGTCTGGGGTGGAAGGTGTGGTGTGCTGTGCGAACCAAGGTGTAATTCCCTTCTTGCACTGGTGGATCCTGTGTCAATCCCTGGCAGACTTTGTCTTACTTGTGCCTTTCTCTCTGCTCTGTGTGCTCTCAGCCCCTGTGTGCACTGTCTCTCCCTGTGTGTGCTGTCTCTCCCCATGACTCCCCCTCCCCCTGTGCCTCTGCCTCCCCTCTGCATTCTGCCTCCCTTGTGTCTTCTGCATCCCCTATGCCTTCTCCCTCCTCTTTACCTTCTGGCTCCCATGTGCCTGCCTCCCATCACTGAGCCAGCATACAGTGCTCATCACTAAGCCACCATACAGTGCTAACCACTGAGCTACTGTTGAGTGCAGACCACTGAGCCACCATACAGTGCTGACTACTGAGCCACTGTAAAATGCTAACCACTAAGCCACTATATACAGTGCTGACCACTGAGCCACTGCACAGTGCTAACCACTGAGCCACCATACAGTTCTAACCACTGAACCAACGCACAGTTCCAACCACTGAACCACCATACATTGCTAACCACAGAGCCACCATATACAGTGCTAACCACTGAGCCACCATACAGTGCTAACCACTGAGCTACTGTAGAGTGCAGACCACTGAGCCACTGTACAGTGCTAACTACTGAGTCACCATATACAGTGCTAACCACTGAGCCACCATACAGTGATAACCACTGAGCCACCGCACAAAGTTCAAACCACTGAACCACCATACAGTGCTAAGCATGGAGCCACCGTACATTACTAACCAATAAGCCACCATATACAGTGCTAACCACTGAGCCACCATACAGTTCTAACCACTGAGCTACTGTAGAGTGCAGACCATTGAGCCACTGTACAGTGCTAACTACTGAGCCACCGTATACAGTGCTAACCACTGAGCCACCATACAGTGCTAACCACTGAGCCACCGAACACAGTTCAAACCACTGAACCACTGTACATTGCTAAGCATGGAGCCACCGTACATTGCTAACCACTGAGCCACCATATACAGTGCTAACCACTGAACCACAATACAATGTTGGCCACTGAGCTACTGTAAGGTGCAGACCACTGAGCCACCATACAGTGCTGACTACTGAGCCACCGCACAGTGCTAAACACTGAGTCACCGCACACAGTTCAAACCACTGAATCACCGTACATTGCTAAGCATGGAGCCACCGTACATTGCTAACCACTGAGCCATCATATGCAGTGCTAACCACTGAGCCACCATATACAGTGCTAACCACTGAGCCACCATACAGTGCTAACCACTGAACCACTGCACAGTGCTAACCACTGAGCCACCTCACACAGTTCAAACCACTGAACCACCGTACATTGCTAGGCATGGAGCCACCGTACATTGCTAACCACTGAGCCACCATATACAGTGCTAACCAATAAACCACAATACAATGTTAACCACTGAGCTACTGTAAAGTGCAGACTACTGAACGACTGTACAGTGCTAACCACTGAGCTACCATATACAGTGCTAAGCACTGAGCCACCTCACAGTGCTAACCACTGAGCCACCGCACAGTGCTAACCACTGAGCCACGGCACAGGTCTAACCACTGAGCCACCGCACAGTTCTAACCACTCAGCCACCGCGCAGTTCTAACCACTCAGCTACCGCGCAGTTCTAACCATGGAGCAACCGCGCATTGCTAACCACTGAGCCACCATATACACTTCTAAGCACTGAACCACTTCACAGTGCTAACCACTGAGCCACGGCACAGGTCTAACCACTGAGCCACCGCACAGTTCTAACCACTCAGACACCGCGCAGTTCTAACCACTCAGCTATCGCGCAGTTCTTACCATGGAGCAACCGTGCATTGCTAACCACTGAGCCACCATATACACTTCTAAGCACTGAACCACTTCACAGTGCTAACCACTGACCCATCACACAGTGCTAATCACTGAGCCACCGCACAGTTCTAATCACTGAGCCACCACACAGTTCTAACCACTCAGCCACCGCACAGTTCTAACCACGGAGCCACTGTACATTGCTAACCACTGAGCCACCATATACTGTGCTAACCACTGAGCCATCATACAGTGCTAACTACTGAGCCACCATATAGAGTGCTAACCACTGAGCCACCATACAATGCTAACCACTGAGCCACCATACAGTGCTAACCACTGAGCCACCATTCCGCGCTAATCACTGAGCCACCTAAACACTGAGCCACCATATACAATACTAACCACTGAGCCACCATACAGTGCTAACTACTTAGCCACCACAAACAGTACTAACCACTGAGACACCATACACAGTTCTAATCACTGAGCCACCATACACAGTTCTAACCACTGAGCCTCCACACAATTCTAACCACTGGGCCACCATATACAATGCTAACCACTGAGCCACCATATACAGTGCTAACCACTGAGCCACCATACAGTGCTAACCACTGAGCCACCATACAGTGCTAACCACTGAGCCACCATATAGTGCTAAACACTGAATCACCATACGGTGCTAACCACTGAGCCACCATACAGTGCTAACCACTGAGCTGAGCCAGCTTTAAATCTCCAGGCAATACCGCGCCGCTCAGCTGATTGATCGTGCGCTGCCCGGCTCTCGACCAATCAGCTGAGCAGCGCAGTATTGGCAGGAGATTTAAACCTGCCCGCCAATACCGCTTAGCTGATTGCTCGCCGTGTTCAGTGGCGAGCAATCAGCGAAATGGCGAGTGCCTTGGCGGGAGATTTGAATCTTGCGCTGCTGATTGGCTGAGTGGTGCGGGATTCAAATCTCCCGCCAATGCGCGACCTACTTCACTGATTGGTCGCCGTTCACCGCGGCGACCAATCAGTGAAGTACGATTTGCATCACGCGCCAAGAGCGCTGATTGGTCTCTGCTGGCCACGATGACCAATCAGCGAAGCAGCTCGCACCTTGGTGGGAGAGTTGAATCTCGCGCCGCTGATTGGCTGATCGGCGCAGGATTCAAATCTCCCACCAAGGCTCGAGCCGCTTCGCCGATTGGTCACCGCTCACCACAGAGACCAATTAGCGAAGCGCAATTTACATTACGCACCAAGAGCGCTGATTGGTCGCCGGGAGATGCGACACAGCCGGGAGATGAGCGGCGACCAATCAGTGAAGCGGCTCACTCCTTGGCGGGAGATTACAATCCCGCGCCACTGATTGGCTGAGTGGCGCGGGATTCAAATCTCCCGCCAAGGAGCAAGCCGCTTCACTGATTGGTCGCCGCTCATCTCCCGGCTGTGTCAACGCTAATCTCTCGGCTGCGTCGCTGCTGAACTCCGTGCGGCGGGTGATGAGCCGTGGCTACTGTCGGTAGATCAGCTCCTAGTGCCACACATTATCGGTGATTATATATTAGATCATTGTTTGGATATTGTTTTTTCATTGTTATGAAACGTTCTAAATAAAGAATATATATATCTACTATATAAAACCCGAAGGCCACTTCCTGTGGAATCTGGCCAACTTCCGTGACGGCCTGCGCCCTGTGTCACAGACCGGAAACGGAAGTTCCAGACCCACGAGCGGTGAGCGCGTAGCGCTCACCGCGAGCCGCTGTCAAACCTGAATAGCGGCTCGCAGTGGGCGCTAAAGCGCCACCGCCACCCCCACACAGAGCCGTGTGCTCCCACCCAGGGCCGCACCGTCCACTGGACAGTGTGAGCCCTGAGTCCAGAGCGCCGGCAGCCAGGGGGAGCGGCATCACAGAAGGGGGCGGGGCCACCAACATCAGCGCCGCCCTCAGGAGAGACGGACGCTGTGGCACTGTAGGCTGCAGGGCGGCGGGGGCCGAGCGGACGCTGCAGGGGCGGCGGCCCTCAGACCCGCCAGCACCCCCCCGCCCTCCGATCGGCTCCGGCGGCAGGGTGCCTACATGCACCCTGAGTCCCACCCACATCCGGCCCGGCCCACACTCCGGTGTGCGGCCTCCGCCGGCACCGCCCACTCTCCTCCTCCATCTGGGACCACCATTCCGCCACCTGCCCCGCACACAGCCCCGCCGACAGCCCGGTGAGTGTTCTGCCCCACCAGCCTCCCCTCTCCTGTGCCCCCCAGCCTCCCCTCTCCTGTGCCCCCCAGCCTCCCCTCTCCTGTGCCCCCCAGCCTCCCCTCTCCTGTGCCCCCCAGCCTCCCCTCTCCTGTGCCCCCCGGCCTCCCCTCTCCTGTGCCCCCCGGCCTCCCCTCTCCTGTGCCCCCCCCAGCCTCCCCTCTCCTCTGCCTCCGCTCTTCTCCAGCCTCTGCTCTTCTCCAGCCTCCGCTCTCCTCTGGCCTCCAGCCTCCGCTGTCCTCTGCCTCCGCTCTTCTCCAGCCTCTGCTCTTCTCCAGCCTCCGCTCTCCTCTGGCCTCCAGCCTCCGCTGTCCTCTGCCTCCGCTCTTCTCCAGCCTCCGCTCTCCTCTGCCCCCCAGCCTCCGCTCTCCTCTGGCCTCCAGCCTCCGCTCTCCCTGCCCCCCAGCCTCCGCTCTCCTCTGGCCTCCAGCCTCCGCTCTCCTCTGGCCTCCAGCCTCCGCTCTCCTCTGGCCTCCAGCCTCCGCTGTCCTCTGGCCTCCAGCCTCCGCTGTCCTCTGGCCTCCAGCCTCCGCTGTCCTCTGCCTCCGCTGTCCTCTGCCTCCGCTCTCCCTGCCTCCGCTCTCCCCTGCCTCCGCTCTCCCCTGCCTCCGCTCTCCCCTGCCCCTCCAGCCTCCACTCTCCTCTGGCCTCCACTCTCCTCTGGCCTCCGCTCTCCTCTGGCCTCCGCTCTCCTCTGGCCTCCAGCCTCCGCTCTCCTCTGGCCTCCAGCCTCCGCTCTCCTCTGGCCTCCGCTCTCCTCTGGCCTCCGCTCTCCTCTGGCCTCCGCTCCCCTCTGGCCTCCGCTCTCCCCTCTGGCCTCCGCTCTCCCCTCTGGCCTCCAGCCTCCCCTCTGGCCTCCAGCCTCCCCTCTGGCCTCCAGCCTCCCTCTCTCCTCTGCCCCCCAGCCTCCCCTCTCCTCTGCCCCCCAGCCTCCGCTCTCCTCTGCCCCCCAGCCTCCGCTCTCCTGTGCCCCCCAGCCTCCGCTCTCCTCTGCCCCCCAGCCTCCGCTCTCCTCTGCCCCCCAGCCTCCGCTCTCCTGTGGCCTCCAGCCTCCGCTCTCATGTGGTCTCCAGCCTCCGCTCTCCTGGCCTCCACCTCCGCTCTCCTGTGGCCTCCAGCCTCTGCTCTCCCTGCCTCTGCTCTCCCCTGCCTACGCTCCCCCTGCCTACGCTCTCCCCTGCCTACGCTCTCCTCCTGCCTACGCTCTCCCCTGCCCTCCTGCCTCCGCTCTCTCCAGCCTCCGCTCTTCTCCAGCCTCCGCTCTTCTCCAGCCTCCGCTCTTCTCCAGCCTCCGCTCTTCTCCAGCCTCCGCTCTTCTCCAGCCTCCGCTCTTCTCTAGCCTCCCTCTCCCTTCCTCCTCCGCTCTCCTCTGCCTCCGCTCTTCTCCAGCCTCCGCTCTACTCTGCCTCCGCTCTTCTCCAGCCTCCGCTCTCCTCTGCCTCCGCTCTTCTCCAGCCTCCGCTCTCCTCCAGCCTCCGCTCTCCTCCAGCCTCCGCTCTCCTCTGCCTCCGCTCTCCCTGCCTCCGCTCCTCTGCCTCCGCTCTTCTCCAGCCTCCGCCTCCTCTGCCTCCGCTCTCCTCTGCCTCCGCTTTTCTCCAGCCTCGCTCTCCTCTGCCTCCGCCTCCTCTGCCCTCCGCTCTTCTCCAGCCTCCGCTCTTCTCCAGCCTCCGCTCTTCTCAGCCTCCGGTCTCCTCCTCCCTCCGCTCTTCTCCAGCCTCCGCTCTCCTCCAGCCTCCCTCCTCTCTGCCTCCGCTCTCCTCTGCCTCCGCTCGTCTCCTCTGCCTCCGCTCTTCTCTGTCTCCGCTCTCTCCCAGCCTCCGCTCTCCCCTGCCGTCCAGCCTCCGCTCTCCTCTGCCCCCCAGCCTCCGCTCTCCTGTGGCCTCCAGCCTCCGCTCTCCTGTGGCCTCCAGCCTCCGCTCTCCTGTGGCCTCCAGCCTCCCGCTCCTCCTGTGGTCTCCAGCCTCCGCTCTCCTTGGCCTCCAGCCTCCGCTCTCTGTGGCCTCCAGCCTACCTCTCCCCTGCCTACGCTCTCCCCTGCCTACGCTCTCCCTGCCTACGCTCTTCCCTGCCTACGCCTCCCCTGCCTCCGCTCTCCCCTGCCTCCGCTCTCCCCTGCCTCCGCTCTTCTCCAGCCTCCGCTCTTCTCCAGCCTCCGCTCTTCTCCAGCCTCCGCTCTCCTCTGCCTCCGCTCGCTCTCTCGCCTCCGCTCTCCTCTGCCTCCGCTCTTCTCCAGCCTCCGCTCTACTCTGCCTCCGCTCTTCTCCAGCCTCCGCTCTCCTCTGCCTCCGCTCTCCTCTGCCTCCGCTCTTCTCCAGCCTCCGCTCTCCCTCTGCCTCCGCTCTTCTCCGGCCCTCGCTCTTCTCCGGGCCTCCCGCTCTTCTCGGCCTCCGCTCTCTCTCCAGCCTCCGCTCTTCTCCAGCCTCCGCTCTTCTCTCAGCCTCCGCTCTTCTCCAGCCTCCGCTGTCCTCTGCCTCCGCTCTTCTCCAGCCTCCGCCTCTCCCTCTGCCCCCCAGCCTCCGCTCTCCTCTGGCCTCCCAGCCTCCGCTCTCCTCTGCCCCCCACGCCTCCGCTCTCCTCTTGGCCTCCAGCCTCCGCCTCGTCCTCCTCGGCCTCAGCCTCCGCTTCCTCTGGCCTCCAGCCTCCGCTGTCCTCTGGCCTCCCTGCCTCGCTGCTCCTCTGGCCTCCTTGCCTCCGCTGTCCTCTGGCCTCCGCCTCCCTGTCCTCTGGCCTCCAGCCTCCGCTGTCCTCTGGCCTCCAGCCTCCAGCTCGTTTCTCTGGCCTCCAGCCTCCGCTGTCCTCTGCCTCCGCTCTCCCCTGCCTCCCGCTCTCCCCTGCCTCCGCTATCCCTGCCCTCCAGCCTCCGCCTCTCCCCCGGGCCTCCGCTCTCCTCCGGCCTCCGCTCTCCTCCGTCCTCCGCTCTCCCCGTCCTCCGCTCTCCTCTGTCCTCCCGCTCTCTCCTACTCCGTCCTCCCCGCTCTCCTCTGTCCTCCGCCTCCTCTTCCTCCGCTCTCCTCTGTCCTCCGCTCTCCCCTCTGTGCCTCCAGCCTCCCCTCTGGCCTCCAGCTCCTCCCCTCTGGCCTCCCAGCCTCCCTCTCCACTTTGCCCCCAGTCTCCCACTCTCCTCTGCCCCCCAGCCTCCGCTCTCTCTCTGCCCCCCAGCCTCCGCTCTCCTCTGCCCCCCAGCCTCCCGCTCTCCTGTGGCCTCCAGCCTCCTCTCCTCCGTGGCCTCCCCAGCCTCCGCTCTCTTCTGCCCTCCAGCCTCCGCTCTCTTCTGCCCTCCAGCCTCCGCTCTCCTCTGCCCTCCAGCCTCCGCTCTCCTCTGCCCTCCAGCCTCCGCTCTCCTCTGCCCTCCAGCCTCCGCTCTCCTCTGCCCTCCAGCCTCCGCTCTCCTCTGCCCTCCAGCCCTCCCGCCCCCTCTCCTCTGCCCTCCAGCCTCCGCTCTCCTCTGCCCTCCAGCCTCCGCTCTCCTCTGCCCTCCAGCCTCCGCTCTCCTCTGCCCTCCAGCCTCCGCTCTCCTCTGCCCTCCAGCCTCCGCTCTCCTCTGCCCTCCAGCCTCCGCTCTCCTCTGCCCTCCAGCCTCCGCTCTCCTCTGCCCTCCAGCCTCCGCTCTCCTCTGCCCTCCAGCCTCCGCTCTCCTCTGCCCTCCAGCCTCCGCTCTCCTCTGCCTCCAGCCTCCGCTCTCCTCTGCCCTCCAGCCTCCGCTCTCCCCTGCCTCCGCTCTCCCCTGACCCCTCCCTCCTCTAACCCCTCCAGTTTCTGCCTCCTCCCTCCTCTGCCTCCTCCCCCTCCAGCCTGTGCTGCACTCACTGCTGACCACTGAGCCACCGCACTCACTGCTGACCACTGAGCCACCGCACTCACTGCTGACCACTGAGCCACCGCACTCACTGCTGACCACTGAGCCACCGCACTCACTGCTGACCACTGAGCCACCGCACTCACTGCTGACCACTGAGCCACCGCACTCACTGCTGACCACTGAGCCACCGCACTCACTGCTGACCACTGAGCCACCGCACTCACTGCTGACCACTGAGCCACCGCACTCACTGCTGACCACTGGCCCACCGCACTCACTGCTGACCACTGGCCCACCGCACTCACTGCTGACCACTGAGCCACCGCACTCACTGCTGACCACTGAGCCACCGCACTCACTGCTGACCACTGAGCCACCGCACTCACTGCTGACCACTGAGCCACCGCACTCACTGCTGACCACTGAGCCACCCCACTCACTGCTGACCACTGAGCCACCGCACTCACTGCTTACCACTGAGCCACCGCACTCACTGCTAACCACTGAGCCACCGTATACTCACAATTACTTTCACAGCACTCCCCTATTACTAAATAAACTATATATAGATTCTAGACTACCCGATTCTTTAGAATCGGGCCACCATCTAGTATATATATATATATATATATATATATATATATATACTTACATGTATATATTAGCTGTAGAGCCTTGCATTGCCTGGGCATAATGTCCATATATGGTAGTAATACCCATATATGGTAATATCGCCTATATATGGTAATGAATATAGGTGTGCATGTATCATATCTCTGCTCCTCCTGTTAGCTCTGCCCGTTCATAGCTCCATCCTTACACATAGCCATGCATCTTCATAACGCTGCATGTCCTGGTAGCCCCACCCACTCCACATAGCTCTGCCCCTCCCAGTAGCTCCACCCACTCCACTTAACCCCACCCATTCCACATAGTGCCATCCCTTCATATAGTCCCAGGGAAGGCCTATGCGTGGAGGGGGTGAAGCTATGTGGAGGGGGCAGGGCTATGTGGCATGAATGGGGCCACTGAGAGAGGTGCAGAGCTATGTGGAGTGGGTGGAGCTATGTGGAAGGGTGTGGCTATGGTTGAGTGGGGGTGGCTATGAGTGAGGGGCGTGGATATGTGGAGGGGCATGGCTATGTTGGTTATGTGCTAAGAAGTGGGTGGGGCTATGCAGAGGGGGCATTGTTATGAAGGGGCAGGTTCAATAAAGGGGTGTGGCCAATGATATGGTGGGGCTAATGAAGGGGGCAGGACATACATACACACATACATTCAACTTTACATATATAGAGATATGTATATAATGAAACATGAGAGAAACCAAGGCAAGAAAAATATATCCCATAATAGTCATGAACAGGAGAGATAGGAAATCAGTCATTTGAGACAGAAGGAAAGCTGTGTGAAACCCTTGCCAGCTGTAATGGCAACCATATTACTTGTTCACATGGTTTGCCAAAAAATACATATAGCAGCTGAAATCAGTTTTTAACAATGAATAGGTATTTTATTTTCTTGGGGAAAAACTGCTCTGTATTAAAATGTTGACAAAGTAGAAATAAAAAAAATTCATAAATTGATTAATGAACTGTAAAATTTCATTTCATTTTAACTCTTCGTAGTTTCCAGACATTAGGTAAAAAGCCGCAGGATATATTGGACGGCAGCCATAAATGGGTGATGTCCTCTACTTTCATGGTCATCTACACAAATTGGGGACAAATGCTTATAAACCAAAGTGACTCTTGCTTTGCCCTGTGATGACGTTCTCAGCCTGTACTATAGCCTTTCACTCTACACTTGATGGTTTGACCTCAGCTATTATTACAGCTACAAGTCACTGCCAAATGGAGCTTTAATTCCAGTTTAAACAAATTCAAGGATCCGCAGTTTTTATTTGGGCATTCTTCAATATTCAATGACCTGATTAGCATTTGCGTTCTTCATTTTAAATTTATAGGCAACATTTGTATTTAAGGTTTTCAATAAAATTACATGGAATGCAAATCACTAAGTTTTCAAACAATGCATAAAGGAAATACAATAATAATTTCCTTTTTTATTAATTAAAAATGAGATATTAATTGTCATGAACAGCACTCCACTGCCTCTAGACATCAGGACAATTGATGGACGAGGTGACAGCTGCTTTAGCTACAGGGCCGATTATGGGCTCTTTCCCGGTGAACAGTATATACACACCTGATTTCAATGCATGGAATATATACAGTGCGTTGTGAAAGTATTTGACCCCCTTGAACTTAACAACCTTTTGCCACATTTCAGGCTTCAAACATAAAGATATAAATTCAATTTTTCTTGTGAAGAACCAACAACAAGTGGGACACAATCGTCAAGTGGAACGAAATTTATTGGATATTTTAAACTTTTTTAACAAATAAAAAACTTAAAAGTGGGGCGTGCAATATTATTCGTCCCCTTTACTTTCAGTGCAGCAAACTCACTCCAGAAGTTCAGTGAGGATCTCTGAATGATCCATTGTTGTCCTAAATGACTGGTAATGATAAATAGAATCCACCTGTGTGTAATCAATCCGTATAAATGCACCTGCTCTGTGATAGTCTCAGGGTTCTGTTTCAAGTGCAGTGAGCATCATGAAGACCAAGGAACATACCAGGCAGGTCTGAGATACTGCTGTGGCGAAGTTTAAAGCTGGATTTGGATACAAAAAGATTTCCCAAGTTTTAAACATCTCCAGGAGCACTGTGCAAGTGATCATATTGAAATGGAAGGAGTATCAAACCACTGCAAATCTACCAAGACCCGGCCGTCCCTCTAAACTTTCATCTCGAACAAGGAGAAGACTGATCAGAGATGCAGCCAAAAGGCCCATGATCACTCTGGATGAACTGCAGAGATCTACAGCTGAGGTGGGAGACTCTGTCCATATGACAACAATCAGTTGTACACTGCACAAATCTGGAATTTATGGAAGAGTGGCAAGAAGAAAGCCATTTCTCAAAGATATCCATAAAAAGTCTTGTTTGAAGTTTGCCACAAGCCACCTGGGAGACACCAAACATGTGGAATAAGGGGCTCTGGTCAGATGAAACCAAAATCAAACTTTTGGTCACAATGCAAAATGATATGTTAGGCGTAAAAGCAACACAACTCATCACCCTCAAAACACCATCCCCACTGTCAAACATGGTGGCAGCATCATGGTTTGGGCCTGCTTTTCTTCAGCAGGGACAGGGAAGATGGTTAAAATTGATGGGAAGATGGACTGAGCCAAACACAGGACCATTCTGGAAGAAAACCTGTTGGAGTCTGCAAAAGACCTGAGACTGGGACGGAGATTTATCTTCCAACAAGACAATGATCCCAAACATAAAGCAAAATCTACAATGGAATGGTCCAAAAATGAACGTATCCAGGTGTTAGAATGGCCAAGTCACAGTCCAGACCTGAAACCAATGGAGAATCTGTGGAAAGAGCTGAAAACTGCTGTTCACAAACGCTCTCCATCCAACCTCACTGAGCTCCAGCTGTTTTGCAAGGAAGAATGGGCAAGAATTTCAGACTCTCAATGTGAAAAACTGATAGAGACATACCCCAAGAGACTTGCAGCTGTAATCGCAGCAAAAGGTGGCGTTACAAGGTATTAACTCAGGGGGGCCGAATAATATTGCACGCCCCACTTTTCAGTTTTTTATTTGTTAAAAAAGTTTAAAATATCCAATAAATTTCGTTCCACTTCACAATTGTGTCCTACTTCTTGATTCTTCACAAAAAAATTTAATTTATATCTTTATGTTTGAAGCCTGAAATGTGGCAAAAGGTTGAAAAGTTCAAGGAGGCCAAATACTTTCACAAAGCACTGTATATACTTTGGGTATGGTCACTGCAAAGCTCTGTGACAACCCATGGAAAAACTACCAATTCTATACAGGTCGATTGGACAACCATTGATGGTGACATTTGGCCTCAGGAGGCTTCAGGGATGCAGTTTATAGAAGAAGAAGAGAAAAGCTATTAGATTTTATATATTTTAGTTGTGCCAATATTTTGTGACTTTTCAAAGGAATTTGTCACAGGGTGGTATAACAGTAAAGGGGATGAATGAAGCCTAAATAGGGCAAAAGGTGATCAAGGGAACTAGTCTGATCCTTAAACTGAGGATCCATGGTTCACTCTATTCCCAGAATTACCTCTGAAGGTGAGAACATCCGGGCCACCATCCTTGCCCTTTGCTCCTGATTAGCCCTGGGCTAAACCCCCTCACCTCCACCCATAGACCAGGAAGTACAGCAACTCCCACAAAATAAGCAAGAAGGCTTCAGCACAAAGTACACACAGTCACAGTCTTGTAGAGACAGAAACTCTATCAGCAACATCTGCTGATGGAAGAGGAAACTATTTAAAGGCTGGGGGAGTGGACAGACTAACCTGACACACCCCCTCACCTAAAGAGCCATAAACCCATAGACGGCAGCAGCTTGACAACACATTCCCTTTTCAAATTCATTTTTAAGTGACAATACTTAATTTTTATATGAAACTTGTGATGACTTATTTTTTAATAAGTGATAACCCTAATTAGGGTTAATTTTTAAATTTTAGTTATTTACTATAAAATAACAATGCATTCTAAATACTTTGTATTGTATTGTTTTTTTTTTTGCTTTCTCTTTTACATGCATGAATAAATAACATGAACAAGTTAGTATTACCACTTCACTTGTCTATAGTGTGTCCTATTACAGCCTCCTTAAAACAATTTAGCAATCTCCACAAGGAGAAACTTTACCCCTTGAACATTGCATGGCTTATAAATCCTATTACGTCTCAGATTGACTTGGCACTCACTACATGGAGTAACTTTACCCCTTGAACCTCCTGTCAGAAGCCAAATTATCTTTCCTGCTTTGTGATATTGAGGAGGAAACAACACAAAATATGTGGCTGCAAAAGGAATTTCTGGTTTGATTGTTAATCTAAGTCATGTGGTAGGGTAAAAGGGTTCTCCAAGAATGTAATAAAATGGCCCACGTCATATTCAGGTCATGTGTGAGGTGGGTCTGTGGGTTAAAAAATCACAGCTCTCAAGACCAGTATCTCAGCTGTACATGGAGCTGTATTAGGTGATGGGAAAATAAATCTTCTCGACTAGCTGCGCATTAGGGACAAAGGCTGCAGAAAAAATCCTTTGTGCTCGGATATTGCGAGGAGAAGACTTATTTCTTCTGATGTCACAGCCGTTTTCAGCTAACCAAGGTACATGTGATTATGATATCTGTCAGTTGAGACACAGATTCCTAGAGCTGTGTGTCTTCAAGGGAACCTGTCATCTAGTTCTATCCCCTA
>JARQOC010000003.1:82389584-82448354 GCA_033576535.1 Allobates femoralis | reverse complement strand
ATGTAAAACACACTGCTTCTTTGTGTAGCATCATGGGAAAGTCTAAAGATATCAGGAAAAGAATTGTGGACTTTCAGAAATCTGGTTCATCATTGGATGCAATTTCCAGATACATGAAGGTGCCTTGTTCATCTGTACAAACAATTATATGCAAGCACAAACAAGATGGGAATATCCAGCCATCATACCTCTCAGGCAGGAGACAGGTTCTGTGTTCCAGAGATGAACGAGCTTTGGTCCGACATATACATATTAACCCAAGAACAAAAGCAAAAGATCTTGTGAAGATGATGGTGGAAAAGCCATTACCACAAAAGAAACATAAAAAAGACAGATGAACATTTGCAAATGCACACAGGAACAAATACCTACCGTATATACTCGTGTATAAGCCGAGTTTTTCAGCCCAAAAATTGGGCTGAAAAGTCTACCCCTCGGCTTATACACGGGTCATATACGGCATGGAGTGGTGGGGGCTGTGTCCCGGGGCTGTGGAGGCTGGAGGAGGCAGGGGGAGGCTGCTGTATGAGCGGCCCCGCTCATTATATATGCACTGCTTCCCCCTGTCAATCAGCGGCAGGGGGAAGCAGTGCATATGGCCCCCAAACGCTGCCACTCGCCCCCCCCTCTGTGTAAGGGCCCCCCCCGCTGCTGTAAGGGCCCCCCCCGCTGCTTATCTTACCATCCGGTCTTCTGATCAGCGCCGCTCCTCGGTGCTCCGTCCTGCTACATCCGGGATCCCCGGCCGTCGCAGGTATATGACGTCATCGTGCGACGGCCGGGGATCCCGGATGCAGCGAGGACGGGAGCAGCGAGGAGCAGCGCTGATCAGAAGACCGGATGGTAAGTTAAGCAGCAGGGGGGGCGAGTGCCAGCATTTGGGGGCAGCTGTGTACCCCTGGGGGCGGCTGTATACCCCTGGGGACGGCTGTGTACCCCTTGGGGCTGCTATATACCCCTGGGGGCGGCTATATACCCCTGGGGGCGGCTGTGTACCCCTGGGGGCTGCTATATACCCCTGGGGGCGGCTATATACCCCTGGGGACGGCTGTATACCCCTGGGGACAGCTGTGTACCCCTGGGGGCTGCTATATACCCCTGGGGGCGGCTATATACCCCTGGGGACAGCTGTGTACCCCTGGGGGCTGCTATATACCCCTGGGGGCGGCTATATACCCCTGGGGGCGGCTATATACCCCTGGGGATGGCTGTGTACCCCTGGGGGCTGCTATATACCCCTGGGGGCGGCTATATACCCCTGGGGACGGCTGTGTACCCCTGGGGGCTGCTATATACCCCTGGGGGCGGCTATATACCCCTGGGGACGGCTGTGTACCCCTGGGGGCTGCTATATACCCCTGGGGGCGGCTATATACCCCTGGGGACGGCTGTGTACCCCTGGGGGCTGCTATATACCCCTGGGGGCAGCTATATACCCCTGGGGACGGCTGTGTACCCCTGGGGGCTGCTATATACCCCTGGGGGCGGCTGTGTACCCCTGGGGGCTGCTATATACCCCTGGGGGCGGCTGTGTACCCCTGGGGGCTGCTATATACCCCTGGGGGCGGCTATATACCCCTGGGGACGGCTGTGTACCCCTGGGGGCTGCTATATACCCCTGGGGGCAGCTATATACCCCTGGGGGCGGCTGTGTACCCCTGGGGGCTGCTATATACCCCTGGGGGCGGCTGTGTACCCCTGGGGGCGGCTGTGTACCCCTGGGGGCGGCTGTGTACCCCTGGGGTCGGCTGTTACCGCTGGGGCTGCTGTGTACTGCTGGGGCTGCTGTATGCCCCAGGAGGCTGCTGTACACCCCCGGGGCTGCTGTATATACTGCTGGGGCCTGTATACCACTGGGGCTGCTGTATATACTGGTGGGGTCTGTATATACCACTGGGGAGGCTGCTGTATACCACTGGGGCTGCTGTATATACTACTGGGGCCTGTATATGCCACTGGGGAGGCTGCTGTATACTACCACTGGGGGGGCCTGTATACCACACTGCTGGGGTCTGTATACCTGTGCTGGGGTCCACCCTCGGCTTATACACGAGTCAATAGGTTTTCCCAGGTTTTGGGGGCAAAAGTAGGGGGGTCGGCTTATACACGGGTCGGCTTATACACGAGTATATACGGTACATGTTTATAGACATGTCCTGTGGTCTGACAAAACTAAAATTGAACTGTTTGGCCATAATGACCATAGTTATGTTTGGAGGAAAGAGGGAGAAGCTTGGAAGCCTAAGAACACTATACAAACTGTGAAACGACAGGGTGGTAGCATTATGATTTTGGGTTTTGTTTTTGCTGCAGGATGAACTTGTGCACTTCACAAAATAGATGGCATCATGGGGACGCAGACTGCCACTGAAAGACAGAGCTTTGGGCCACCCTCACACATTCCAAGTTTATCTTCCATCATATTGTGATATTCACTTATGCATAGCAGAGGTATACTGGTCTAGAAGCCCATCCACACTGTATACCAGTGGGCAGTTAGCACCAAAAAATACATATTAGATATAAGTTCTTAATGGATTGATAGGATTTGCTTCTAAGCAGCAGCATCTATCCAGCAAATACAATGAATACACATTAATATTTTTTATTGATAGGCACCAGGTACTGAATTAGGCTAAAAATAAAAAAGAGCAATGATGTATATTTATAACCATGGACTAAAACTTCTCAAATCATGCTTCTATCTCTACAGAATAAAGAATATATCCAAAAATAAAAAGCAAATATCCGACTTGGCACACAAGTACTAGAAACATCAGTGTATTTTTACTCCAGCTATAAGCAAGGATATAATTATTTAACAAGGACAGTTACATGAAACAGAATTAGCGGCTCCGCTGTTAGTCTTTTTTCAGCACACTGGTTCTTGCTATATATAGCTTTGTATTGTGTTTTACTGAACAGCTAAGAAAAAGTTATTTAACAAATTCAATAGAGAAAAAAAATCAGCCTGCAATATACTAAAGGCCGCTTTACACATCACGATATTGCAACGCAACTACGATAAAAAGTCACATGGTAGGGGCTGTTGCAGTTGATATCGTTCGTGTGTTGTGTCGTGTAAATGGGCAACGCAACGCAAAAACGATGCAACTACGATATCGTTTTTGTATTGTGCATGCTCTTCAACCGTGCAATATGTGATCTGGCAGGATCGTGCTGTGTGACAGCGCAACTACGATTTGGAGCGCAACTTCTCCTATTCACTCCAATGTTAATTGGTCGTTCCCTGAGTTGCTCAGACACCGTGTGCAGGAGGGGTGTACGACATCGTAGTTGCGTTGCCAGGCGTTATCTCCCTGTGTAACATCTCCTATGCGATCTTGGACAAGTGCCAAAAACGCGAGCGCTCCCGTGAAATCGTATGCAATATCGGAACGATATTGCGACGTGTAAAGCGGCCTTAAGGGTACCTTTACACGTCGCAACATTGCATGCAATTTCAATTGCAACTTACTGGTTGCAGTGAAATCATGGACACGTTGTTCTATGTTGTGGCCATGTACAAATGTAACAATGTGTCCATGATTTCACTTCAACCAGTAAGTTGCAATTGAAATTGCATGCAATGTTGTGACGTGTAAAGGTACCCTAACACACATGCACCATGAATAAGCCTTATACACTTGTGGTCAAAATTGTTGGTACTCCAACTGCACGTGTTTGCTCTTGAGGAGTCGCCAAAATACCTGTGGAGAGGTGCAGAAGTCTCATTGACAGTTACAGGATTGTTTGAATGCAGTGATTGCCTCAATAGGTTGTGCAACAATATATTAATTTAAGGGACCATCATTTCTCTCCAGGCCAATTTCATGGGTTTAATTTTTTTTTTTTTAATTCTGTGGAAGCAGGGGTGAAAAGCAATGTTTGACTTTCATTTGTTCATTTTCATAGATTTTTTATGTATTATTACTTTTGCCAGCTTCAAGTTATATTTATGACAAATTGTGGGTTTTTCTTTCATTAAACGAGGGGTACCAACAACTTTGACCATGTCTGTGGTTGTTTTATTAGATTAAGAGTAAACATAAGGGTACCATCTCATTTCAAGGGGTGTCTACTTTATCTTTAATTTAATAATTGTGTTGTTGACATAATTTCCTGGCACTTAGAAGTATTCCAGGTTCGCCTTCTGCACTTTTAAGTACAGGTTTGATTATAGATAGTGATGAGCCACAACCTAAGTGTTCAAATTCGATTCGATTTGCCAATTTGGGGTGTGTTCGTCGAATTGTTCGTTGAACACTGTCGAACCCCATTGGAATCAATGGCAGACTACAGCAAACACATAGAAAACACCTTCAAAAGTGTCCAAAAGCTTCCAAACTACTCAGAATAGACAACAAACACTAGGAAAAGTGACAACAATTTAACCACAGTACATATAGTCTTATGGCATAGCATGGGTGCATGAGACACAGTCTATGCCAGCCTGCACATTCTTCCAAAGAACTTCAAAATAGAAGGTGGTTAACATTCACCTAAAATTTCAGAGGTGAGTGAAACTGACTTTGAATTGACAAACAGATGAGTTATAGGTGGAAAGTGGCAGTAGTTTTCTACATTAAGTAAAAAGAGGTGGAGGCGTGAAAGATGGGTTGAGACACAGGTATAGGCTTGTCACACCCTGCTCAAATCATGAACCACACAGCTAGGGGACCCAAACAAGACTCCTCACTCTCCCCAAAGTGTCAGACGACAGCAAAATGGCATCAATTGTCCCAGACCAAAAATTGCTGAATGGTCCAGCCTGCCTGCATGGCACAATATCTGGAACAGGACCTGGCCTAGCATTTCAAGGTTAAACATTGATAAGCAACTATAAGAGTATTACAGGAAATAATAGAGAGGTAGGTCAGTGACCTGTTTAGGCCTACCGGGCCAGATAAACTCAAAGCTCATGCAAGCGCTCCCATCAATGTTATGCCCTGCCACACACAGATGGGACCACTATCAGTTTCGTGGAATATTACTGAAAAAACTAGTCAGGTAGGTCAGCTTTTTTCAGTTTTGAAGCCCAAAATGCAGAAGGGTCTAGTTACATAGTCATGGCATCGATATTCAGCTGTAGATACTCCTGTACCATCCTCTCTAGGCGTTCACTATGTGTCAGACTTGTTCTCTTTTCTGGCGTTGCAAAGGATCGTTGTCACGAAGACTTGGTCCGAACCTGCAGCTCTCTGGCCCCCCCTTATCCTGCTGGACAAACCTGGTATTTCCAGAGGATAAGAAAGGAGCCCAGCTGCCTTAATTTATGTCGTCTACTGCGGCACGTGATGTGACAGGATGTATATATACCACCAGTTCCGGCCAGGAATGTATATATACCTCGATCCAGTCCCCCTCAGACCCACAATATCACATAAATACAAAATGTTATGCTGCTACCACCAATCTCTTTAAGGTGGATTGGTCACCTGTCTGGTAACGTGAAAAGCAGGGTTGTGTGTCAGCTCGTCATGGAACAGGAAGAACGAAACTAGTAAATTATAATATTTTACTCCCAAAAGTTGGCAGTGTTTACAAAAGATATACAAGATATTATTACAAAAGAGACAATTTACATATATGCATAAAACAGTTATTAAAATGAAAGAAATAAAAGTAAGAAATTGCAAGACCTACACCACGCGGTGACTAACCCAGATCCTGTGGGGGGGGGTAAGCTCCCCAGAAGAGTAGTATTGATTCCTCCACGCTGCAAGGAGTGCTTGCGTCCGAGACCCAGGGTGGAATGAAGCCAAAATGAATGCTTTGGTTTTAAGAAATACGGCAGAACCTCAGCCATTCCCCCTTGTGTTCACCTCCCTGGTGGGATGATCCCCTGAGATCCTCCTCTTTCCCAATGCTCAAACATCCTCAATGTTTCATATTTCTGGACGGGAATCGTCCACTTCCAAAATATGTACACCAGGTTCACCCTCAGAATATTACAAGAAAATTTATATAAAATATGACATATTTATGATGTTTAGGGATGAGCGAGTGCCTTAATATTCGTGCTCACTATACTCACAACGAGTAGGTTCCGGTACTCGCTGCTCATTGCGAGTATAGCGAGTACGAATACTTTCACAGTGTATCTATAGATACACTGTGAAAGTAGCCTAAAAGTGATTAAAATTTGTTAAAAAAAATAAACTTACATACTCACCTTCCGACGCCTGCACCGGGAGCGGCAGAGAAGACATCCGATCGCTGGACAAGGACCTTTCACTACCAGCCAATCAGATGGCCGGTAGCGATCTGGCCAATCAAATGGCGCCACGTGACAACTACGTCATCGCTAGCGGCCACCTGATTGGCCAGTTTGCAAGGTCCTGACAGTACATCTAGGACCTTGCAAATTGGCCAGATCGCTACCGGCCATCTGATTGGCTGGTAGTGAAAGGTCCTTATCCAGCGATCGGATGTCTTTTCTGCCGGTCCCGGTGCAGGCGTCGGAAGGTGAGAATGTAAGTTTATTATTTTTTAACAACTTTTAATCACTTTTAGGCTACTTTCACAGTGTATCTATAGATACACTGCGAATGTATTAGGTCTACTCGCTACTCCCGAGTACACATAAGTACTCAGAGAGTAGCGAGTAGCCCGAATACCGCTACTATTCAGAAAATACCGAATAGTAGCGAGTATACTCGCTCATCCCTAATGATGTTCAGAAGACCAGACCTCATATCCTAGGTTTCTGATTGTTTCTCCGTTATGCAAGATATACTAGTCAATCCGCAAAAATATGAACATTTCAAAAATATGAACTATGTATTTGTGGTATGAACGGGTCTTATGAAATTTGACATTAAAAGACTGTAAGTTAAGACAAAGGAATTCTCCTGCAGAACCTCTGGGGATGATGGATGAGCAGCTGGGAAGGATTGGCTTCTCACAGGTGGAGCAGATCCCCAGGGCAGTTGTAACAGTTTTTGTAAGGGACGGTGGACATTGGGGTGCAGGACAGAAGCACGGGAATAACTGGAGGCCACAGCAATGAACGTTTCCTTTACCTTTACTTGTTTGTTGTAGTTACAGTCTGGGACACCGGTTTAGATGTTACTGTGGACCCGGGCAGCCTGGAAGCAATCAGAAGATGCACCTAGCCTCGCTGCATGAAGCTGTGCTACGGCCTTCTCTCTCTCTCCCAGTCTGTACCTGCATAGCAGGTAGCGCAAGCCCTGTTCAGGGGGTCACTCCTCCGTGGAGGCCCCGAGCTTTAGTATGCTGCTGTGCTCCAGGTATTAGGCAGGCCAGGGGACCTGGAATCCCCTGCCTTTCCGGATTTCTGCTGCTGGGCCACTAGTACCTGAACGGTCTCGGACTCCAGTGTCCGGTTCTTGGCGCTTTCTCCTCTGGGGTGAGCTCAACACTACTCTGCACCACAGGCTTTCCTCTTCTTACTCCTCAGACTCACTCCATGACTGTTCTCTAAGGCTGTCTATGGCTTTCTGCCTAACCCCACCTCCAAGCCAGAACTTTTATAGGGAAGCTCCCCTTAAGCCGGGTTCTAGAGCTCCCCCTTCTTGTCTGGAGACAGGAAAGTGTTGGATGCTGTGTCACCTGAATAAGGGAGCCCCTTCTTGCTTCCAGGCATGACATCACCTCCTGTGAGGGAGGTAATGCTAATGTGACATCTGGACCCTGGGGTGCTATACTTATATAGCGACATCATATTATGTAGCACTTGATGTTTGGACTTGCGGATGGACCCCCACTCCACTTTTAAGCAACCATATCTACAGTAGGAGTGAGGTGGAGTGTTATAACATTGGGATTCACAAGACTTGTGATATGCCCAGCTGTCTGACATCCAGCACCAGGCCAGACAGTTATAAAGTGGGGCGGCACATATTGGCTGCTATTCAAGCAGAGCCATTAAACTTCCAGGGCACCAATGCCCTATTATGCTCACGTCCGTGCTTAACCACCGTGCCTGCCCCTGATGACGTTACCATTGCCACATCCTTCAGGCTGGCCACCAAAGCCGAGCCTGCTCACCATCATGAGGTTTTACATCCTCTATTAGTTAAAATGAGTCCACCTTAACTTGTCTGAAATTTCCACCTGACTCCGACCCCACCACAAAAGAGGCCACTTGACACATCAATGGACTCGCCCCCACAAACCATGCCTAGTAAAGCCATCACCAATTCCCCAAGCACAACAGATTAAGTTATATACGTACACACCCACATACCTACAGTCATATGAAAAAGTTTGGGCACCAGTCTTAATCTTACTCTTTTTTTTTTGTTTAAAATTGTTTTTTTGCAACAGCTATTTCAGTGTGATATATGTAATAACTGATGGACACAGTAATATTTCAGGATTGAAATGAGGTTTATTGTACTAACCGAAAATGTGAAATATGCATTATTTCAAAAATTTACAGGAACAAAAGTATGGGCACCTCAACAGAAAAGTGACATTAATATTTAGTAGATCCACCTTTTGCAAAAATAACAGCCTCTAGTTGCTTCCTGTAGCTGTTAATGTGTTCCTGGATCCTGGATGAAGGAATTTTTGACCATTCCTCTTTACAAAACTATTCCAGTTCAGTTAAGTTTGATGGTCGCCGAGCATGGACAGCCCGCTTCAAAACCTCCCACAGATGTTCAATGATATTCAGGTCTGGGGACTGGGATGGCCATTCCAGAATATTGTAATTGTTCCTCTGCATGAATGCCTGAGTAGATTTGGAGCGGTGTTTTGGATCATTGTCTTGCTGAAAGATCCATCCCCGGCGTAACTTCAACTTTGACACTGATTCTTGAACATTATTCTCAAGAATCTGCTGATACTGCGTGGAATCCATGCGACCCTCAACTTTAACAAGATTCCCGGTGCCGTCATTGGCCACACAGCCCCAAAACATGATGGACCCTCCCCCAAATTTGACAGTGGGTAGCAAGTGTTTTTCTTGGAATGCTGTGTTTGTGTGGCGCCATGCATAACACCTTGTTGTATGACCAAACAACTCAATCTTTGTTTCATCAGTCCACAGAACTTTCTTCCAAAATGAAACTGGCTTGTCCAAATGTGCTTTTGCATACCTCAGGCGACTCTGTTTGTGGCGTGTATGCAGAAACAGCTTCTTTCTCATCACTCTCCCATACAGCTTCTCCTTGTGCAGTGTGCGCTGTATTGTTGACTGATGCACAGTGACACCATCTGCAGCAAGATGATGCTGCAGGTCTGTGGATTGTTCTTGACTGTTCTCACCATTCTTCTTCTCTGCCTTTCTGATATTTTTGTTGGCCTGCCACTTCTGGCCTTTACAAGAACTGTCCCTGTGGTCTTCCATTTCCTTACTATGTTCCTCACAGTGAAAACTGACATGTTAAATCTCTGAGACAACTTTTTGTATCCTTTCCCTGAACAACTATGTTGAACAATCTTTTTTTTTCAGATCATTTGAGAGCTGTTTTGAGGAGCCCATGATGCCACTCCTCAGAGAAGATGCAACTAGGAGAAAAACTTGCAAGTGGACACCAGAAATAGCTTTTCTCATGATTGGATACACCGGGCTATGAAGTACAAAGCTCAATGAGGTTACCAAACCAATTTAGTGCTTCAGTAAGTCAGTAAAAAGTAGTTAGGAGTATTCAAATCATGAAAATCAGAAGGGTGCCCATACTTTGGCACCTGTCAAATTTTGAAATAATGCATATTTCACATTTTCGGTTAGTACAGTAAACCTCATTTTAATCCTGAAATGTTACTGTGTCCATCAGTTATTACATATATCACACTGAAATAGCTGTTGCAAAAAAACAATTTTGAAAAAAAAAAGAGTAAGATTAAGAGAGGTGCCCAAACTTTTTCATATGACTGTATATACATTTTTATACACCTACAAAGACACATACACAAGCATGTACGTATACGCATGTTCATATGCACACACTTACATACCTATATCCTACCCCATCACACCCCATATATACACCTAAACATACACACTCATATACACGCGGGCTTACCCGCAATCATGCATAACAAACAACACTTTGCAGCGATGTCATAAAAACACTTACCACTAACTGCAAATGACAAATACATAAAAGAATAACACATAGAAATAGAATGATATAAGAAAGAGTAAAAGTGTGCAAACGTCTAAACTGCTATGTACATATAACATCACCATTAATATAATAACATTCCTAATATGTGGATATAATGTGATTAACCTATAGGGAAAAAACTCTACGAAAGCATTAATAAGCCTCCCACACCCCTTTATTTATTTATAATTTATTGTAACTTGATGAATAGTTCGCCCCTCCCTTTTCCCCTGGCACCTGGAATAAGCATATGTTGTGCTAATTCCTTTAATTACTGTCCCGTTATCCGCTTATATCGAGCGCCAGTTCAACATGCAAGCAATACTATTAACAACGGAAAAAAGGTGAGGAGGGTTCCTGGAGCTCCAAAAAACCTGGCAGAAAAACGTCACCAAGTGAATAACCATCCTGCATTACCCCCAACCACAGCTACCAGTTCAGGGTCACATGCCGGAAAAAACAAAGACCACCATCACCGACTCCCAGTGACCCCGCCCCTAAGGAGTCCTAAACCTGCCAGGCACTTCCTATCATGAGCCAAAATTTAGGGGCATATCCACCAGATTTCCAAACCCAACCACAAAATGAGCAGTCCATCCCACATGCTGAACCTATATATATTTTTTTTTTGCACGGGAAGTCTTTTGAAGCTAAAATTGTGGCACTTAAAATTCCTGTTTACCATAACACATGTCACTACCCAGCTCACGGGCACCAAACCACTTCCAGTGGAAAATAACCGCCATGTCTCCCAGGGTACATCCCTGTCCAGAGCCAAACCATTGGACACTACCCAAGTCCCACCCAAAAGCCTAGTGCCATAACAATCATGTCTAAGTATATCCGGGTGGGGAACATCCTTATGAATTCCCTAATACCACAACTTTTTTTTATCAACTTCAATGAACCCCTTTTGTAAGGAATAGAAATTGATTACAATGACAATCAGAATCCGAACCTCATAATTCTCAAGACTCATGAAAGAAATAGACAGAGGGTCGTAGAAGCTACAGATATTATGTTGAACAGCACAACTGCCTCTTTTTCTCCCCCCAGCTGCTGAGTCCAGCTTGGTGGAGCCAAATTATTCTTGTAGGTATGCAAACTGAATTGCCATGACCCCAGGTCCCATACCGGAAAAGTGGGGTGGGGTATAATGAAAAAAGGAGTCATACGAGATATATGTATGTATTTTGTATTTTTTTTTTAATCAGAGGGGGTGTAACACCCTGCTGATCAACCCTCCACCCAAGGAGACCATACCTGAGATAGTTATACTTTCATACCTGGGAACAGTCCCGTGATGGACGTACCTCTAAACCAGGAGTCCATACCTGAGACGGTAACCCTCCAAAAAAACCTGGGCGTCACACGTTCCCCTAACCATACCAGGGTAATATGCCTGAGATAGCTTAGACCAAATGATAAGTAACTTCAAGGACCCATTGAAAGGAAAGTAAAATTAAATACATTTTTGTTTATCTATGGTCCAAAAAGAAATAGATCATAAATTGTATGATCCGTGGGATAATTGAGGGTGTACATGAGTTACTAGATGGTGGCCCGATTCTAACGCATCGGGTATTCTAGAATATGTTACAGAACTTGTTCAGTCAACATGAGTGAACTACACCGCTCCTCCTGTCCCCACTCCTCCTGTCATCGCTCCTCTGTCTCTCCTCCTGTCACCGCGCCTCCTGTCCCCGTTCCTCCATCTCTCCTCCTGTTACCACTCCTCCTGTCACCGCTCCTCGGTCTCTCCTCCTGTCCCGCTCCTCGGTCTCTCCTTATGTCATCGCTCCTCTGTCTCTCCTCCTGTCACCGACCTCCGTCTCTCCTCCTGTCACCGCTCCTCCGTCTCTTCGCCTGTCACCGCTCCTCCATCTCTCCTCCTGTCACCGCTCCTCCGTCTCTCCTCCTGTCACCGCTCCTCCGTCTCTCCTCCTGTCACCGCTCCTCCTGTCACCGCTCCTCCTGTCACGGCTCCTCCTGTCATCATTCCTCCTGTTACCATTCCTCCTGTCCCCGCTCCTCCTGTCACCCCTCCTCCATCTCTCCATCTGTCCCTGCTCCTTGTGTCCCCACTCCTCTGTCTCTCCTCATGTCCCCGCTCCTCCATCTCTCCTGTCCCTGCTCCTCCTGTCACCGCTTCTCCTGTCACCGCTCCTCTGTGTCTCCTCCTGTCACTGCTCCTCCAGTCACAGCTCCTCTGTGTCTCCTCCTGTCATCGCTCCTCTGTTTCTCCTCCTGTCACCGCTCTTCCTGTCACCACTCCTCTGTTTCTTCTCCTGTCCCCGCTCCTCCTGTTCCCACTCCTCCATCTCTCTTCATGTCACTGCTCCTCATGTCACCTCTCCTCCGTTTCTCCTCCTGTCACCGCTCCTCCGTCTCTTCTTCTGTCCTGGATCCTCAGTCTCTCCTCCTGTTCCCGCTCCTCCTGTTCCCGCTCCGATTAGCTGATTAGGGCTGCATGAGCGGATACCATGAGGAGCGGGGGAGCTGCAAGGAGAGCCATGCGGCGCGCGAATTCGCACGCCGCGTGGCTCTTTTGCATATGCGGCCCTCATTGGTCACCGCCGCTGGCGACAGCCAATGAGTGCTGGCGCGCGATTTCGGCGACAGACACGATTAGTTGGGTGCATTCAGGGATGGGTGATGCTGTCCTGGGTGGTGTTACCATAAATGAGAGGCTCCTCTGGATACAGACAGGACTTGTTGAACATGCTGATGACTGTGGAGTCTGTACCCCCAAGCCGTCACTACAGTGATGTCTTTTGCAGGGCTGATAATTCTGGCCACAGCGGACGTTTAGTCCCATACGCAGCATAAAAACACCATACTACCATAATCTAAACTGAAATGGGGAGGGAGATCCTTGAAGCTAAAAATCTGGCATGTAAAAATATTCCTTCCTAACATAACATATTTTGCCCCAGCCGTACTACCCAGCTTCAAGTGCACCAAGCCACTACCAGTGGCAAGTAACCACTACGGTTCCTGGGGGGCCACCCCGGTCCAGAGCCCAAATGCCAGATCAACTGTATATTCCATCAGGGAGGGAACTGTGCACTGGACTTCCCACCACACCAATGTCACCAACTTCAAGGATCCCCCCTCTTTTGCACCCCAGGAGTCTATAATAACTGAAATGGAGAGAGGGGTTCTTGAAGGAAAACAGATCTGGCAAGTAAAATTCCTACTTAAAATAACATGTTGTCCCAGCCGTAATATTCAGCTTCAAGGGCACCAAGCCACTGCCTATGGCAAACACTCACCACGGCCCCCAGGGACCACCCCTGTCCAGAGCCAAAGCGCCAGATTACCCTTATATTCCATCAGAGGGGAAACCATGCACTGGACTACTCCCCACACAAATGTCACCAACTCCAAGTTACCCCCCCCTCTGTACCCTAGGAGTCTGTAATAACTGAAATGGAGAGTGGGGTTCTTGAAGGAAAAAACATCTGGCAAGCAAAATTCCTACTTAAAGGGAAGGTGCCGCATTTTTTTTTTTGTATTAAAAATAATTGTTTATAAAAACAATTATTTTTAATACTAAATAAATTTTTGTAACTTTAATACTTTTTTTATTATTAACTGTTTTTGCAGCCACTGGGGGCTGCCATCTTGCTTTGCAGTCTGTGAAACGACACTTCCAATTCTGCAGTTACGGCAGCCCTGGGCATAGACACCAATGGTCGGATGCCGACCCTATACTTTGTATTGGGCTGCCGTCCTGCTGTGTACTGGGCACACCCCTGGGCTGTCCAGAACACAGCAGAGGGAGGAGACCAGCGCCATCTTTGTGGAGGTCACAGTGTCTGCTGTGAGCTCCATACTTTCCTCCTATACCAATCGCCTCAGCGTGAGCTGATCGGTATAGAGACAGAGGACGGGATGCGGTGGGGAGAGAGGAGCACAGTCATCGGAGGTCCGGGGTGAGGTAATTATCGGCGGGAAGCGGTGATCAGCGATTCTATCACCGCTCCCTGCCAGCCTGCAGTGATCAGAGCACAAGGAGTGTGATCATCACACCGTGCTCTGATCACGCAGGGAGAGCAGACATTAGAAGGAATAAACAGGGGAGGGGGAGGGGGGGAAGAGACATACAGGGGGAGAGCGGACATGGGAAGAGACACTAATTGGGAGAGAGAGACGCGGGGGGGAGAGAGAGATACGCAGAGGGACAGCAGACTAGAATGGCCCATGCAATAGTATGGGCCATTATGTGGTGACAGGGCAATAATGGGTTAATCTAAATAGCTGTGAGGTAAAGTTTTTATGGGCACTTTCAGCAATCTATGATAGTGGCCACTTACTGGCCAATGGTTTGTTTTTGCGCCTTTTTTATGGCCTGTGATTGGTCTAAGGCTTGGGAGTTCGGGTATAAATAGAGGTAATTTCTGGTCAGGTCAGTCAGAACAGCTGGTTTCTTGACCATGGAACAGCTGTTGGAGCGTCTCATTGAGAGAGCTTCGGCCTCAGGGGGCATGGACTGGCTCCAGCGGTGCCTGTAGGAGGGAGCACCAGCCGAAGGGAGCAGCTTACCGGTTGCTGAGCGGACAGCGGCCGCTCATCAGGCTGGGCAGGAGCAAGAAGTCCGCCGCAGTGCGAGGCCCAGGAAACGCCGGTGCCTTTCTCCACCTTCTCCTAGGTCGGCAGCCCCACGGAGGACACCAGCAAGGGGACGTTCTGGTGTGAGTTCGTCCCGGTCCCGCATGGAGACGCAGCGTGGGGCAGCGACCGTTGGAGGGAGAGCGAGCCGACCAGAGACCGGGCTGGGAGATCTGGAGGATGCAGCAGCGCGGAGGGCTTCTAGGCCGCATTGTATTGAGGCAAGATCCGGCACTGTTGATCACGCCTCGCGGAGGAGGGGACTATCTTCAGTGAGGGCTGCAGTGGCTGACGGTGCTGAATCCGCAATTCATTCATCACACCACCAGATGGCGGCAGAGTATAGCGAATGTCTGAACTCCGGGGCAGACAGGTCTCAGGAGTTACATGACCTCCAGGAGCCTGATGAGGGTCGTGTTTCCCAGCCAGCAACGATCTGTAGCGGAGCTACAGGGTCTGCGGTACTGGCCTGCAGGGCAGTGGAGAGGATGGGAATAGAATCTGCCTGGAGGTCTGAAGGCTTAGGAGGTGGGCACCCATATGGGGATCGATCCTCAACCGGAGGGTTCTCCCCTGGGGCGCATCAGATGACAGCCTCCATACAAGCACCGACCACAGCAGGAAGGGGCGCTGTATCAGGGACCCTGGCTCCTGGAGCTCGGGGGTCCGCCATATCAGAACGCTGGAGTCGCCAGGCGTTACGTCATAGCGAAGAGGTGAGGATGCAGTCTGGACCGTCAGAACGGCCAGCGGCTGGCGCGTTTATTAGGACAGTGTCTGAAGATCAAAGGTCGGAGGAGCGGATAGCCAGGGCTCCCATTGGGGAAGACCAGCGGTGGCTGGAAGAACGGCGTCTGGACATCAGCAGGAGGGTGAGACGTTATTTCATGGTAATGATGACATGCTTAATGTAGTAAAAGAATATATAGCTTCGGCTGTCGCTGATGCGATGGCTGGAACTCATTGTCAGTCAAATGGAGTGGGTAGTGGGTCCTCTATGGTCTCAGTGCCTGGGATTTGCTATAAAGAAGCACTACCGTGCGTTTTGTCACCGCTTGGTTTTCACCTGGCGGTGACAATTAAGGAGCGAATCTGGGCAGGAGATTTTGTGGACCTATTTACTCTTTTACCATCTAGAGATCAGTCCAAATCTGAGAAGTCTGATTCGGATGAAAAGAAGAAGACCTTTCGGTCTTTTAACCTTTGGCTTCAAGCCTTCTTGATTTATGGGGCGGTATTGGGAGAGAGGTTTCCTGAATTGTGTAGTGGCCTTTTTCAGCACATAGATATCGTGCTGGAGGCATTCAGACACTTTGGGGGGAACGCTTGGTTGTCTTATGACGAGGCGTTCCGCCAAAAGCTCTCTGTGCAGCCGTATTTGCGTTTGGGAATAAAGGACGTTGGGTTGTGGTTAAACCTGATGATCCCACAACGCACGGCTGTAGCTAAACCGGTACCTTCCCTGAATGTCAAGAAAGGTTATTGCTATGCATTTAACGAGTCTTCATGTAAATGGCTACATACCGTATATACTCGCGTATAAGCCGAGTTTTTCAGCCCAAAAATTGGGCTGAAAAGTACCCCCCTCGGCTTATACGCGAGTCAGTGCGGGGGCTGCTGTATACAGCGGTATACAGCAGCCCCCGCATCCCCAGTAATGCAGGGCCCCCCCCTCATGCTCCGGTCACCTGTAAAGCAAGTTATACTTATCAGTGCCCGCTGCCGTCCGCGCCCGCCGCTGCCGACATGCGATCCTCCATCTTCATTCATCTTCTTCCTGCTCTGTGCGCGTCGCAGGCAGTGACGTCATTACCGGCGACGCGCACAGGAAACAGGAAGAAGATGCATGAAGACGGAGGATCGGGATGTCGGCAGCGGCGGGCGCGGACGGCAGCGGGCACTGATAAGTATAACTTGCTTTACAGGAGACCGGAGCATGAGGGGGGGGCCCTGCATTACTGAGGCTGCCTGTATACTACCACTGGGACTGCTGTATATATATCGGCCCTGCACTACTGGGGCTGCAATACCACTGGGGCTGCTGTATATAGGGGCTGCAATACCACTGGGGCTGCAATACCACTGGGGTTGCTGTATATAGGGGCTGCAATACCACTGGGGCTGCAATACCACTGGGGCTGCTGTATATAGGGGCTGCAATACCACTGGGGCTGCAATACCACTGGGGTTGCTGTATATAGGGGCTGCAATACCACTGGGGCTGCAATACCACTGGGGCTGCTGTATATAGGGGCTGCAATACCACTGGGGCTGCAATACCACTGGGGCTGCTGTATATAGGGGCTGCTGTATACACCACTGGGGCTGCAATACCACTGGGGCTGCTGTATATAGGGGCTGCAATACCACTGGGGCTGCAATACCACTGGGGCTGCTGTATATAGGGGCTGCTGTATACACCACTGGGGCTGCAATACCACTGGGGCTGCTGTATATAGGGGCTGCAATACCACTGGGGCTGCAATACCACTGGGGCTGCTGTATATAGGGGCTGCAATACCACTGGGGCTGCAATACCACTGGGGCTGCTGTATATAGGGGCTGCAACACCACTGGGGCTGCAATACCACTGGGGCTGCTGTATATAGGGGCTGCAATACCACTGGGGCTGCTGTATATAGGGGCTGCAATACCACTGGGGCTGCAATACCACTGGGGCTGCTGTATATTGGGGCTGCTGTATACACCTCTGGGGCTGCATATACCTCTGGGGCTGCATATACCTCTGGGGCTGCTGTATACTACCACTGGGGCTGCTGCTGTATACTACCACTGGGGAGGCTGCTGTATACTACCACTGGGGAGGCTGCTGTATACCTCACTGCTGGGGGTTGTATACCTGTGCTGGAGTCCACCCTCGGCTTATACGCGAGTCAATAGATTTTCCCAGGTTTTGGGGGCAAAAGTAGGGGGGTCGGCTTATACACGGGTCGGCTTATACACGAGTATATACGGTAATTGTAGGTACAAACATGAATGCTCACACTGCGGGGGTAGCCACCCCATGATTAAATGCTTTAAAAAACATTTGAAACCTCAAGCGGTTCCGGGGAAAGAGCCATTTCTCAAGGGCTCGGACCCCGGTACTGTTGCAAGCAATGTTGCCGTTCCTAAAACGGTACCCCGACAGAGTGAAGGCTGATATGCTGTACAAGGGTTTTAGTGAAGGCTTTTGGGTCCCCCCCTTCTCGGGCATCGGCTGTACTTTTATTGAGAATTTATCTTCGGTTTGTCACTTTCCTGAGGAGGTTCGAGATAAGATATTTAAAGAATTCGAGGCTGGCAGATGCTCTGGCCCTTTTGTTTCTCCTCCTTTTCAGGATTTCCGAATTTCTCCATTGGGCATCGTCCCAAAGAAGGAACTCGGATCTTTCAGATTGATTCACCACCTTTCTTTTCCGCCGGGTGATTCTTTGAACGACCAGGTGGATAAGGATTTATCTTCCGTCCGTTATGCGTCATTCGACATGGCGCTTGATTGTGTGAAGAGAATGGGACGTGGCGCCCTTCTCGCAAAAAGTGATATCAAATCGGAGTTTCGGTTGCTTCCTGTGAATCCGTGCGGTTTTTCGTTATTGGGTTTTTGTTTTGAAGGTTTTTATTTTTTCGACCGGTGTATGCCCATGGGTTTTTCGTTGTCGTGTTTTTATTTTGAGATGTTTTCTACATTTTTAGAATGGGCCTTACATGATGTATGCCCTGGAGGCGAGTCCGTCCATTATTTAGATGAGTTTTTGTTTGTTGGACCTCCGGATTCACCCGAATGTCATAATTTATTGACGGCGTTTTTATCCCTTATGAAGGAATTCGGTGTCCCTATTGCATTGGAAAAAACTTGTTACCCGTGTAAGAATCTCGAGTTTTTAGGGATTGAGATCGATTCTGATCTCATGATTTGTCGGTTACCGAAGGATAAACTATTGAAATTGACCTCAGCCATTGAAGAATTCTTGTTGCGCACTTTTGCGTCGCTCAAAGAATCCCAGTCTTTGTTAGGATTACTAAATTTTTCGCTCCGTATACTTCCCATGGGAAGGGTATTCCTTCGTCGGGTTTATTTAAGCATTAAAGGGTTTTCTTCTCCTTTAGCAAAACTTTTTATCACTTCAGAGGTTAAATCAGATTTATATGTTTGGTTAACTTTTTTGTCAACATTTGATGGTATTTCTTGTTGGCAGGATAATTTTGTGTCTTCCGTATCACTTAGACTATTTTTTGGGGTCTCTCAGGTGGGTTATGGTTGCTCATATTCTGGGCATTGGTCATGTGACATTTGGCCGCAAACCTTGCTTTGTGAGCGTGACATTAAAGAGTTATTTGTTATCGCGATGGCCTTCACTCTATGGGGTGCAGAATTGCGCAATACAAGAATTGTATTGTTTTGTAACTCACCTGGGGTGTGTCTGTCCTTGAATAACATGTCTTGCAGTGACCTAGTTGGTTTGCGAGTGCTGCGGTATTTAGTCCTCGTTGTTTTACAATATAATATCTGGATTAAAGCCGCATTTTTACCTGATTTTACTAATGTGTTGGGGAATACTCTTTCTTGTCAGCGGTCGGACCGGTTTCAGATGATGGTACCGGATGCAGACCGGGATGGAGTAAGTTGCCCTCAATGCCTATGGGAGCTGATTTGCAGTTAGTACCAGCGTTTGTGGTAAATTCGCTGGCACCTCGTACATGGACCGATTACGCCGCAGCCTGGCGTCGATGGTCTGTATTTTGTACAGCTCTTCAAGTGGATCCTTTCTCACATAGGACATAGCCAATATTGCAGTTCCTGGAGGAATTGAGCAGAGATGGCTTGTCTTATTCTCTAGTTCATAAGACTCTTTCGGGAATTTCATTTTTTATGAAATTGCAAGGAAGCCAATCAGTGTTTTCTGTATTCACAGTTAAACAATTTATGAAAGGTTATAAAAAACATAGTTTTATTGCTGATAATCGCCGCCCTATTTCGGCGGCTATGCTGATCAGATTGTGTGATGTTCTTTCTGAAGTGTGTACGGGGCCATTTGAAGCCACGTTATTTAGAGCTATTTTAATGTTTTTTGCTGCCTTACGGATTGGCGAGGTACTCCCCTCGGCTAAAGGTTCGGACGAGGGCTTGCGCTCTTCGGACGTAACCTGGACATTGGGAGGGGTAGATATTAGAATAAGGAAATCAAAGACTGACCAATTAGGAAGGGTTGCCTTGGTTACGTTGGCCCCCCTTTTTGATTCAGCAGTTTGCCCGGTTTTGTGTTTAGGTAATTGGAACCGGCTGCGGCCTTGGGATACAGGTTTATTTTTTGTGCATGCGGATAAGTCTCCGGCCACTAGATATCAGTTTTCATTCATTTTTAAAAAGTGCTTAGAGAGGTTGGGGTTATCACACTTAAAATTGTCGTCCCATTCGTTCCGGATTGGCGCAGCAACTGATGCAGCGAAAGCTGGGGTACATAAAGATTTGGTGAAGAAGGTGGGTCAGTGGAAATCGAACTGTTATAAGCTTTATGTACGACCGCACCCAGATTTCCCCTGTTAATTGTTATTTCATTGTTATTTTCCTTGTTTTTAGGGCCGAAATCCGTCTGGATTCTGGGTCATTCGTACGTCTACTGGGCGCAGCAACGGGCCGGTAAACGTGAATTTGCTCTCAATTTGTTTTTAGATCCCGGTCAGGTAATAATTGAGTGGGAAGGGGTTAGAGGTTTACGGTGGGGGCAAGTGGTAGAGTTGTTGATACGGTTACGAAGAAGGTTGCCAGAACCCAGTTTGTTGATCATTCATGCTTTGGGTAACGACTTGGGGAAGGTGAGGTCGGTAGATTTATTGTGGCAGGTTAAGAAAGACTGGATTAGGATTAGGGAACTTTTTCCAGGAACCTCTTTGGTATTCTCTGAAATAATTCCACGGTTGGCGTGGAGGTCAGGGGAACAGTGCTTTTTGGAAAAAGTTAGGAAGAAGGTGAATAAGGAGTTAGAGCGATTCATGCCCTCAGTGGGTGGTTCTTCTTTTAGACATAGGGACCTTGAAGGATTCCTGTCGGGATTTTACCAAAAGGATCTTATTCATTTCTCTGACGTGGGGAATGATATTTTTTATTTAGGTTTGCAGAGTATTGTGGAAGGTTGGTTAGGTGCTGGTTTGGGGGGCGCCGCTTCTCTTTGAGAATCGGCGGGTTTGGGGAGATCTGGTGGAAAGATTCTTGGATTAATTACAGGATTACATTAATGAATGTAAATTTGATGATCATACGGTTATTTATGACATTTGATGGAAGTTGATTTTTAATGTGAATTTATGAACCTTACAATGGCACCTGACCAACAAAGTTTTTACAATAAAATGTTTGTATTTATTTAATTAATTTATTTAAAAAATTAAATTTTTATTAATAAATTTTCCAAACCAATTATTGGTGTCGTTTTTTCAGTACAACTTTAGAGAATTTGCACTTGTCACCTCATTGGGGTGGGGGGGAGAGACAGGCATGAGGGAAGAGACATGCAGGGAGAGAGAGACATGGCAACAGACATGCAGGGGGAGGAGCACACATGGGGATAGAGAGCACACATGGGGAGAGAGACCAGTCATAGTGGGAGAGAGACCGGGCACAGGGGGATGAGCACACATGGGGAGAGAGACCGGGCACAGGGGGATGAACACACATGGGGAGAGAGACCGGGCACAGGGGATGAACACATATGGGGAGAGAGACCGGGCACAGGGGGATGAGCACACATGGGGAGAGAGACCGGGCACAGGGGGATGAGCACACATGGGGAGAGAGACCGGGCACAGGGGATGAGCACACATGGGGAGAGAGACCGGGCACAGGGGATGAGCACACATGGGGAGAGAGACCGGGCACAGGGGATGAACACACATGGGGAGAGAGACCGGGCACCACAGGGGGATGAGCACACATGGGGAGAGAGACCGGGCACAGGGGGATGAGCACACATGGGGAGAGAGACCAGGCACAGGGGGATGAGCACACATGGGGAGAGAGACCGGGCACAGGGGGATGAGCACCCATGGGGAGAGAGACCGGGCACAGGGGATGAGCACCCATGGGGAGAGAGACCGGGCACAGGGGATGAGCACACATGGGGAGAGAGACTGGGCACAGGGGATGAGCACACATGGGGAGAGAGACCGGGCACAGGGGGATGAGCACACATGGGGAGAGAGACCGGGCACAGGGGGATGAGCACACATGGGGAGAGAGACCGGGCACAGGGGATGAGCACACATGGGGAGAGAGACCGGGCACAGGGGATGAGCACACATGGGGAGAGAGACCAGGCACAGGGGATGAGCACACATGGGGAGAGAGACCGGGCACAGGGGGATGAGCACACATGGGGAGAGAGACTGGGTATAGGGGATGAGCACACATGGGGAGAGACCGGGCACTGGGTCTGGGGGATGAGCACACATGGGGAGAGAGACCAGGCACAGCGGGGTGGAGACAGCACAAATGGGGAGAGAGACAGTCACCTCCAGAACTGCGCTCACTTTTCTGCTGCTACAACATGTCTTCTCCTCCAGTCACCTCCAGAGCTGCAGTCAGTATTCTGTGACCTCATGTAACAAAAAAGTGACTGCCGCTCTGAAGGTGACTGGAGAATAAGACATCCTCTCTTATCCTTCTGTCACCTTTAGAGCTGCAACAAGTTTTCTGCTGTTACATCGTGTCTTATCCTCCAGTCACCTCCAGAGCTGCAGTCACTATTGTGCTGTTACATTGTCTTATCCTCCAGTCACCTCCAGAGCTGAAACAACTTTTCTGCTGTTACACATTGTGTCTTATCCTCCAGTCACCTCCAGAGCTGCAACAACTTTTCTGCTGTTACATCGTGTCTTATCCTCCAGTCACCTCCAGAGCTGTGGTCAGCATTCTGTGACCTCATGTAACAGAATAGTGACTGCCGCTCTGAAGGTGACTGGAGAATAAGACATCCTCTCTTATCCTCCTGTCACCTTTAGAGCTGCAACAAGTTTTCTGCTGTTACATCGTGTCTTATCCTCCAGTCACCTCCAGAGCTGCAGTCACTATTGTGCTGTTACATTGTCTTATCCTCCAGTCACCTCCAGAGCTGCAACAACTTTTCTGCTGTTACATCGTGTCTTATCCTCCAGTCACCTCCAGAGCTGCGGTCAGCATTCTGTGACCTCATGTAACAGAATAGTGACTGCCGCTCTGAAGGTGACTGGAGAATAAGACATCCTCTCTTATCCTCCTGTCACCTTTAGAGCTGCAACAAGTTTTCTGCTGTTACATCGTGTCTTATCCTCCAGTCACCTCCAGAGCTGCAGTCACTATTGTGCTGTTACATTGTCTTATCCTCCAGTCACCTCCAGAGCTGCAACAACTTTTCTGCTGTTACATCGTGTCTTATCCTCCAGTCACCTCCAGAGCTGCGGTCAGCATTCTGTGACCTCATGTAACAGAATAGTGACTGCCGCTCTGAAGGTGACTGGAGAATAAGACATCCTCTCTTATCCTCCTGTCACCTTTAGAGCTGCAACAAGTTTTCTGCTGTTACATCGTGTCTTATCCTCCAGTCACCTCCAGAGCTGCAGTCACTATTGTGCTGTTACATTGTCTTATCCTCCAGTCACCTCCAGAGCTGAAACAACTTTTCTGCTGTTACACATTGTGTCTTATCCTCCAGTCACCTCCAGAGCTGTGGTCAGCATTCTGTGACCTCATGTAACAGAATAGTGACTGCCGCTCTGAAGGTGACTGGAGAATAAGACATCCTCTTATCCTCCTGTCACCTTTAGAGCTGCAACAAGTTTTCTGCTGTTACATCGTGTCTTATCCTCCAATCACCTCCAGAGCTGCAGTCACTATTGTGCTGTTACAATTGTCTTATCCTCCAGTCACCTCCAGAGCTGAAACAACTTTTCTGCTGTTACATCGTGTCTTATCCTCCAGTCACCTCCAGAGCTGCGGTCAGCATTCTGTGACCTCATGTAACAGAATAGTGACTGCCGCTCTGAAGGTGACTGGAGAATAAGACATCCTCTCTTATCCTCCTGTCACCTTTAGAGCTGCAACAAGTTTTCTGCTGTTACATCGTGTCTTATCCTCCAGTCACCTCCAGAGCTGCAGTCACTATTGTGCTGTTACATTGTCTTATCCTCCAGTCACCTCCAGAGCTGAAACAACTTTTCTGCTGTTACACATTGTGTCTTATCCTCCAGTCACCTCCAGAGCTGTGGTCAGCATTCTGTGACCTCATGTAACAGAATAGTGACTGCCGCTCTGAAGGTGACTGGAGAATAAGACATCCTCTCTTATCCTCCTGTCACCTTTAGAGCTGCAACAAGTTTTCTGCTGTTACATCGTGTCTTATCCTCCAATCACCTCCAGAGCTGCAGTCACTATTGTGCTGTTACATTGTCTTATCCTCCAGTCACCTCCAGAGCTGCAACAACTTTTCTGCTGTTACATCGTGTCTTATCCTCCAGTCACCTCCAGAGCTGCGGTCAGCATTCTGTGACCTCATGTAACAGAATAGTGACTGCCGCTCTGAAGGTGACTGGAGAATAAGACATCCTCTCTTATCCTCCTGTCACCTTTAGAGCTGCAACAAGTTTTCTGCTGTTACATCGTGTCTTATCCTCCAGTCACCTCCAGAGCTGCAGTCACTATTGTGCTGTTACATTGTCTTATCCTCCAGTCACCTCCAGAGCTGAAACAACTTTCTGCTGTTACACATTGTGTCTTATCCTCCAGTCACCTCCAGAGCTGTGGTCAGCATTCTGTGACCTCATGTAACAGAATAGTGACTGCCGCTCTGAAGGTGACTGGAGAATAAGACATCCTCTCTTATCCTCCTGTCACCTTTAGAGCTGCAACAAGTTTTGCTGTTACATCGTGTCTTATCCTCCAATCACCTCCAGAGCTGCAGTCACTATTGTGCTGTTACATTGTCTTATCCTCCAGTCACCTCCAGAGCTGAAACAACTTTTCTGCTGTTACATCGTGTCTTATCCTCCAGTCACCTCCAGAGCTGCGGTCAGCATTCTGTGACCTCATGTAACAGAATAGTGACTGCCGCTCTGAAGGTGACTGGAGAATAAGACATCCTCTCTTATCCTCCTGTCACCTTTAGAGCTGCAACAAGTTTTCTGCTGTTACATCGTGTCTTATCCTCCAGTCACCTCCAGTGCAGCTATGGCATTGCTACTGTCACTATTGTCTGCTGTTACATTGTGTCTTATCCTCCAGTCACCTCCAGAGCTGCAACAACTTTTCTGCTGTTACACTCGTGTCTTATCCTCCAGTCACCTCCAGAGCTGCGGTCAGCATTCTGTGACCTCATGTAACAGAATAGTGACTGCCGCTCTGAAGGTGACTGGAGAATAAGACATCCTCTCTTATCCTCCTGTCACCTTTAGAGCTGCAACAAGTTTTCTGCTGTTACATCGTGTCTTATCCTCCAGTCACCTCCAGAGCTGCAGTCACTATTGTGCTGTTACATTGTCTTATCCTCCAGTCACCTCCAGAGCTGCAACAACTTTTCTGCTGTTACATCGTGTCTTATCCTCCAGTCACCTCCAGAGCTGCGGTCAGCATTCTGTGACCTCATGTAACAGAATAGTGACTGCCGCTCTGAAGGTGACTGGAGAATAAGACATCCTCTCTTATCCTCCTGTCACCTTTAGAGCTGCAACAAGTTTTCTGCTGTTACATCGTGTCTTATCCTCCAGTCACCTCCAGAGCTGCAGTCACTATTGTGCTGTTACATTGTCTTATCCTCCAGTCACCTCCAGAGCTGAAACAACTTTTCTGCTGTTACATAGTGGCTTATCCTCCAGTCACCTCCAGAGCTGCAGTCAGTATTCTGTGACCTCATGTAACAGAATAGTGACTGCTGCTCTGAAGGTGACTAGAGAATAAGACATTGTGTCTTATCCTCCAGTCACCTCCAGAGCTGCAGTCACTATTCTGCTGTTACATTGTCTTATCCTCCAGTCACCTCCAGAGCTGAAACAACTTTTCTGCTGTTACATAGTGGCTTATCCTCCAGTCACCTCCAGAGCTGCAGTCAGTATTCTGTGACCTCATGTAACAGAATAGTGACTGCTGCTCTGAAGGTGACTGGAGAATAAGACATTGTGTCTTATCCTCCAGTCACCTCCAGAGCTGCAGTCACTATTCTGCTGTTACATGGTCTTATCCTCCAGTCACCTCCAGAGCTGCAACAATTTTTCCGCTGTTACATCGTGTCTTATCCTCCAGTCACCTCCAGAGCTGCAGTCACTATTCTGCTGTTACATGTCACTGGTACCTAATGGATAACATGAGATGTCACATGACTGGCGACCCTTTATGTTTGCATCAACAGTGAAAATACAAATGACTAAATAAAACTGAAACATTTACATTTATTATATACAAAATAAATAGTAAAAACACAAGGACAATATTCAGTCCAGGCCTGGGCCACAGAGCTGACACTCTAATATCAGACTTCAGGGTCCACTCTATACTGTATATGCAGGCCTGGGCTGCAGAGCTGACACTAATATCCGACCTTGCTGCGTAAGGATCTGCATGTAGTTGTGTGTTGGTATCACTCTGTGTCTTCAACAAAATGGCTCCTCACTGTGATTGACCCCAAATGTCATTGTCTTTTATCCATTTGTTAACACCCAGAAAGGGAGGGGGGCAGGAGACATCACACTCATTGAACAAATCCAGCCCAGATTTTCAGCAGTCGTAATGCATGCCTGCTGTACACTAGGTTTTCATGCCAAATTTTCAGCAGCTGCTCCCCCTGGTGTTTCAAAGTGGAACATATCAAACTTTTTATATTATTTTTCATATTTTACTCCATAAAAACAATATGACAATATTGGAAAAACAAATCAAAACATTAATACTTTACATTTTTACAATTGTTGAATTTTTTTTTTTTTTTGGTGGCACCTTCCCTTTAACATATGCCCCCCAGCCATACTACCCAGCCTCAAGGGCACCAATAATAATAAATCTTTATTGCCACTTCCAGTGGCAAGTAATCACCACGGCTCCCATGGGGCACCACTGTCCTGAGCCAAAATGCCATAGACAGTGTCCCCTCACAGATCCATCATGTGCTGAGCTGGTACCAAATATGTCATTGTTTAATGTATGAGAACAATATATTGTTAAGCTCCAAATAATCCATGATGACCGATCTCCATACACAGCCTGATCTGGATATAGCAGAAGTGGAGATCCATTATAAGTCACACATATACAGTCCATGATCATGACAGATCTCCATACACAGCCTGATCTGTATATAGCTGAGGTGGAGAGATCCATTATACGTCACACATATACAGTCCATGATGATGACAGATCTCCATACGCAGCCTGATCTGTATATAGCAGAAGTGGAGATCCATTATAAGTCACACATATACAGTCCATGATCATGACAGATCTCCATACACAGCCTGATCTGTATATAGCAAAAGTGGAGATCCATTATAAGTCACACATATACTGTATACTAATGATGACAGATCTCCGTACACAGCCTGATCTGTATATAGCTGAGGTGGAGATCCATTGTAAGTCACACATATACTGTATACTAATGATGACAGATCTCCGTACACAGCCTGATCTGTATATAGCAGAAGTATAGATCCATTATAAGTCACACATATACAGTCCATGATGATGACAGATCTTCATACACAGCCTGATCTGTATATAGCTGAGGTGGAGAGATCCATTATACGTCACACATAAAGATTATACTGATGAATGGTAGCCAGGATCTGTGTCCATGATAAATCACTTGCATACACAGCTTTTCGTCCACAGCAGGATCCATCCACAGCAGAGATAGGGGTCACCTCCAGATCACAGGTATATACCGAGGAGGGATAACAGCAGCTGTGTGCAAGAAAAATATGTGTGACCGTCATCTGTATACATAAGTATATGGCACCTGCAATTATACAGACACAGATCACACACACACAGTGAGGAGTGGTAACCCGAACCTTCATGATCCCCCTACATGACAAACACCTTGATACAGTCCACCCCCAGAGGCTGAAATCACAGCCAGGGCACCAGACTCTGTACAGGGAGGAGAGGGGAAGGGAACGCACAAACACACTGCAGAGTCACAGCATAATAACACCCTGATCTGAATCCAGGATCCAGTCACAGACATATAACCCTCTCCAGCTGCACTCCCCGATGTCTGCAGAATATGGGACTTGTACGAATCCCTGCTCTATCCTTATACCCAGCTCATATAGAGCAGGGGTCCCCAACCACCGGGACCAGGCCGCGGGGGTCTGCGTGCCGGTCCGCACCCAGCACTACACATAGTGTGCTCTACGGCAGCTCAGAGCGGCGGCTCCCAGAGTGATGTCACCGCCGCCCCCGCACCTGCTGCATTACATCCCCTCTGTTCTTTTCCTCCGCTGTGTGTATAGAAGCACAAGAGAAGTCATCGGCAAATCATATTGCAGCAGCCGGACCAATCACAGTGCATCAGCCGGGCCCTGATTGGCTAGTGGCTTTTGCACTGTGATTGGCCCGACTGCTGCATTGTGATTGGCTGATGTCTTCTCACATACTTCAAGACACACAGCTGAGGAAAAGAACAGAGAGAGGACGTAATGCTTCAGGTGACTGAACTGTGTGTGTGTGACATAAAGATGATTGGGGCTGGAAGAGGAGGCTGGGGGTTTGAAGAGGAGAATGTGGGTTGGAAGAGGAGGATGGGGCTGGAAGCAGAGGATTATGGGGACTGCAAGAGGGGCTGGAAGAGGAGGATGGGGCTGCAAGAGGAGGATAGGGGCTGGAAGAGGTGGATGGTGAGGGCTGGAAGATGAGGATGGGGGCTGGAAGAGGAGGATGGGGCTGCAAGAGGAGGATGGGGATTGAAGACAAGGATGGGGCTGCAAGAGGAGGATAGGGGCTGGAAGAAGAGGATGGTGAGGGCTGGAAGATGAGGATGGGAGATGGAAGAAGAGGATGGGGCTGCAAGAGGAGGATTGGGCTGCAAGAGGAGGATATGGGCTTGAAGACAAGGATTGGGCTGCAAGAGGAGGATGGTGGGGGCTGGAAGAGGAGGATAGTGGGGGCTGGAAGAGGATGATGGGGGCTGGAAGAGGAGGATGGGGCTGCAAGAAGAGGAATGGGCTGGAAGAGGAGGATGGGGCTGCAAAAGGATTATAGGGGCTTGAAGATGAGGATGGGACTGCAAGAGGAGGATGGTGAGAGCTGGAAGAGGAGGATGGGTCTGCGAGCCGAGGATAGGGGCTTGAAGACGAGGATGGGGCTGCAAGAGGAGGATGGTGGGGGCTGGAAGAGGAGGATAGTGGGGGCTGAAAAAGGAGGATAGTGGGGGCTGGAAGAGGAGGATGGGGACTGAAAGATGAGGATGGGGCTGCAAGAGGAGGATAGGGCTGGAAGAGGAGGATAGGGGCTGAAAGATGAGAATGTGGCTGCAAGAGGAGGTTAGGGGTTGCAAGAGGAGGATAGGAGCTGGAAGAGGAGGATGGGGGCTGCAAGACAAGGATGGGGGCTGCAAGACAAGGATGGGACTGGAAGAGGAGGATTGCGGGGGCTGGAAGAGGAGGATGGTGGGGGCTACAAGAGGAGGGTGGTGGGGGCTGCTAGAGGAGGATGGTGGGGGCTACAAGAGGAGGGTGGTGGGGGCTGCTAGAGGAGGATGGTGGGGGCTGCAAGAGGAGGAGGATGGGTGCTGCAGGGGGAGGAGGATGGGGGCCGCAAGGGGATTATGATGGGGCTGCAAGGGGATTATGATGGGGGCTGCAAGAGGATTATGATGGGGGCTGTAAGGGGATTATGATGGGGGCTGCAAGGGGATTATGATGGGAAATACGGAATTGGGGGCTGTAAGGGGATGATGGGGATATTGTGCACTGCAAGGGGATGATGGGGGCTGCAAGGGAATGATGGGGATGCCATATTGGGCGCTGCAAGGGGATGGAAAAGACACTCCCTGAAAATAGAACGTAACGCATCTGTCGAGGAAACAGGGTACTAAACTCCACCCCTTCTCCATAGCCCTGCCCCATATGACCAAAGCTCCACCCCTGCCGGGCCATGGAAAAATGATTTTGCATAAAGCCGGTCCCTGGTGCAAAAAAGGTTGGGGACCGCTGATATAGAGCATATGACAGGCATAGTAATCCATACTATGTCCCGCCACTATGACACAGTGAGGCAGGGATCTGTACACAGACATTGTTAACCTTAATCAGCTACTGAAGTCATGAATAACGTGTAGAATCCCACAGATGTGTGATATCTCGGCTCTGCCTGCAGTGAGAACAGGACAGCAGCCATAATGTGAGGAGAATGTGGCTGCATGGATTGCTGAAGTAATACTGATTCTATATATGAGGAAGGAGCTGATACTATACTAGTATCTGATGTCTGTGACAATGAGGTCAGATAATCTACAAAGTAATAACCCAGGATAATACTCCCCTGAGTCAGAAGATGAGATCCTTAATGTTCCTTCCATGAGGTCTCTTGAAAGAATGCCGCCCTTTCCAAACTAGTGACCCCACCCCCCACCAATGAGTCACCAGGCACACCCATATATCACTCTCATACATTACCCCTTCCTCTTAAAGCAAGATCTCGTGATGACATCTACACAGATCCTGCCATACAACCAGGCTACCGGAGTTCTGTGTCCACCCCTCGCCACCATCACCTTTTGTCTAGGGCTCCGGGGTGTCTTTACAATTGCCTTCATCACTGTCCACTTTGGGGCTCAATCTAAATATCATCCAAAAATACCAGATACAATGTTAAACAGCACGGTGGAAAACAGAAAGACCCCATCACAATCTGTGGATCCATAGTGCACCCATTGGTGTCCGGCATGTCACACATCCAGCACTTTATATTATGCTAAGATTTGGACATTAATGATCTGCTTCTATAGTGGCGCTGAATCACATAATAAAGAAATGCAGGTGTGAATAGAGCCTTACTCCGAGCATACGAAATCAAGGGAGATACGAAATTAAGTCAAATAGGTGAAGTGTTCTGGATTCTTCATTATTGTTCTTAAATTTTAATAGCAGTGTATAAAACTACTCCTAATTGTGTTTAGGAGTAATCACTGTAGATTTCATTGTGTAAGTAGGAATATAAGAGCATGATGGCTTTATTCCTAAAATAATAGCCCAAAATGATGAGAAGGGAAGCCACAAGCATTTCTCAGTGTCTGGACCTGCTGTGAGTGTCCGCTGGTGTACAATGATTCTCTGGAATCCATGCTTCAAATAATCTGTTTTTCCCTATTCTCTGACTAAACTGTAATAATAATAATAATGTATGGTGTTTTTCTGTATATATTTTCTGTCGATGTCTACACCATTAGCAATCTGTTCTGATTATTGCAATTTTTTGTTAATGCACTTTAGTGCAGGTTTCCCATAGCTTTTTATATAATTTTGTTTGGTGCAATACATTGCGAATCTTCATTTAATACCCAATCAGCCACATATAGAGAAAAACAGACACAAAAAATGCCAAGTTCAACAGCGTCCTATGCTCACAATGATAACATCATTAACTTGCACTGGGGTATGGTCTATGTCTCCCTTACCCTGGGGTTACTTCTAGTCATTTGCTCTTATTATACTTGGACAAAATCGGCATTATTTTCTTACAGTACAGCCTGCCTACCATTGAGTTGTGCCTTCTTTCATTATTATATACAGTCCCTAGTTCGTTGGCCTGTGTTTTGAGAATTTATACTTCACACTATTGTTTATCGCAGGTTCTCTTATCTTCATGTCATCAAGTTGTTTCCTTCTCCTTTGCTACCTGATATTAACTGTACTTATTGTCTAAGTATTATATTAAGTGCCCTTCTTGCATATTAACAAGTGTGTGTGCTCAGGGCTCCTTTTTAGGGTCCCATCACACTTGGCGACGCTCCAGTGATCCCGACAATGATCCGACCTGGTAGGGATCGCTGGTGCGTCGCTACGTGGTCGCTGGTGAGATGTCAAACAGTCAGATCTCACCAGCGATGCAGCAACGATACGGCGCTCGTTGGGAACCTGCCACTCTAGGGCGTAGTATTGAGGTCATTTGTCATTTCCCTGTCAAACACACCGATGCATGCTGCTCAGCGGGGACCCAACAATCAAAAAATGGTCCAGGACATTCTGACACGATCAGCGATCTCACAGCGGGGGCCTGGTCGCTGCTGCATGTCACACTGAGCGAGATCACTGGCGAGGTCTCTGTTGTGTCACAAAACCTGTGACGTAACAGCGATATCGCTAGCGATCTCGCTCAGTGTGTCGGAACCTTTACTTTATAACACTGCTTTTAATTGTTTTTTGTCCATTTGTTCTTAGTTGTTATTATCTTTTCACTAAATATAATTGTCTTGATTTTTTCACTGCAGTGTGCCCTCCTTAGGCTGCCTTCACACTGCCTTTTTTGGGACCAGTGTCTATCCATTTTAAAACGGATAGCCAACGGGTCCGTTTTGACCTCCCATGTATCTTTATGGCCACAGATTGGTCCTATATGGCCTCCGTATGTGTCAGCTTTGCCACTGATCCGTTTGTGTATGCTTTTTTCATGCACCCCGAATCGGAGACTGTTTTGATTTTGGGCTGCATTGAAAAAAGCGGACACAAATGGACAGACACGGATCCATAGCTGTCTGTGTCAAATAACATGGATGTCTATGGAACACAGATCTGTACACGGATCTGTACTGAGCATGTTCAAAAGCAACGTACAGCTCCTCCCACCCCTATCTCTGGTGCTGATGACGGATCCGTGACAAAAACAGATCCGTGGGTATCAGTTGACATCCGTCGGCACAAATCAGTGCCTGTCCATGTGGTCCTTAAAATACAAGGATGCACACGGATGTGCAAAAAACGCAGTGTGAAGGGGGCCTGATACAGAAGTTCTCCTGCCTTTATATTTCAGATTATCACTTCTGTTGATGCGTCACCTGTTATATACCACTTGACTGAGCTATTGCACCCTGACTTATAATTATCATAAAAAAGAGATCTCCAGTGAGTACAGACAGGGTCAGATGTACTAAAACCAGTAGACTTTTATTTTCTTCAAGTTAAAACATCCTATGTCAGACAGTGGAGTACCCCAGCAGAAGAATTAATCCCATGATGAAAGCTTTCTACGCACTGAACTGTTAAAAATGGCATTGATATCTACACCACTTCTGTCAGTTCAGTATGTAGAGAGCTTTCAGAATAGGCCTAGCTTGTGCGCATACACCAATTGCGTAGAAGAGGCAGAGAAGTCCTGGCTCTGCTGCAAAAGCCGATGGGACTTCAAACAGTGTTTATAACAAAGTCGTAGTTTTTACACAATGATGTAGCCTCTCTCCAGGTCCCCACAAATTATATACCTGCTCACAATAGATTTTATCACAATTACACACATTAACATAGGCACAAGCCCTGTATCTGAGGCGGGGTCGGGGAATTGGTGTATTAGCAAAACCCATAGACTTTGCTGGGAAAAGACACTGGTGCAGATTTGGTGCAGATCTGCTACAAATACTCAGCAGATACACAGCAAACTACGCATCGTGCAATTGGGCCATAATGCAAGAGAGATTTTCTGCACAGAAAAACAGTGTTCATGCTACATGTGAACACAAAATTTAAAAGCATGTGTTCAATGTAAATACTTAAGTCTCAAAAAAATTAAGAAAAATATTCTAGGAGTGATACCATTATTGGCTAACCAGAAAAATTATATTTGTAAGCTCTCAGAACTCACATGGCCCCTTCGTCAGACAATGCTACTGTGGCGCCCCTGCGACCAGGGTGGCCACAGGTAGAAACTGCAGCCAGGCAGGAGGGTAGACAGTTTGTATAGTAAACACCTTTACAACACATATCCACTGACATAGACCCAACCCGGAGGCTGAGACTCTAGGCAGGCAAGGGGTAGTGGGCCAGTTATGAGTGGGTGAAGCTTAGTCATGGTAACCGATCAGTATATAAGGAAGAAACAGGAAGCAGTTAGCCAGTAGGCGGGTGCTGAGCAGCCAAGACCGGACCAGTACCATCAGGTCCGGGGGAGACGTTAGCGCTGACAGATAACTAACAGAACAGCTTCTCCTGATATATCTGGGAAGTAACACGGGTAGAGAAGAGCCCAGTGATCCCTTGTAAGATAGGGACACCCAAGGCTAGTCTGTAACCAGAGTGTTAGCTCTGAGGGGGACTGAAGATTCACACCGGATCCCCAGACAAACTGACGGGGAACACAGATTCCAGGTCTGTGTTCCCACTACAGGGTTGAGGGCACATCAGCAACCAGGAGGACCCGGCTTGCCACCCATGCACATAGGGGGAAGCTATATTAAGGGACCGAGCTGTCGCTCCGCAATCCACCTGAAGAAAAAGAGAGAGAATCAGCCTGGAAGGACACATAGAAAGAGTGAGGGGTCTCAGAGTGATAACCTGGCTGCAGAGGGTTCAAGCGTACCGGAGTCAACTGTGTAAAGCTGTGGGAACTGAATTGTACCGTGCACTGTTTGACTGAAGAATTGGAAAGTAAACCCGGGTGAACCCTGCTTCAGTGTCTGTATCTGATTCCAGGTATAAAGAACTGACAATCCACCATTTTACCCTGTCAGAAGCTGTCCCGACCCTCGGCAGGCTCATACTCCTTGCTGCAGCATCCACCCATCCTCCTGACAGAAGTACACTGCAGCGGTGGTCCCCTCACTGACCACAACCTGTGGGTGGCGTCACGACTGACTAATCCCTGTAAATAATCCCCCATTTATTGTGTGAACCCGGGACACGGTCAGGACCAGGACCGCCGTGACATCCCCAGCAGTACCCCGGTCCGGCACCGAGTACCCCGTCCCAGCGGGCTCCACACTACAAATGAATTACTGAGACGTTTAAGTGTATATTACAACAGGACATGAGGTGATGCTAAGTAGAGATGGGCAAAGGAAATTGAATTAAAGAGGACCAGTCACTCCCTGGTGCTATGCTAACTGAATGCAGCACTGAATGCTGCGTGTCTGCTGCATTCAGGGAAGGTGTCCCCATGTCTCTAGCCCCCCTGTAAGGTGTTAAATAGACTTTATAAAGCGTACAGATAAGGAATCATGAGGGACTTACTCAGTAACGAGTCATCTCAATTGCTGGTGTCCTCACCGACTCCAGCCTTCTCTGTGCCACCTCCAGCCCTCAGCGATGACACATACAGAAGGCTGAACAAGAGAGGGCTGGAGGTGGCACAGAGAGGGCTGGAGGTGGTACACAGAAGGCTGGAGGCGGGGAGGAGGGCAGACACATAAAGGAGGCTGAACAAGAGGTGGCACTGAGAGGGCCGGAGGCGGTGAGGACACCAGCAACAGCGATGACTGATTACTGAGTAAATCCCTCAGGACTCCTTATCTGTACACTTTATAAAGTATTTTTAACAACTTACAGGGGAGCTAGAGACTTGTGGGACCCCTTTCCTGAATGCAGCAGACACGCTGCATTCAGTTCTGCATTCAGTTAGCACAGCACCAGGGGGTGACCGATCCTCTTTAAGGTCTTTGTTACTGATGTAGATGAGGTAGGAGTTGTCTTTTACACATCAGAAGATCGTCTTATGGAAGTGCTGAGTCCATGTAATGATTCATGAATCCAGGAGTCACATTGAGTCCCATTGTTAGAGATTGGAACATTCTTATGAATTTTAATTCCCATATTTTTCTTTCTCTATCATTTTTAAAGTGACCTTTCAATATTAGAACTTTTAAGTCTGCCATGATGTGTCCAGGTCTAGAGAAGTGTATTCCTACAGCGTGAGCTCATTTTTTATTGTACGTCTATGTAGATTCATCTGTGTTTGTAATTTTTGCTTTGTTTCACCAATTATATGTCCCTTTAGTGAACCTTCTACATTGTATCATATACACCACATTGGAGGATGTACATGAAAAGAAGTCCATGATCTCATACCACAATATTATCTTGTATTGTACCTTAAAAGCATGTGTTGAATTGTAAGGGAACAATTACACTCACAGTACTGGGGATATTCAATTCCTATATCAGAGCATTATTTCTATCAGTGTCTGACAGTCCTAAGTAGAGATCCTGGAAACTAAATATGTTTATACACGATTTGTGCTTATTGTTTGTATTTCCATATTTTTAACTGTTAACATATTTTTCCGAGTCCCATTAGCAGATTTTAGCTGTTATGTAAAGTCCTACTGCAGACTGCATTTCATGATACACTCTCATTTACATTATGTGTCACATCATGTTTCTACCACATTTGTGGCTCTGATGAAGGTTCCATCTGGACACGCGAAAGATGGGATACGGACGTGACAACAACAGTGCCACAAATGCATGGCAACATATGATGATATTCACATACCCTAAGCCGCGTTCTCTGGAAAGGTGACAGTCAGAACAATATAAATAATGGAGATGAAGAAACCCAAGAACAATTCTATCTATATGCAAGATTTGGATTTTTAACTCCATCATTTCCAGAGCAACCAGAATAAGGTTGACACAGCTTTTCATCTCTTTATATCTTTATTAAACCTTCAGAAACATAACATTTTACAAAGAGCATGTGCAGCTTAAATATGGTGCTGGTCTACCAATGAAGAAGAGTCTTAGCGTGCGACCAAACGTGGCAACAGGTCTGAAGACCGATGGTCGCACCATTATGGAACAAAATTGGGCAGCAATTGGCCCTTGCGGTTGGAGGAGTTTTGGCCACATATGGTCAGTCGCTGTTTGTGGACTTACACTTAGCTTCAATATGGCAATCAGGATACTTAATGATTTTGCTAAGTATCCTGGAACATAGTTGACTTGTATAGTATAGGCTTTCATAAGTATTGGAGAAAAGTTCACTGAACCCACTGATTTTGGTGAGATCAAGCAACCATTTAATCAGAAATGGATGCCTCCTGACCTTCCTCCAACAGATGATGTCAGGGAAAAAATTAATCTAGCATGTTGAATTTTAATACTGATTATTTTATTGTCTCAAAAGACTAATATAATGTGTTTGGTGATATCATATATACAGCCCACACAGAACTGCATATTACTGTAGTAGACAAATCCTAAGAAAACACTGTAAGAAAAAACACCCTATCGTAAGTAAATAACTAAAAAGTGATTGCTAATAAATAACTGGGTACTTAGAATATACATTTTTGCATAAAGCTAAGAAGCCATCCCACCACGTCGAGGTGGGACAGTACCTATCTCTTTCGAATTTAAAACCTTTCCGTATATCAAAACTGACCTCAATGTGAACAAAGGTAAATAATGAGCTGGGTCCCAGAATGGAGACACACAGCAACTGGAAGCAATATACAACTGCATCTTAAAATAGAGCATTAATATCCTTAGTGTCCCTACATAGAAGTTTTGCACAAAGCTTTGCAATCTATTATCACTCTACGATTGATTATTATGACATACAGGGTGGGCCATTTATATAGATACACCTAAATAAAATGGGAAAGGTTGGTGATATCAACTTCCTGTTTGTGGCACATTAGTATATGGGAGGACGAAAACTTTTCCAGATGGGTGGTGACCAAGGCTAAAGTTGGCCATTTTGGATCCAACTTTATTATTTTCAATGGGAAGAGGGTCATGTGACACATCAAACATATTGAGAATTTCATAAGAAAAACAATGGCATGCTTGGTTTTAACGTAACGTTATTTTGTCATGAGTTATTTACAAGTTTATGAGGACTGAAAAAGTAAAAAGCCATCCCACCACGTCAAGGTGTACCCATTTCTGGACAGTACCTATATTACTTTAGTAGTAAAGGAAATACTAACTCATCAAACACTACACACAATATCAGCACATTGCAGTAAACAATCATTGATGTGCTTTCCATAAATAGTTACAGTGGAGTGATGATAAATCGTGATAAAAGTGGTCAATTTCTATTTCGGGTTCACCACAATTTCTGTATTATGCATGTTAGATTAGTGGACAGCGTGTGGTGATATACACACCTCTGAGTCCACATCTAGTCTATTTTTACATCTCATGTTGCGTTACCTTCCTGCAAGCGTGACGAAAGATGCTGAGACATGATCATATAGCAAGAAAAGGACACATTGTAATCTCTCTAGTTTCCTAATTCACTGTCAGTATTGCTTTTAGGGATTAATAGTTGAAGAGATTATAGTAGGAAGCATTTGTAACAAACTATTACACCCTTCTACACAGTTTTCACCTACACCTCCCGACTTAGAAATAGAACAGCATATAGGACTTACAGAGTTTTCATCAATGTCACCACTGTTTACAGCTACCATGTATCATTATTTACTTCTTATTATTTTTGTCTTGTAGATAATCCTTAAAAGTGGTTATCCAGGATTACAAAAAAAATTGTGCTCAAACACCTACCGGCAGGTAGCTGCCACCTGCCTGCCTGTTGTGTTCGACACCGTTCATCGCCGACACGGAGCCATGTAAGACCGCTCTGGTTGTAGACTTTTCAGCTTCAGCTGACGACACAACTGAAGGGGGTGGCTTCTCCCCCCTGTACACAGGCAAATAGCCAACATCACGCTGACTGACAACTGGCTCCACCAATCAGGTAGCTAGGAACCGGCTGTCAATCAGCGTGACGTTGGCTATGCGCCCACTTCCATATAGAGCAGAGCGGAAAAGCCGACTCTGCTCTGTTTACGTCGCCATACTGTCCCTGTCAGGAGCGGTTTGTGGCCGCTCTGGGACAGGGGTGAATGGCAGTGACTGGTGCTGGGCCCAACAAGCAGTTAGGTGGCAGCTACCTGCCTTTTAGTGCTTGGGCACATTCATTTTTTAGTAAAAATCGAGGATAATCCCATTACCATTGACATTGCAGTCACTAGAAGGACAAACTGTAAGGTTATGCAAATCAAGAAAGTAGCAGGTGTCGTTAATCTATAAATGATTTCACTCTGAAGCACCTAAATTCAATTTGTGGGATATAGGTGGAGGCAAACAAACCAGGTTGAAAGCAATTTTTTTTAAGCCAAATATAACCTAAAAAATTAGATCATGTGTTGTGGGATAATTGTGCGATATCTCTTGATTGTTGATGTGTCAGTCAACGCCATTTGTTGCAAACTGAGATGGACAGAATCTTTGAACTAAGAGACCATGGCTTATCAATCCAGCAGATTGCTCCAGGTGAACATTGAGATGTTGAGTAGTCCAAGGAACAAAAAATCACAACATGCTCGATTTGCCTCTGTTAGTCAGATCACACTCTGCCATACAAGTCAATAAGTCAGTGAAAAAAATCAGTTGACATCTAGATGTGGCCTGATGTTCATGGACTAACAGAATGAAGAAGATGGAGATTTTTTTTTAATCTTCGCCACATCAGACAAAAAAATGGATCCCAATCTGATTGATGAAGAAAATACGGTTGTGTGACTCTAGCTCTAGAGACAGCAGCAGGGAACGGGATGGGGTTTGTGCTAAGACAAGCAGTGGAAATTAGAGAAAGAATGCACATAAAAAAGGAAGAAATCAAATATACAAGCTAGTGTGACAACAGCACCTTGGATACAATAAGAAAAGTTTCCAGCTCTCATAAAAAAAGTTTTTTCAATGTGATGCAATGATTTAAGAAAAAAAAAAACGAAAAATCCAAAAAAAAAAGTGCACATGGGTACAAAGACAACGCGTTTCAGTTGCCTAGAAGCAGCCTATCTCAAATGCTTTGTACATATCCGAAATGAGTTGCTTTTAAACCCATGTGCACCCTGTGGATTTGTAACCTTTTTTACATCAAATCAAACTGAACAAACTTTTTTAAGAGAGCTGGAAACGTTTCCTTTTCTTTTTGATTACTCACATGGAGTCACACTGCTTCTTCTTGATCCCTGCTCCTTGCCCGCCGACGGCCAGATGGTATAGGTGAGCTAAACTTTACACCCTGGATACACACAGAGCTCACAGACATGTGTGATGTCACATCAGCCCGCCCTGTCACATGACCTCTGTGTGTACAGAGGATGGGTGAGAACAGCGGGAGGTGAGGGGGGAAGTGAGGGCAGAGGCGAGAGGGGGAGGCAAGGAGAGGCAAGGGGAAGGTGAGGAGAGGCAAGGGGGAGGCGAGGGGGAGGTGAGGAGAGGCAAGGGGAAGGCGAGGAGAGGCGAGGGGGAGGTGAGGAGAGGCAAGGAGAAGGCGAGGGGGAGGCGAGGAGAGGCAAGGGGGAGGCGAGTTTGGGGCGGTGGGTACTGGTGTCGGGGGTTGCCGCAGCCGTACATGTAGCCTGGTGACAGCGACGCCATGTGTCACTATCTCCAGGTTACAGCTACTATATAATCGCCTAAATTTGGCTAGCGGCAGCCAATGAGTGCTGTCACGCGATTTCGGTGTCAGACAGACACGATTAGGAGATTATATAGTAGATTGGCCAGCCACTGTGTGGCCTTTCTACAAACCCCCAGAACATCTGACTATAGTATTGCAATATCTAGCATATACCGCATAGTATGCTCAGGGCCACAGAGGTTGTTAAATGTAATTATAGTAACCGTACCCTTCCATCTGTATGTGACTGATGACAAGTGTAATGCAGTATATGGATCTAGAATACACAGAAGCAATAAAAGCCACACATCCATACACAATATATCTTTGTAATACTCATGTAATTCCAGGCCAGGAAATAGAATAAATGTTTTGTATTCCTATAAGAATAGCGAGCTCCTGTGCCAAATCAGCTCCATCTTTTATCTTGTCTCCAGTGCATTTTGTAATAACAACTGGACACAGCTTGAATCCTTATCTTACACCCAGAGGAAGAATTTGGCAGCTTTGTCTAAATATCATTTCATTTTTTCCATCGGCAGGTAGTTGTAATGAGCCGGGCCGCCCTGGACTTTCCATTTTTTAACAATCTCTTATTTGATGAAATTTTCTTGCTGCTGGAAAAATTGGTGGTTTCGTGCTCTGAAAATCATCACATCCAAATAATGAGAATATATGTAGCAGTAGTAGATTTGCCGGTCTAGAGGGTGTACTGCACGCCACGTGAAATGTGTACACTGTTTCTGTGATTTTGGCAGGGGATACATTTAAACACAGCTCGCTGTAGGCCCCCTGTTCATTCCAGGCTGTAGAGTGAAAATCAGCAATGCATGCAATCCCAATGTTCTTTTGCTATGAACTAAGCTATTATATTAGACGTTGTGCTCCTCTTGGTTGTAATCTTGCGTTTATTGAACAGCATTAATGATATAAGCTGAATACGCACCTGGACATTTAATGAGATTCTACAGGAGAGATGAATGAACGTATTGTTAAGTCATTATTCACTTTTCACATACCTACGCTTGTTAACGCAACTCTTTACAAATGAGATCCTGTTTTTACTGTAACAAAGTTTTACAAGACATATATTGTAATTTTTAAACTTTTTTACTGTTTTATTAACCTGTTAAAAAACCTAAGTCATGACTGTACGACACAAGGTACTGTTTGTAAGAATGAGCTATTCTTTATTACTGCTTTTTTTTCTTACATCTTGCACAATTTTCAACGAGCAATGTGTAGGGAGTAGAAGATAAGGCAAGGATATGGTATATTTATCAAGTTAAATGGCAGAATTGCACTGAAAAACAATAATTCCTGACTTGTTACTATATTTTTATGAATTCACTTGTAGACTGTGACCCTTTGCGGGCAGTGTCCTCTCTCCTCACCTACTGTATCCTCACCCATCCTTTGTAGACTGTGAGCCCTTGTGGGCAGGGTCCTTTCACCTCACCTACTGTACCCTTACCCATTCCTGGTAGATTGTGAGCTCTCGTGGGCAGGGTCCTCTCTCCTCACCTACTGTATCCTCACCCATCCCTTGTAGACTATGATCCCTCATGGACAGGGTCCTTTCACCTCACCTACTGTATCCTCACCCATCCCTTGTAGACTGTGAGCCCTCGTGGGCAGAGTTCTATCCTCCTGTACCTGTGTGTGCCTTGTATTGCTTATAATTATTGTACTTGTCTATGTATGCCACTTTTCACATCTAAAGTGCCATGGAATAAATGGTACTATAATAATAATATTAAAAAAATAATAATAATAATAATAATAATTCAATAAACTATTTTACTACTTTACTGACAAGTGGACATGACCTCGTAGAAACTGGGAATGTTCTGACATGAGACACCATGCTCCAAAAAAGATGCCAAAATTATGGTGCAAATTTCAGGAATAAAGTAAGCCAACTAATAAGTGGTGTAAACTTAGACTCAACACTCTTAAAATAAGACAGATTTATCAAACAGTATGTACAACTTTGATAAACTGGCACATTTCAAAACTGTCTTTTCTAAGGTCATAATGCATCAAGGATAATAAAAAAATGGAGTCTGGCTCAACAGGACTGGATGTTCCATTTCTTTTTCTTTTTCAAAAGAAAATATGGTGCATATAAAAAAAAAAAAAAAAAATTTACATGGTCGACACGGCCAAGTCGACACATTTCGACTGCACTAAGCAGTCACTCATGACTGCTTAGTGCAGTGCTCAGAACAGTTCTGGGGTGTGTTCTTTCTCTCGTTTCCACCACTCCCCTCCCCTCTTCTCTGCTCTCCTCCTCTGTCTCTCTCCCCTCCTCCAGGCCGCCCAAACCCAGCTGTCAAAAAGACACTGTGGCGGCGTTCAGTGGCATCTGCAGATCATATGCATCTCAGCCTTATGCGAGACACATATGTGAAAGCAGCCTAAGGCTGCGTTCACACGTTTGCGCAACAAAATACGCAGGGGCTTTCACACACTGCGCTTTCTTTACTCCAGAAAGCGCAGTGATGTCACAGAGGGGAGGAAGAATCCTGCTTCCTCCTCCCCTCTGTGACAGCCCCATTAGATTTCACAGTGTATTAATATACACTGCGAAATCTAAATTAAACAGAGGCAAATGTATGTAAAATAAAAAAGAATGAATACTTCACCTCTCCGACGCCTTCTCCCGCTGTCCGGTGCCTTCTCCCGCTATCCGGTCTCCGGTTCTAAGTGAGAGGTGTACTGACAAGACCTGTGGTGACGTCAGAGGGGGGCGTTCCCGGCGCTGATTGGCTGTTCGCGGTCATGTGATATGTATCACATGACCGCGAGTGCCCGGGAACGCCCCTCTGACATCACCACAGGTCCTGTCAGTACATCTCTCACTTAGAACCGGAGACCAGACAGCGGGAAAAGGCGTCGGAGAGGTGAAGTATTCATTCTTTTTTATTTTACATACATTTGCCTCTGTTTAATTTAGATTTCACAGTGTATATTAATACACTGTGAAATCTAATGGGCGGTCATACATGTCACAGAGGGGAGGAGGAAGCAGGATTCTTCCTCCCCTCTGGGAGAATACGCAGGAGCAGCTGCGTAAACAATTGACATATCAATTGTTCAATTGTTTACGGAGCTGCGCTTTCTCCCGGAAAACGCACTGCGTATTTTTGCGCAATGTCTGCACTGCAAAGTGAATTTCACATTCACTTTGCTGGCAGACAAAAGGCACATTGCGTATTTTGAAAAGCGCGCGTAAAAAAGCGCGGCAAAATACGCAATGTGTGAACGTAGCCTAAGAGACAGAAGAAGATAGAGCAATACACTTAAAGGGAATCTGTTAGGTCAAAAATCCATATGTAAGGGCCCTTTCACATCAGCGTTTTTTTCAAATCGCGGCAGATGCGGTGAAAAAAACGCATCTGCCGCGATTACCGCATACCGGCTGCACTTGCGGCGCGGTTGCGGTAAACGCCATACAAGGTATAGGCGGACTTGCGGCAGGTGTGGCAAGTGCGGTTTTGGCACTTGCGGCAGGTGCGGCCGCGAAAAAAAAACGCGGTCAGCCGCGTTTTTTTTGCGCGGCCGCACCTGCCGCAAGTGCAAAACCGCACTTGCCGCACCTGCCGCAAGCCCGCCTATACTTTCTATGGGGCTTGCCGCAACCGCGCCGCAACCGTGCGGCAAGTGCAGCCGGTATGCGGTAATCGCGGCAGATGCGTTTTTTTCACCGCATCTGCCACGATTTGAAAAAAATGTGAAAGGGCCCTAACTGACATAATTTTCTAATTTCATTCACTAAGCTCTCTCTAGTCATGCATTTGTATTATTTATGCTTCCCTTCTATCCTCTGCAAACTTCAAAATAAAAGATTAATTCCATCTGTCAATCACAGTGAGCTCTCTGCTGCCCACTCCCCAAGGAATGAATATTCATGCATCATTATACTATTCTGCCCTCCTCTATGATCTGTCTGTTGTGTGACTCATTGCACTGATTGCAGACAGAGAAGAGAGGGTGGAAGAGGTGCGTGAGCGTAGCTGAAACTCTGAGCTCTTGTCATTGTGTGTATGAGGCATGTGTGTAGTGTGTGCAGTCTGAGATATTTCTATGTGATTATAAGAACATTTGATCATTTGCTCAGCAGATACATACATTACATGTCTACAGGAAAACCAATGTTCTTATAATAGAAATCTCTTACATAGTGCAGGACAAAACACCTCCCCCTCCCAGCACAGAGGAGAGGGACAGAACATCAGCTTGGGTTGGTGTGGATATTTAAATAACACTTATACAGCAGCCGGACTATTCCTCTGTGTAAGTAATAGACAGGACTAATGCACAAACTGCCAGCAGGGTCTGAAAATGCAAATAGCAAGGAAACTACAAAGGGTACAATAATGATTTTACATGTTTTTAAAAGGTCTTCCCAGGGACTATTCAAGGGTACTATTAGTATCACATTGAAATATGACCACTTAATAGAGCCCCTGGGTCTGTTGCACTGTGAAAACAAAAATTAATACTAGATAATAGAGAAATAAAATTAGTTAAGTAAGATATATACACTATGTATATACCAGGGGGAGAAACATATAACACTTGTATACAGTAGCATAGACCGAATTCAATAGGACTAGGCGACATGTCAAGACCAGGCTTTGGGGTGCGCGGGTGTCAGGCGGCAAAGGGTTAACTGCTGTGTCACGGGGATTGGTGGCCACGCCTGAACCCGTGTCCTGGGCCTATCTTTAAAAGGGGGTTATGTACAAGGGACTATTTACAGAGTTTATTTGTCGTGACGCCACCTGCAGTTCCTGGTGAAGTAGCACCAGCGCCGCCACAGTCCTCCAGAGGTCGGTGGTATTGCGGCTGAGATGGTGTAGTCCTCCACAGGCAGGACTGGACCTCTGGGGCAGCAATGTGAAAAGAGGCAGCTTGGAGGGGAGCTGGGATAGTACAGGGAGTGCTGGAACAGTCTATGAGGGGCACGGTGAGTGGTGAGAAAAGATGCACGCACACAGAAGAAGTCTCTTTTACCTTTTACTGATGTTTTGCAGGTAAATATGTCAAGGGCACCGACGGGTGACAGTGTTGAACAGTGAGTCCCCACAGCAAGTGAGTATAAGGCCTCCTCTGCTCTGTAGTGATGGTTGAAGCACAGCCTGCTTGCCGCCAGACTTGCCTCCTCTCTCTTCCTGACTGTAGTGTTTGCCTCCCTCCTGTGCGGTCTCTGGGTTACCCTCGCTGAACACTGCGGTGCTGACTGCTGTGTCTGGCTCCCTCTCTTGACTCACAGGGGGGTACAAACCGAGTAGCCGAAGCCTCCACGGTGTCGGGGTTCTCTGTGGTCCTATAGTATCCCACAGGCGTGGATCCCCAATATCCGGTGATTCTCTGTGTGGAACTCTTCTATAAGTTCCTCGCTCTCCCTTAGCTCTCTCAACTCCTCGCCTTCAGTCCCACGTAGGTTGGCCGGACGTAGAAGGGCCACTCCGGGTCACTGGTTCAGGCCTAAACACGGCACCGATCACCAGAACGTCTTCGCAGCTCTCCAATCGTCTGCACACTCTGACAAACTCCTCCCCCAACAGCAGTATTTATAGGGGATCTTGCTAAGGGCAGCAAGTGGGGCTCCCCCTACTGTTCTGGGGTGGAAGGTGTTGTATGTAGTAGGTACCTGCTGTGGAAACCCAGCTGTGCATTAGAGAGATCTGTGGTTACCTGTGTGAGCAGGGCGCCACAAATTATCCAAAAACTGTGTTAATATTGTGGGAGCTTTATGCAGTATTAAGAAAAATAAGTACTTTATTTTTCGCTTTTTAAGACGCACCAGATTATAAAATGCACCCTATAAAATGCACCCCCAAATTTGGTGAAGGAAAGGATTAAAAATAATTTTTAATGTTGAATAGGGTCTGTTATATAATGCCAGTGTCCATCTTAAAATCAGTGTAATAGCAACCCCCTATCCTGGTAGTGCATAGCAGCACCCTATCCTTATGGTATTTTGCAGTCCCCATCCCTGTGGTACATAGCCCCCCCATACTAGTGGTACACAGCAGCCCCCCATCCAGGAAGTCCATAGCCCCCTCATACTGTTGGTACATAGCAGCCCCCCATTCTGGTGGTACATAGCAGACATCCAACCTCGTAGAAGATAGCAGCCACCCATCCTGGTGGAACATAGCGGCCACCTATCCTGGTGGTGCATATCCCCCCCCCCACCATACTGGACCCACTATAGCTTTTTGAGGGTGTGTTACAGGGGTGGAGCTGGGTCGCTGGAGGCTGGTTTCACGTATCTACGGAGGTTGGGGTCAAAGCCCGGAGCTGTGGGAGTTGTGTGTCCGGTGCGTGCCGCGATTATCCATGTCCCAGCATGTATTGCCAAACTGCAATTTGGGCAATAGTGTCCAGACTTCCAGAAAATGGCCACGGAGGCTGTGCATGGACAGATCGAGATCCGCGGCCATTTTCTGTAAGTCTTCACACTAGAGCACAAATTGTAGCTCAGCAATACATGCTGGGACATGGATAATGGCGGCACCCACTGGACACTGCCGCGATCTCCCCGCAGCTATGGGTTTTGCCCCCACCTTCCGTAGCCCTGTGCAACCTGTCTCCTGCACCCCCGCAACCCCCCACTAGGTAAGATTGTTTTTTAAAGATTCGGATTCTAAGACGGACCTCCATTTTCTCCCTTATTTGAGGGGAAAAAGTGCGTCTTATAATCCGAAAAATATGGTATATAACAACTCCAGTTAAAGTATGGCAGGAATGCTCAAGAAAAAGTATTGTATAGTATATACAGTATATATCAGAATATGTTTTCTTGAGCATTCCAGCCAATCTTTAACTGGAGTTGTTATATACCATATATATATATATGTATAATATATGAAAAACAGGAGCAGCACTGTTGTTTTTTTTGCTGGCTATCCCGGGTAGCAAAGCGACCCAAACAGTCCTTCAAATGCTATTATTATACATACAAATGTTGCAGCATGCATATGCTTGACTAAGGGTGAGGGAACCCCAAACGTTGCCATTGTACCACCTATGCTGGAATAAAGGAGATCTAAACATCACCATTGTAGTGCTGCGACATTTGTATATATATATATATATATATATATATATATATATATATATATATATATGTAAAATTCTTACCACACGATTTTCTTTTGTATTTGCCTATATGGTGGGTCCCCTCCATACAATTCAGTGTAACAGAGATCTTAGGAACATAGTCCTAGAGTGCAGTAAAACATGCACTAATGAGTTCTAAAGATAGCACATTTATACGTTCTAAAAAATGGTAAAAATGCTTTTTTGAAAAAAAGAGGATGTTTACAGTGAACTTTGCTTCCCAAAGATCGAAGTATGGCACAGCTCAGGTTTATACTGTGTGCTCTACGCTGGGTTCTTACACCAGCGATTACATGTTAATCTCTGAACTACCTAATTTAGACAAAATTCTCAAAGGAAAATTCACTCTAATGAGGCAGATGGAGTCACTTTGCACTTCCATCTGATCTCTTATTCAGCTGTATCCATCTTTTCATGCGCCTTTCTTAGGCGTGCGCAAAAGTGCAGTAAAGCACAGTTTTGTGCACCTTTAAAAAGAGGGACACTGCTGAACAGAGGCCAAACCGAGTTCAGAATAACACTGCTGCCTCATTAGTGAATGGATCCTTTGGGGCTTCACCTGAATCACGTATTTCCGAATGTAGCTGGAACGTAAGTGCTCAGCATAGAGCACGGGATAAATGTGAACTGATCCAAAATGTTCTGCACCCAAATTGCCACCAAATAGCATTCAACTCGACCCACAAAAACACAAGTCCCCACCAAGGTCCGTCATCTGTTAGCGGACATGGTACCCTCAAACTATCTCAGCTAAATCTGAAATCCAATATGGCACTACTTCCGTTCTGAGCTTTGCACTACACCTCAAAAGTAGTTTTCATTCACACATGATGTATTCATGTACGCAAGAGATTTTGCACGACAAATTGTATTGTGCATCTTCTCCTGTTGCCCTTGTGATTAGATTTTTTTTCACAGCTCTAAGTTCTAAAATTCTGTGAAGCACCTGGGGGTTCAAGGTGCTTATCACACATCTAGATAAGTTCTCTGAGGGGTCTAGTTTCAAAAATGGGGTTAATTGTGGGCGGTTTCCTCCTGTTCACCCACATTAAAGGCTCTCCAAACGCGACATGGCGTTCACCATTCATTCTAGCCAATTTTGAGTTTGAATGGTGTGCCTTCCCTTTCCGAAAACAAGGGTTTTCTGCCACATACAGTGTATCTGCATAATCAGGAGAATAGGCACAACAAATTATGGGGTCCATTTTTTCCTGTAACCCTAGTGAAAATAAAAAAAAAATTAAGCTCAAAGAACATTTTTGATGAGAAAATGTGATTTTATTATTTTCATGGCTCAACAATCTAAAACACTGTGAAGCACCTAGGGGTTCAAGGTGCTCAAACACATCTAGATAAGTTCCTTGAGGGGTTTAGTTTCCAAAATTGGTCATTTGTGGGGGTTTCCACTGTTTAGGCACATCAGGGGTTCTCCAAACGCGACATGGTGTCCGCTAATAATTCCAGCCACTTCCAGACAATTTTGAATATGAATGACACTCCTTCCCTTCTGAACCCTGCCGTGTGCCCAAACAGTGGTTTTCTTCCACATAAGGGGTATCTGCATACTTGGGAGAAATTACACAACAAATTATGGGGTCCACTTTTTTCCTGTTACCCTTGAGAAAAGACATGATTACTTACCGGTAATTGTGTTTTATGGAGTCCACGACAGCACCCACATGAGAGAGGGGATCCGCCCACCAGGACAGGAAACCTACAGATAAAAAGGGGCGGTCCCCCTCGCTCCCTCAGTTTGTTTACAGAGTATGAGGGGAACCGCAGAGTTAAGAGAAGCATAACACATCTCAAAGAAACATCACACGTACAAACCCAAGAAACCCCGGGCAAGGCCCAAGGAGTAAAGTGCACACACACCAAATAACGTGACAAGGGAGGGAAGTGAGTGGGTGCTGTCGTGGACTCCATAAAACACAATTACCGGTAAGTAATCATGTCTTTTCTTCTCGCCACGACAGCACCCACATGAGAGAATTGCAGAGAGCAAGATTAGGGAGGGACAACAGTGCTGAGGACAGATCTCCCGAAAGCCAAGTCAGAGTCAGAAGACAAATCCAAACGATAGTGGGTATAAAAGGTAGAAGGGGATGACCAAGTGGCAGCCTTACAAATAGCTTCAATGGAGACCGCAGCGCGCTCGGCCCGGGAGGAAGCAATAGCCCTAGCAGAATGCGCACGCACACCCTCCGGAGGACTGCGGCCCGTCACCGAGTAGGCCAAGCAGATGGCATCCCGGATCCATCTAGACAACGTGCTCTTAGAAACAGCAAACCCCCGACGAGGACCCTGAAAGGACACAAACAGAGCCCTACTCTGCCGGTAGGGGCTAGTTCTATCAAGGTAGTGTAACACTAATCTCCTGACATCTAGCGTATGAAACCGGTGTTCCTCCGGAGAACCCGGAGTAGGAAAAAAAGAAGGGAGGAAAATCTCCTGACTCCGATGAAACCGGGAAGCAACCTTAGGGAGGTAAGAAGGATCCGGTTTCAAGACAAGCCTATCTGGCAAGACGGACAGAAAAGGAGGATCTATAGACAAAGCCTGGAGATCACCCACCCGCCTAGCAGAAGTAAGGGCCACTAGCAGTGCCGTCTTGAGAGACAGGGACCTAAGGGAGGCTGCCTCAAGAGGTTCAAAGGGGGGCCCCATTAGGGCGTCAAGGACCAGATCCAAATCCCACGGGGCCAACCGAGCAATATGAACCGGGGCGCTACGCTCACAAGCCGCTATAAACCGAGAGACCCATCTGTCACCCGCCACATCAGAGCCATACAACGCCCCCAAGGCCGAAACATGGACCTTAAGGGTGTTGACTGAAAGCCCCAACTCCCGACCTTTCTGAAGAAACTCCAGAATAGAAGGGATGGGAACAAGCGGAGAAAAAGGAGCAGTATGAAACTGAAGGAACTTCCGCCAGACCCTACCATAAATCCGTGTCGTAACCGGCTTCCTACTCAAGAGAAGGGTGGCAATAAGCTGTTCTGAAAACCCTCGCAATCTTAATAGGTGCCTTTCAAGTTCCAAGCCGTCAAGTGGAGCCCCTTCACCTGAGGGTGATGGCAAGGACCCTGAGATAGCAGGCCTGGAACGGAAGGAAGCAGCCACGGGTCGGACACTGACATGGCTCTGAGCCAGGAAAACCACGGCCTCCTGGGCCAAAACGGGGCAATGAGAATCACCCTCGCTCCCTCGTCCCTGATCTTCCGGATGACCACTGGAAGCAAGTTCATGGGAGGGAATGCATAAGCCAGCCGAAAGGTCCAAGGGAACTGGAGGGAATCCAACAACTCCGGCTCGTCCGTGAAATCCAGAGAGGCAAACCGGCTGACTTGCCTGTTGGCCCTGGTTGCAAACAAATCTATGTCCGGAAGACCCCACAAGGCAACTATCTTCCGGAAGGTCCGACGGCAGAGGGCCCACTCGCCCTGATGGAGGGTATGGCGACTCAGGAAGTCTGCTGTGGAGTTGTCGACACCCCGAATATGGAGGGCCGAAAGGGACAACAGGTTGGCCTCCGCCAGGTTGAGGAGAGCCACCGCGGTAGACAGCAGCGTCCGGGATCGAGTACCTCCCTGCTTGTTGATATATGCCACCGAAGTGGTGTTGTCCGACAAGATCCGAACGTGCGAGCCCCGCAGCTGTGGAAGAAAATGACGGAGGGCAAGGTGGATAGCTTTTAATTCCCGCAAGTTGGAAGAATCGGAAGACTCCACCACCGACCATGGACCCTGAGCTAAACAGGCCCCCAGGTGAGCCCCCCACCCGTCCGGACTGGCATCAGTCAGAAGGACCTGAGAAGGCCGAATTACCCAGGGAACCCCCCTTGAAAGGTGAAGCGGGTCCACCCACCAGGCAAGAGATTCTACAACGTCCGGGGGCAAGGCAAGACGACCCTGAAGCCGACCCTGCAAGGCCACCTCCGCCAGCAACACCGCCTGTTGCAATGGCCGCGTATGAAACTGCGCCCACTGAACTGCCGGGATGCAAGACGAAAGGGAACCCAACAGGGACATGGCCTCCCGCAATGACAGGGAAGGGCGAACAATAACCTGACTGACCCTAGCCCTGACATGAGATATTTTGTCATCCGGAAGGAGGCAGAGCTGACTTACAGAGTCCAGAAGGAGACCCAGAAAAGATTGATGAGTCACGGGAGTTAGTCTGGACTTCCCCCAGTTGATGATCCAGCCCAAGTCCTGCAAAGATGAGATGACATGAGTCACACGGGACTGACACTGTTCAAAGGAGTAACCCACTATCAAAAAGTCATCCAAATACGGCACAATGAGCGTGTCCTGGTGCCGCAAAAAAGCCATCACCTCGGATATTACTTTGGTGAAGACACGAGGAGCCATCGAAAGACCAAAGGGCATTGCTGCAAATTGGAAATGTCGAGTCCGCCCCTCCCAGACGACCGCCACCCGCAGAAACTGCTGGTAATCGACGTGGATGGCGATATGATAGTAAGCATCCTTGAGATCCAGGACCGCCATGAAGCATCTGGGGAATAACAATTTAATCGTGGAATTAATAGATTCCATTTTGAAGGACCGGACCGCCAGGAAGGAATTCAACTTCTTTAAATTAATAATGGTCCGAAAGGAACCATCTGGCTTAGACACCAGGAACAAGGGGGAGTAAAACCCCTTTCTTTCCTGGCCCACCGGAACCTCCACAAGAACATGTTTGGACAACAGTGACTGAATTTCCAGGACCAGGGCACGCTGATGATGCGGCGGAGGGGAGGTGAGGACAAACGAATCTGGAGGAGAACGGGCAAAGTCCAGAGTAAGACCGGAGGTAATCAACCGCAAACTCCAGGAACTAGAGGATATAACAGCCCAGCGATCAGAGAAGGCCGACAACCTACCCCCTACAGGGAGATCTGACCTAAAGGTACTTTTTACCGGGCTTGAAGGAGGAGGACCCCCCAAACAGGGCACCCCGTTGTTTACCCTCCTTGGGTTCCCAACGGTCCCGGTTTTCCCTATACGACCTCTTCTGGCCGAATGGACGTCTCCGGAAGGCTCTCCTATAAGATGGAACAGGTGGATTAGGGAACCCCCTCTTACGGTCAGCTGCTTTAGCCAGAATATCATCTAAGTCAGGACCGAAGAGGTACTCACCACGGAAGGGGAGCGTACACAACTTGGACTTGGATTGAGAATCGCCCTTCCACCCCTTAAGCCACAGGGCTCGACGAGCCGAGTTTGTCAGGCCTGCAGACCGAGCCGCCAGGCGCAAGGAATCAGCAGACACATCCGCTAAATAAGCCGAGGCCCCACGAATCAATGGAAGAGAAGACAGCAACTGGTCCCTGGGAACCCCTGACCTAATCTGATCCTCAAGCTGATCTACCCAGACCAACAGGGATCTGGCAGTACATGTAGCTGAAATAGCGGGTTTAAAGGCCCCTGTGCATGATTCCCAAGTGCGCTTAAGCAACATCTCGGCTTTTCGGTCCAGCGGATCAGCCAGCAACCCAGCATCCTCTACCGGGAGGGTGGAACGCTTAGACGTGGAGGCAACCGCAGCGTCCACCTTCGGAATCTTGGACCACGTAGCTAAGTCCTCATCATCGAAGGGATATCTCCGCTTGGAAGAGGAAGGAAGAGCCCCACGTCTGTCCTGCTTATCCCATTCCCGATAAACCAGATCTTTTAGGGCCGCCACCACCGGATAGCACGTCTCTTCTTTTCCGAGAGGCCGGTGAACATGATATCTTGCGCTGAACGAGATTCCCTCGAATCAGGCACTTCCATCGTGTGGCGGATGGACTTGACAAGGTTGTCCACACCGTCCAGGGGGAAACAGGACTTTCCCTCATCATCCGATGAGGAAGAAGAAGCAGGAGAGGCTGATGGGGACCGGAAGACACCCTGAGACCTAACCGGGCTGCCCTCTGGGAGGACACACTAGGGGACACAGGCTTCCTAGCTCTGGAGGAACACGGCCGAGAATGAGCCACCTCGCTGAAGGACAACAACTCCTCCCGGATCATAGAGCGAATGTCCGCCGTCTTAACAGAGGACTCCTCCTGCAAAGTCTGATTAATACAGGCCTGACACAGACGCTTCACATATGTCTCGGGAAGAGGCTGCGTACACAAAGCGCATTCTTTATGCTTCAGTTTTTTACCCTTCTTAGCCTGAGAAAGATAGAAAGGGAGGAGATCCGCAGAGGAGCAGAGGACACACTCACCCCGTGAAGCTGTGCATACTGACCGGTTCAGGAGGTGTAGGACCAGCCTGTGATGGTTGACCAGCCTTAGTCCGGTCACTTCTGTCAGCAGACCCAGCCTCCTTGCTGCGCCCACTGCCACCACGAGTCTTGCTGGATGGCTGCACATCAGTGTCAGGCTGCTGCAGCCCTCCTGCCCCAGGAGACGACATCATAGGGATCAGAACACCAGCGGCGCTGCTGCCGCACTGTCTATTACCTCCCGCGCTGGGGCCACCTCCCCGGCCGCCCGGAAGCACAGCCGCAGTACTTCCGGGTCAGAAGCGCTTCAGGCTACTGCGCAGGCACCGGCGCTTCCCGGAAGCCGGCGCAGCGATTTAGAAAGGCGGCCGAACGCCGCGGCCGCAGCCTCCCCACACTCCCCAGGAGAGCCCGGACTCCACCGCGCCGACACCCCGCCCCAGCACCGGGAGACACGGACCCGCCCGCCACCGGGCACGGCCCCCATCCCCCGCGAACGGCGGCAAAATGACCGCGCCATAGAGCCACAGCCCCCCAGGAAGTGCAGGCACTGCAACCGCCGGAGACAGCCAGCCAACCAGCCCGTCATCTACATACCTCTGGGCCCCCTGGCTGCCCCTGGAGACCACCATGGATGAATGCAGCTTGTCCAGACTGCACCGCGCTCCCACGAGTCAGGGTGGAAATCCAGCGCTGACATCGTGACATCCCAGTCAGACGAGGGGAGAGCCGGAAACCGGACTTCCCGACGCTGCTTCTGGAGTTCCAGGCCCTGCCGTTCGCAAAGATACCGCACAGAGGCTGATTGAACCCAGGTAAGCCTTTTTGCTGCAGGTTCCCCTCAGGACAGGAAACCAAACTGAGGGAGCGAGGGGGACCGCCCCTTTTTATCTGTAGGTTTCCTGTCCTGGTGGGCGGATCCCCTCTCTCATGTGGGTGCTGTCGTGGCGAGAAGAAAATAAAAAATTTCAGCTGAAAGAACATTTTTGTGGAGAAAATGGGATTTTTTTAAATTTTCACAACCAAATTGTGAAGCACGTAGGGTTCAAGGTGCTCACCGCACATTTAGAAAAGTTCCTTGAGGAATCTAGTTTCCAAAATTGGGTTGCTTGTGGCATGTTTCCACTGTTGAGAAACAACAAGAGTTCTCCAAAAATAACATGGCATCTGTGACTATACAGCCTTGTACAATGTGAGGTGTGGGTTTCTTAATTTGGCCAGACGTATAGGTCTTTTGTTGGTTATCTCATGTTTGCTAAGACATTGTTTCTTGCCAGACAATTCGGACCCTTTGTTGTTCGAGGTTGTGTATTGCTAATTTAACCCCTTTACGACTAATGACGAGTATACTCGTCATGAAAAGCTGTCAGTTCCCGCATCATGACGAGTATACTCGTCATGGCTTTGAACTGTCACTGCTTCTAAACGAACAGTGACAGCTCAAATCTAAAAGCTGTCAGTGACAGCCAAGAGTTAGGGGAAGAGGTGTGGGCACCCCTGTTAACCCCTTCCCCCCCCCCTCCCCAATCACACTTATCTGCCGGCGGGTTGCACTGCACCCGCCGGCCATGAGCTGATGCTCCAGCTCCCCCTGTGTCCTGTCCCCGCCCCCTGTGTCCAGCTCCCCCTGTGTCCTGTAGCCCCCCCCCGTGTCTTGAGCCCCCTGTGTCCTGTCCCCGTCCCCTGTGCAGCCCCCCCTGTCTCCCGTCCATCCCCACCCTCCACCTTGCATAGTTTGTTTGCCGGCGGGCTTATGCGCCCGCCGGCGAAGCTGCAGGGCCCCCTCCTCCCCACTGCTGGTCACCAGCCCCCGGCCCTCGGTTCCCAGCCCCCGGTCCTCGGTCCCCAGCCCCCGATCCTCGGTCCCCGGTCCTCGGTCCCCGGTCCTCGGTCCCCAGCCCCCGGCCCCCCGGTCCTCGAACCTCGGTCCCCGGCCCCCCGGTCCTCGGTCCCCAGCCCCCGGTCCCCGGTCCCCAGCCCCGCTCACCTATCCCAGCGGGCTGCACGCTCGGTGCACCCGCCCGCACCGTCGGCCTCCTCTGCAGTCCGGTGTGGCTCCTCCTCTTCTCAGGGGCTCCTCATCGCTGGGTAAGTGTGAATGAATGAATGAATGGATGGATGGATGGATGGATGGATGGATGGATGGGTGGATGGATGGATGGATGGATGGATGGAAGGGTGGATGGGTGGATGGATGGGTGAATGAATGGATGGATGTGTGCGTGCGTGGATGTGCGTGCGTGGATGTGTGCGTACGTGGATGTGCGTGGATGTGGATGTACGTGGATGTGTGTGTGGATGTGCGTGGATGTCAGCATGCATGCGTGGATGTGTGCATGCGTGGATGTGGTTGTGTGCATGCGTGGATGTCAGCACGTGGATGTGCGTGCGTGGATATGTGCGTACGTGGATGTGCGTGGATGTGGATGTACGTGGATGTGTGTGTGGATGTGCGTGGATGTCAGCATGCGTGCGTGGATGTGTGCATGCGTGGATGTGCGTGTGTGGATGTGTGTGCGTGGTTGTGTGCATGCGTGGATGTCAGCACGTGGATGTGCGTACGTGGATGTGCGTACGTGGATGTGCGTACGTGGCTGTGCGTACGTGGATGTGCGTGCGTGGATGATGGGTGCATAGGTGGATGGATGGGTGCAACAAGGGATCAAGTGTCCTCTTGTTATAGTCTCTGGGATCATAGTCAATGGTGCACCGTATAACTGATCATTGTCATACAGTGCACCATAACTCTGACCCCTGAGACTGTAGGAAGAGGACACTTGATCCCTTGCTGCAGTCTCTGGATTGAGCAGAGGCGATCGAGCGTCGTGGGACCTTCGTTGTGGACTACGTCGGAGGCGATCGAGCATCGTGGGACCTTCGTTGTGGACTACGTCGGATCTTTATAATAAAGATGGAGTCCGAATTTTGTTTGTGTTTTTTTTCAAATAAAAAGATTTTTCTCTGTGTGTATTTTCTGACTATTTACCAGAGATTCCTAATGGCGGGTCTAACATTGGCCCTATATTATGAATCTCAGGCTTAGTGCCAGCTGCCAATAAAAAGCTGGCATTAACCCCTTTATTACCCAGTTTGCCACCGGCACCAGGGCAACTGGAAGAGCATGGGTACAGCGCCAGAAAATGGCGCTTCAATGAATGCGCCATTTTCTGGGGGAGCTGCGGGCTGCAATTCGCAGCATGGGGGGCCCAGAACGCTTGGGCCTTTCCATGCTGAGGATTCCAGCCCCCAGCTGCCTAGTTGTACCTGGCTGGGCCAAAAATATGGCGGAGCCCTACGTCATTTTTTTTTTCTAGAATTAGTTCAAGAAATAAAAAAAAATGGGCTTCGCTGTATTTTTGGTTGCAGCCAGGTACAACGAGGCAGCTGGGGGTTGCTGGCAGTCTGTAGCTGCCAAGTTGTACCTGGCTGGACCAAAAATATGGCGGAGCCCTACGTCATTTTTTTTTCTAGAATTAGTTCTAGAAATAAAAAAAAATGGGCTTCGCTGTATTTTTGGTTGCAGCCAGGTACAACGAGGCAGCTGGGGATTGCTGGCAGTCTGTAGCTGCCAAGTTGTACCTGGCTGGACCAAAAATATGGCGGAGCCCTACGTCATTTTTTTTCTTCTAGAATTAGTTCTAGAAATAAAAAAAAATGGGCTTCGCTGTATTTTTGGTTGCAGCCAGGTACAACGAGGCAGCTGGGGGTTGCTAGCAGTCTGTAGCTGCCAAGTTGTACCTGGCTGGACCAAAAATATGGCGGCGCCCCACATCATTTTTTTTTTCTAGAATTAGTTCTAGAAATAAAAAAAAGCCTTCGCTGTATTTGTAGCCAGCCATGTACAACTTGGTAGCTGGCTGACTGGAATCCTCAGCGTGGAGAGAATCAAATGTTGTGGGTTCCCCACGCTGCAAATTTCAACCCACAGCCACCCAAGAAAATAGCGCATTCATTAGAGGCGGCATTTTCTGGTGCTGTATCCCAACTCTTCCAGTTGCCCTTGTGCTGGTGGCACACGGGTTCTCCATATGCGACATGGTGTCCGCTAACAATTTCAATAGAAAATTAGCTCCAATTGTTAGCGGAAACCATGTCGGGTATGGAGAGCCCCTCCCTGTGTGCCTGAACATTGGAGCTCCCCCACAATTGACCCCATTTTGGAAACTAGACCCCCGAAGGAACGTATCTAGATGCATAGTGATCACTTTGAACCCCAGATGCTTCACAAATTCATCCATAAAAATGAAAAAGCACGTTTTTTTCCACAAAAGTTTCTTTCTTCATTTTTACGGATCAATTTGTGAAGCACCTGGGGTTCAAAGTGCTCACTATGCATCTAGATACGTTCCTTGGGTGGTCTAGTTTCCAAAATGGGGTCACTTGTGGGGGAGCTCCAATGTTTAGGCACATAGGGGCTCTTCATATCCTACAAGGTGTCCGCTAACAATTCCAATTGTTAGTGGACACCATGTCGCGTATGGAGAGCTCCTCTGTGTCTCCACATTGGAGCTCCCCCACAAGTGACCCCATTTTGGAAACTAGACCCCCGAAGGAACGTATCTAGATGCATAGTGATCACTTTGAAGCCCCAGATGCTTCACAAATTCATCCATAAAAATGAAAAAGCATGTTTTTTTCCACAAAAAGTTTCTTTTTTCATTTTTACGGATCAATTTGTGAAGCACCTGGGGGTTCAAAGTGCTCACTATGCATCTAGATATGTTCCTTGGGTGGTATAGTTTCCAAAATGTGGTCACTTGTGGGGAGCTCCAATGTTTAGGCACATAGGGGCTCTTCATATCCTACAAGGTGTCCGCTAACAATTCCAATTGTTAGTGGACACCATGTCGCGTATGGAGAGCCCCTCTGTGTCTCCACATTGGAGCTCCCCCACAAGTGACCCCATTTTGGAAACTAGACCCCCAAAGGATTATATCTAGATGCATAGTGAGCACTTTGAACCCCCAGATGCTTCACAAATTGATCCGTAATAATGAAAAAAGAAATTATTTGTGGAAAAAAAGTGCTTTTTCATTTTTACGGATGAATTTCTGAAGCATCTGGGGGTTCAAAGTGCTCACTATGCATCAAGATACGTTCCTTAGGGGGTCTAGTTTCCAAAATGGGGTCACTTGTGGGGGAGCTCCAATGTGGAGACACACGGGGACCCTCCAAACGCAACATGGTGTCCGCTAACAAATTGAGCTCATTTTCCATTCAAATTGTTAGCGGACACCATGTCGCGTTTGGAGTGTCCTGGTGTGTCTCCACATTGGAGCTCGACCACAAGTGACCCCATTTTGAAACTAGACCCCTAAGGAACGTATCTAGATGCATAGTGAGCACTTT
>JARQOC010000003.1:82372864-82389484 GCA_033576535.1 Allobates femoralis | reverse complement strand
TTACATGGTTGGGCAGATGTCAGCTCTTTAAAATGACTATTTTACCTAAGATTCTATATTATCTACAAGCCCTTCTATTAGAATCCCATCCTCCTTCTTTAAGCCAATCTCACAAATTCAGACCACTTTCATATGGAATAACAAGATTGCCCATGTGGCAAAATTAATTTTATTTATATCTAGACCTAAAGGTGAGGGTGGAGTGTGACTTCCAGACATTAAATCATACCATCTGACAAGCCATTTGGCACGGGTGATTGACTGGTGTAGAAATAAAGACAACAAAATGTTGGTTCAGATTGAACAAAGTTTTACTTCATTTCAACTACATACACTACCATGGGTGAAATTGAGAACAAACGATTACCTTTTTAACCACCCAACTATCGGGCTTAAGCAATTTACCTGTGGCCATAGGTTAATTCGCTCGACGATGATTCCCACTCAATCTGTCCTAGCCTCAGTACTTAGCCATCCAGAGTTTATATCGCGTATTGCTTATCCAATTTTCGGACAGTGGATCGAATCGGGCATTGACGGAGTGGAGAGCTGGGGGGAGGGAGAATTATGGCCATCTCTGGAGAAGCTGAGTTCCATTTTAACTCCCAACCCCTTGGGATTCTGGAGATCCCTACAACTTAACCATTTCTTCCATAGCCTCCCGCCTAAAGCAGAGTTTAGTAGATTTAAAACAGTTTTCGAAACTCTGTCAGGGCTCAGGATCATGTAGACATGCCCTTTATAAAACATATGAGCTGCTGATCTCACCTCCAGATTCGACAACACCTATATTCATGTTGCAGTGGGAAGCGGATCTGGAAATGGAGCTTAGCCTAAAACAGAGAACCAGGGTTTACACCTTGGCTCATGCTACTTCGATTAGCTCACGGTTTCAAGAGGCTAACTGCAAGCTACTCACACGATGGTATAGGGTCCCTTCACGTTTACATAAAATGTTCCCCTCGACTGACTCGGTGTGTTGGAGGTGTGGCGAGGCAGAGGGTACCTTTCTGCACATCTTTTGGGATTGCAGTACCCTTGGCCCATTTTGGTCCAAGGTAAGCAAAATTATCCGTGTGGTTACGGATTTTGGAGGAGAACTAGGCCCTTCACTATTTCTGATTCATCATTGCGGGATGCCTACTAAGAGATATAGGCATTCTTTACTGAGATTCCTGATGATGGCGGCGTGGGCGGGTATTCCGCTTCTATGGAGGAAGGTGACATGTCCACCGATCTCGATGTGGATATTGAAGGAGGATTTAACTCCTTCAGTTCATGACTCTTATACGAGATTCAGAAACATATGGTTTAGCTGGATGCAATTTCAACAGTCTGAGACATAAAAAGAATGCCGAGGGTCAGGTGAATGATTGGACCGGTAGAAACTCAGTAGTAGTTGGATGAGGACCGTTCCTCTCCCTCTGAACCCCCCCCTTCCCTCCCCTTCTTCTTCCTTCTTTCTTCTTCCTTCAATATCTTATTTCTCGACTTATCTTTTGTTTTTATCTTAATCTGTAATTTGTCATTGTACAAATCTGCGTTTTGTTTGCTAAATACTATAAATAAAGAACTCCAAAAAAAAGAAATTACAATACCACGCCCATCGGGGCATGATAAAGATGCTTGGAGGTGGCGAAAGGGACCTAAAGTGGACGCCCAGGGTGGCTAATAATGGTAGCCCCCACTTCATTATCATAGGAGGCAGTAAGTAATAAAAAGCTTTTAAAACACATTCACACCACACGTTAAGGAGAGAGAGGGATAGTTAGAATAGTAATAGGAGGGTGCAGTGACAGGTAGTGATAGCCTGGAGTGATTTAACTAGGTGACAGGTTCACTTTAAATAAAATAGTTTTTTTTCCATCAACGGAACTGAGTCGGTCGACAGGGTGGGGGGGGGGTACTCGGATACCGGGACAGATGGTCACTTTGATGGGGGATCACGGCTGGTCGGTTCCCGTTTCCGTACCGTGGACCCTCAATGGCGGTGATGGTGGGGAGATGATGATGATGGATGGGGGAATGTTAACGTGCCGCCACCTGTGGTACCTGGTAACATGGATACCAGCGCTGCGGCCAGCCACTGAGCTGATGGAGGTGCAACTCAGAGTAGTACAGCTCCCCACAGGTGGAGCCCTACCTCAGGGCAGCGGTGGTAGATGAAGGGAGTAGTAGTCCTCACCACTTGATGCTGAGGCCCTCTGGGCACCGGAGGAAAGGAGCACAGACACCGCTTCAAATCAAACGGTTCTTTACTGGTACCGGCAGATGATACAGTACACAGTCAGTCTGGTTTAGCGGGGACCTAGCCACAGATTTTGAGGTAACTTTGCAGAGTCTGTCGGTGTTACCCTCTTACAACTTTCGGGGTCTGTGTTTCTATTTACTCTCATTCACCACTCTGAAGAGCTCCTTCGCCAGTCACCTGGTCTGCTACCATTAGGTACAGTCGGTTCCTTACCAGTACGGACGAGAGTGAAAGCACATAAGCCTCCTGCCACTGGAATTCGTTCCTTTCCCTAATGTGTCCTGGACCTTTTTGGAACTGAGGAAGAGGTACAGTCTGTGGCACTATGACTCCCTTCTGTCAGTCCCACAGCTTGTCGGTTCACAGTCAGGGATAGACTTCTGACTGCCTCGGCTCCGGTATGCTGGTGTTGATCCCAGACTCCCCAGCTGGCTCCAACCAGTCTTGGATTGTCCCCTCCGTTTCTGGGTCACCCCTCTCCAAGGGCTGTCAGGCACGTCCTCTCTGGCTGCCTTCCCACCACTGTCTGACTAGAACTCTCTCAACTGTCACTCAAGTCTCCCGCTCTACTCTAGGCTCCACCCTCTGGACCTACTGAATGTACGGTCCCTATGCTAAGGTGGCCTAGTGTATGGATGCTTATGACAGACTCTGTATGAAACCCCATATCCATGGCTACCGAGGCACTACACCTTCTGTTTGGGGTGCAGTACCTCACTGTGGCGCCTTCCCAAAGGGGTGCCACAATTTCACACTACAGAGTTTATATCACTTATATGAAGTTGCGTAAATACCATCCTATTGGTATCAGTGCAAAACGTCGAACTGTGTCCCCACAAGAATGTTGGTCAAATGGACAATAATACTGTAATAATGTCTGCCATCTTGTAAAATATCTCCTATTTTGGTCCCTTTCTTTTATAATTTCCCCTTTCTTGACCCTTATTTTGTATTAATGACCTCCATCCTGGCCCCCATTCTGTAATAATGTCTTACATCCTCTTATAATAGCCCCCAGACTGGGCCCATTTCATACTTTTCCAGTACATATCAAAAATAAAGAAATTATTATCCTTACCATCCTATGCTCCCATGACGTGTGGCATCCTCTTCCACTGTTTGAAGCCAGGGTGTCCTTTATTTGGACAACCACCATATTATTAAGTATTATCACTTATAAAATAAAAACACCTTATACTCACCTCAGGTGTTGGCACCATTCCAGTGATGTTGGCTCCCGGGACTCTGGTGTCATTGTTATGCCATTCAGTGGCCTCTATTACACTGCTGCACTCTCTTTACTTCCATTTTTCCGAGGGTCATCTAAAGGTGAAGGTAGTTTTTGGAATTTTTTCACCAGTTTTTTAACTGCACCTTATTCTCCTTTTTAATTTCGGCCTTTTTCAATTGTTTATGTACATCTGCAATTGCCCCCACCCCAATAGAAAATGTAACATTTCAGTCTAATATGCAGAAAAAGTCATATACATACTTAAATAAAAAACTAAAAACCGTTTCTGATTTTACGCAAAACTATGATGAACCATATGAATATAAATGACTTAATAAGATGTAAGTGATAAACCATGCAGTGCATATTAAAGTGAATCTATCAGTCTCCCCAGGCCACCCAAGCCTGCACATTCTATTATTGATGATCCCTTTATACCCATCCTAACTAGCCCCTTTTAGTGGCTTATTGATTAATGCATATGCACAAAATCAATCTCATATCCCCTGTGGTGATTTTCTAATTACTGGGCACGTAATCACGGGGACATGATTTTCCCAGATATTTATCCCACTAAGCATATTATCATGACTCTGTGGGCATGAATGACATGATTTACAAGAGCCGTATCACCACCAGCTCTTTTCACATCTCTGCCTCGCTTACAGTTTCATAGTTTAAGGTTGAAGATAGACTTAAGTTCATTGACTTCCCCATGAACCCCATGGGACAGACACTAAGCTCCATATTAGGGGAACAATTGCTTCGTGACCCCACATACAACAATCAGACTAGTTCGCTTGATCAACGCCCCATCACAGAATCTAGTGCAGAGAGTTCCACAGCCTCACTGCTCGTACAGTAAAGAATCCACGTCTGTGATTATGATTAAACCATCTTTCCTCCAGACATAGAGGATGCCCCCTTGTCCCCATCACAGGCCTAAGAGTAAAATGATCATTAAAAAGGTCTCTGTATTGTTCCCTCATATACAGTATTTATTCATAGTAAAAGGATCACCCCCAAGTCTTTGTTTTTCAAAACTGAATAACCCTAAGATTAATAACTTGTCTTCTCCAGACTAAGGCTGGTTTCACATTACGGATTTTTCAGATCCGATGCTGTCCGATCAAAATCGGACAGCATCGGATCCGAATTTGGCCCCATGCAGCCCTATGGGCATCGGACCTAATCGGATGTGCACTAAATGCCATCCGATTTGGTCCGATCCGATTCTGTCCGATTTTATTATCGGTGCAAAAATCGGAGCTCTGCAAATATGAAATTCGACTCTGTATGCCTCTACAAAGTAAATGATAAATATTTTAAAACGAAGAGGGCCCAATACTGACTCAACGATATGTCCATCCCTGGTTTTATGGCGGTAAAAGTGTATATTTTTTTATTAGTAATTATTGGCAGTTACACGATATGTCATAAAAACTGACAAATAGTTACTATTTAATGTTCTTATATGAATTAGCAGAAACAATATGAAAAGTTGCTATCACTTATTTTGAAGCAGCAATTATTTTTTTTGCACCGTTTTCAAATGTGGCTGTAAAATGTTTATGAACAATTTAGATAGGTGATGCTGACTTTTTTTTCATTGAATCTTCGTGCTTGGCATCTGTAAGCCGTATGTTACCTCTGCCAAGCTGCATATATTTACTATGGTGGAAAATTAAACTAAGCATACACTTTCACCGGAAGAGTAAAAATGGAATTAACATTTACAAAACATCTAAGGACAGTGATAAAACATCTTAATGTGTGGAGGAACCTCATGTTTATCGCCTAGTCTACTCTCAATTTTTTTTGGGGGGGTGACAGTTATTAAACCATTTTCTCTTAGTAACCTGCCAAGACCTTAAGACCTTAAGGCCCCATGCATATGGCAATGACATGTAACACTGCGCAGCACCGTGTTTTGCCTTAGAAAGCTCCGAATGCAACATCCTGTGGATCAGATCCCAACAGCAGCATAGGGAGACCTTACAATACTTTTTTGTAGACGCTATTGGAAAAATGTACAAAGCCTAGTTCTTTCATAGGCCAGTTTTGCACCTAAAACCAGATAAAAATATGTCAATACGTATCAAATAACTCAAACTATAAAGGAACGCACCCTATAATCATCATTTAACAATAAGTAAGGATCACCCAAAGTAACACACCAGGCAACTGGTAACAACTAAATTGTAGAAAAAGATGGTGTGTACAAACATTGAGATCACTCAAGCACTTAATTTTTGAAAAAATATGACAATTTTTATTTAACCAAAAACAGGGAACACAAGACAGCACACAGTATTAAATCAATTAAAAAGATAGTGAAAGCTATACACTAATTACAGTTGGTGGCATACCATAAAGTACAGTTTGACCTTAGGGCCAATTGCATAGCTTTATGTTCTATCTCTACTACTACATTTTCAGTTCTGAGTACCATTCTTGGGTAATAATGACAGTGTTTGGGGACTATTGGAAGTTCTCCCCTTGCCTTCAGTTTAGTATTTACAACTGAATCGCAATTATTCCATTTTTCTAAAACCTATAGTCAGTGTGGTGCCCCATGTCCGGTTGCCACGATGGCATTGCCTTCCTCGGGGGTGATGTCATGCCTGGAAGCAAGAAGGGGTATCCACACCAGGTAAACCCACCACATGCAACAGCTTTCCTGGCTCCAGACCAAAAGGAGGAGCCCTAACCCGGATTAAGGAGAGCTTCCCTATAAATTCTGGCCCAGAGTAAAGCGTGAGGGACCCATAGGAGAGGGTTTGAGGAGGGAGAGAAGAAGATCTGGTAAGTGGAGCCAGAGATCCGGCTCACCCCAGTGCAGAGCGTCAACAGTGGACACCGGAGTCCAAGGTTGTGAGGGATTCCAAGCCCAGCAGCCAAATCCAGAGGACGGGAGATTCCAAGTCTCCTGGTCGCAGCACCTGGAGACACAGCAGCATCAGAGAGTTCAGGGCCAGTGCCAGAGGAGTGAAGCCCAGGAAGAGCACAATCTGCCTGTCATACAGGTGAAAGACTTAACAGCAGAGAGAGAGGGTCGCAGATTAGCTACATGCAGCTCAGACCAGCACAGAGACACACAGCAGGGAGGTCTCAGAACTCACTGGGTGAGGAGATCTCCAACTTACTTCCGGGCCACCCGGATTCCTAACACCTCCTGTGGACAGTATCCTGCTCTGGACCTGCTAACACCAGTAAAGGTAAAGGAGATTACAAACTGTGTGTCTGTCAGTTATTCTGCTCCCTCAGTCCTGCACCCCAATGCCCTACCACCGCCATAGACTTTATCGGTTGCCCTGGGGAACTGCTCCACCCGTGGGGAGCGATACATCCTAGCTGCAAACCCAACATTCCCAGAGGACCCACACCGCAGCATCAGCCCCAATAGCCGAACACCACGGGTGGCATCACGTCTACCATTCCTGAACTTTTAAAATTGATATTCAAGGTCACAGAGTTGGGTCTCGACCCCTGTGACTACCTGGAAGCATCAAAAGCCCGATTCCGAGTACCCGACGGCCCTCGGGCGCATCTAAAGCCTATAGTTTCATGGCATCAAAAAGAAGAAAAAAGTTCTGCACTAATCTGTTTTGACAAAAGCTATTCTGGGCATTCAGACATGGTATTTTAGAGCGCTGTGAGTGAAAAAACAGGCGTACCGGTGGTGCTCATTCCGGATTAAGGCATATCCATATTTAGAAATGAAGAAAAATGGCGCTCATCAGATCTTGCCTCATAAAAATCCTCTTTATTTCATCCTTTTAAAATTACATATGGTTACAGGTGGACAAGCACAGCATATTATCAGGATGACAGCTGTTTCGTGTCAGCTTGACACTTCTGAGGATCTGTAGAAATGTCGAGCGGACACAAAACAGTTGTCATCCTGATACTGTGCTGCGCTTGTCCACTTGTCACCGCATGTAATTTTAAGAAGATGAAATAAAGAGGATTTTTATGAGGCAAGATCTGGTGAGTGCAATAAAATCCAACAGAAACGAAAAAGGGGCACCACTATGACCAGTAATCCTTCTCAGGCAGTGGAATATGCATGTGAGGCGGGAAGCACTAGTGCGACCGGTGGTGCCAGTATAGCACAACAATTCATCATCAAAATGTAAGAAAAACGGCACTCACCAGGTCAGCAAGTAGCGGGATCTTTATTGCGGGAACATACAAAGTGCAGGGAGGGGGCGCCGAGGTGACAACGGGTCCGTTTCGGGCAAAGGCCCTTCTACCGGTAGAAGGGCCTTTGCCCAAAACGGACCCGTTGTCACCTCGGCGCCCCCTCCCTGAATTTTGTATGTTCCCGCAATAAAGATCCCGCTACTTGCTGACCTGGTGAGTGCCGTTTTTCTTACATTTTGGAGATATGGTGAGTGCCATTTTTCTTAATATCTACCTATATTTTCAAGGGGCGACTTTATGCTGATATCTATCAATATTTATTCACTTATGAATCCACTGTTGGGATAATATCTTTGCTATATAAATGCGCCTTTAACACTCCAGCTGGTAACCAGAGAACGTAGATTCTCTACATTAGTACTCCAGAACTATGTATCCAGGTCTCCTTATTCTGAGGGACTCGTTTAGGTGGTGCAGCAAGGGAGTTTCCAGCCGGGGGCTGATGTGTGCATTCACATAATGCTATTGAATGGAACCTTTGTAACACGGTTGAGATGCGCTGTTTGATCTTTTCCATCCACATCAGGTCATGTGATGCTCTTTAACATAGGTATAGCAGCAGTAATGGCGCTGAACACCGGGCACCATGCTTCCCAACCCTCCTTCTCTAAATTTACATATTTGTACTCAGCGATTAAGGTCATTATTTGTCATGAGTATTTACAATATAAAGGAGCTCATGATAGAACTTCATAACCCCTGAGGAAGCCAAGCCTTTGGCAATACGCGTGGGGTCTCTGTCTCCCCCCACAGGCAGCCTTTGCCACTGAGTCACAGTATTTCATTTTGAGAACTAGGCAGCAATAACATGTTATGTGGATAAGGGCTCTACATAGGAGCTTAGTACTGAGGTGCATTAGTTATAAGGTATCTAGCTTGACAGCATGTCCTATTTATCTGGTTTTGTGCAATAGCAGTGTAAACTCCCTTTTCTGACAACTATATTTAGGGTGTTATTCTGTCTGCCTTAGTTTAAAATCTTAGGAAAGTGCAGAAAAGGGGACTTCGGTCCACACTTTCGCTCGAATAAATCAACGGATTCAGGTTATTTAGAATTCATAAGGTGGTTTAAATTAACACGTTTCAGGGTTTAAAAACCTTTCATCAGCAACACCACAAAATAGGATTTACATCCTATTTTGGGGTGTTCCTGATGGACATCCTATTTTGGGGTGTTCCTGATGTACATCCTATTTTGGGGTGTTCCTGATGGACATCTTATTTTGGGGTGTTCCTTATGAACATCCTATTTTGTGATGTTGCAGATGAACATCCTATCTTGGGGTATTCCTGATGAAGGAGTTTTAAACCCTGAAACGTATTGAATTAAACCACCTTATCAACTAAATAATCTGAATCTGTTGATTTTTTGGAGCGGGAGCGCCGTCCAAAGTCCCCTTTGTTTTCTGCACTTTCCTTGGATTATAACACATGGGAGGGCTTCTGCATACCAAAAAATCTTGATATCGTGGATATCGCATGCGAAAACTGGTTGTGAGGGATCACAAGTGGTCCAGGTGAGCCTGTACACTGTACTTCCTTCACTGTTATCTCGCAGATACACACTATTGTGTGCACTCTTTCTTTCCAGCAAGCTTCTCCTTAGTTTAAAATCTTAATTGAGATCTGTGACCCCACAGTAGGCTGTACAGCAGTGATGTCAGAACCGGGTTTTGAGTGCATTAGGGCTAAAAACAATCTATGCTGAAGCTATTTTTATCAATCCTTTGATCAATTTATGTAACATTTGACTGTGTGAATATTAACTACCGTATATACTTGTGTATAAGCCGACCCGTGTATAAGCCGACCCCCCTACTTTTGCCCCCAAAACCTGGGAAAACCTATTGACTCGTGTATAAGCCGAGGGTGGACCCCAGCACAGGTATACAGCCCCCAGCAGTGTGGTATACAGCAGCCCCAGAGGTATATACAGCAGCCCCAGTGGTAGTATACAGCAGCAGCCCCAGTGGTATATACAGCAGCAGCCCCAGTGGTTAGTATACAGCAGCCCCAGAGGTGTATACAGCAGCCCCAGTGGTAGTATACAGCAGCCCCAGAGGTATATACAGCCCCAGTGGTAGTATACAGCAGCCCCAGTGGTAGTATACAGCAGCCCCAGTGGTAGTATACAGCAGCCCCAGTGGTAGTATATAGCAGCCCCAGTGGTAGTATACAGCAGCCCCAGAGGTATGTACAGCCCCAGTGGTAGTATACAGCAGCCCCAGTGGTAGTATACAGCAGCCCCAGAGGTATATACAGCCCCAGTGGTAGTATACAGCAGCCCCAGTGGTAGTATACAGCAGCCCCAGAGGTAGTATACAGCAGCCCCAGAGGTAGTATACAGCAGCCCCAGAGGTATATACAGCAGCCCTAATGGTGTATACAGCAGCCCCAGAGGTATATACAGCAGCCCTTAGGTAGTATACAGCAGCCCCAGAGGTATATACAGCAGCCCTAATGGTGTATACAGCAGCCCCAGAGGTATATACAGCAGCCCTTAGGTAGTATACAGCAGCCCCAGTGGTGTATACAGCAGCAGCCCCAGGGCTGTATACAGCAGCAGCCCCAGGGCTGTATACAGCAGCAGCCCCAGGGCTGTATACAGCAGCAGCCCCAAAGCTGTATACAGCAGCAGCCCTAGGGCTGTATACAGCAGCAGCCCCAGGGGTGTATACAGCAGCAGCCCCAGGACTGTATACAGCAGCAGCACCGGAGGTATACAGGCCCCCCCATCAAGCTCCAGGCCCCCCCCCCTTGCGCGGCAGCCTGTAAAGTAAAATCATACTTATCCTGTCCTGTCGCGCTGTCCCGCCGCTGCCATCACGATCCCGGGCTTCATTCAGCGTCTTCCGGCTTCCGGCTTCCTGTGGTCGCGGGAAATGACGTCAGGAACAGGAACACGGAAGACGCGGAATGAAGCCCGGGATCGTGATGGCAGCGGCGGGACAGCGCGACAGGACAGGATAAGTATGATTTTACTTTACAGGCTGCCGCGCAAGGGGGGGGCCCTGGAGCTTGATGGGGGGGCCTGTATACCTCCGGGGCTGCTGCTGTACTCGCGTATAAGCCGAGGGGGGACTTTTCAGCCCAAATTATCGGCTTATACGCGAGTATATACGGTATGTTCTCTATTGGGTTAATTGCAGTATGAAGCTATTATTAATACTCTGCGGCCCTTGTGATAAGACTGCCAAGTTGAGGGGATGTTGATGTTGGCATTAAAAACACCATCTGTAATTAGTGTATAGTCTTCGCTCTTTTTAATTGATTTAATACTATGTGCTGTCTTGTGTTCCCTGGTTTTGTTTAAATAAAGATTGTCACATTTTTTCAAAAATTAAGTGTTTGAGTGATCCCAATGTTTGTATACACCATTTTTTTCTACAATATAGGTAATACATATCAAATAAAACTTAATAACGTAAAGGTTAACAGAAAAAATTGGAATTCAGCTCAACAGGAATGGATTTTCTTTTTGTTTTCTTTTTCAATAAAGATGGTGCACACAAAAGAAAAAATGACATGGTCGACATAACCCAGTCTTGTACAGTGTTGACCATGTCATTGTTACGTATTGACTGCCTTGCAGTATGGAAGTGCTGCTGCTGTGGTTTAAATGAAGCCTTTTTTTCCCTTCTCTCAGTGTGGAGAGAGGAAGCTACTGAGCGGGAGCTGAGAGTGCAGGTGTGTGTATTGAAAAGGACTCATGCTTAGGTGAGCTGAGGGGTGTGCCTGGGCTGGTTGCTCCCCACCCCTCGGCCATAAATGAGTGAGCTCACATCCACCTGATGTTGCAGATTCAGTTCACTTCTGGACTGTGACCTGTTGTGAGCAGATGCAGATCTGAAGCTGCTGTTTCTTTCTCCATTGGAAGCTGCTGGGTTCCGTAGTCCGTGGGTGGAGGTAGGGGCTTATGACTAAGGCTTCTCAGGAGTTTTAGCGTCTTAGGCTGGCGGCTCGGACCTCCTCACCTTCCGAGTATAGGGGGAGTCAGGGACCCCAGTATCGGTGCCAGGGCAGGCTCCCCTGACTTCCTACACCCAGCTCTGTCCTACTTCTGGGTACCCCAGCCACCCCTGGGTGACAGTTATTTTGTTTTAGTATGCACCATCTTTAATTAAAAAGAAAATCCATTCCTGTTGAGTCGGATTCCAATTTTCTCTATTAGCCTTGATGCAAGCCCAAAGCGATACTGGTATCTGAGCCCCAGGTGGATGAAGAAACAGCTGCGCTTGTAATTTGGCTCCTGCAGTTGCTTAAGCTAGGGTGCCGGCCCTGTCTCTTTCTGCGGGGTACCAGTATAACAGGCAACTCGAGTCCTTCACTTTCTCTACCCTGCACCTGGGTGTCAGTGTTGCTGGAGTCTATGTGTTGCTATGTTTTTGGTACAGTGTAGCTGGGAATCTGGAACCCCCACCTTCCGGTATTGACTGCTGGGATGTGTGACACCTTCCGGTGTCCGTTCTATGCGCTTGTCCTTTGGGGAGAGAATGGTGCTGTTCAACCTCCAGGTGTGTTTCTTCCTCTCCTTTCCTCAGACCCTAGCCTTAGGCCTGGTGTTATTCAGTGGACCTTGGCATGAGCGTAGCACAGCTCCTTTACACCCAGGTCTGCTTCACAGCCCTCCCAGGAACTGAACTCTTCAAAGCCCTCTCAGGAGCTGGACTGTATTTCCTCCTCTCCATACCAGAATATATAGGGGAGCTCACCCTGAACCCCTGCTTGGTCTCCCCCTTCTGGCTTGGAGGTGTTGGTGTTGTGTATGTGTTGCCTGATGAGAATACCCTTTGTTGCTCTCTGTTGACACCACTAACTGGGGGCAGTGATGACACTGTGGCACGTTGACCCTGAGGTGACACATTCCCCCTTAGTGAAAGACAGTACTCCAGGACTGTGGCAACTTTTCAACAAAGTAAACACATTAAATTGTACAGAGTCTTAAAGGTAAAAAGTTACAAAAAACAATAAAGTGTAAAAATTAGTCCATTATGGTACCTTTACACGCCGCTACAGGATGGTGGAAACAACCTGGTAGATGAGAGAAATGTATCTTGCACCGCCAAATCAACCCGAGGTAGGGGCGTGTAAAGACTGTTGTTTCCACCCGTCACTTGAGGCACCTGTTTCAGAGCAGAGCTCAAAAACAGGTTGATTTCAAGGCGATGGTTACGGCCTGTATCGGCGTGTAAATAAGGAACAGGAGGGTTGTTTCGACACCATGCTATCTACCTGGGGCGTGACACAGGCTCCGGGAAAACGCCCCCCTTCAGCGATCATTGGAGGAAGCTCCTGCGTTACGATAGGTAGTCGCTGCATAGGGCGGCATATTTAAGGAGCTGACCAGTCACACTATACAATTGTTCGTGTGTCATGTATTAGTCAGCCTCCTGCGCTGGCTGGCCAATCATGATGCTATTGCGTTGTCCTATCAGCGTACGAAATTCTCATAATCCAGAATTGTAGCACGCGTATGTGTTGTCCCTGCTGCCTTTGTTCCGCCCATATTACCTTGTTATAGCGGCGTGTAAATGAGGTAAGGTGAGCTACAGAAGGTAACTTGTGGCACCCGGCGGTGTATCCAGAGATAGATGTAACCTACTGTAGCGCACCTTGTTGCGGCGTGTAAAGGTGGTGCAGTTACCGTTTTCAACCGTTTGTGCGTGCTCGTGCACGTGAAGCACCCGGTTGTTTCCACCATCCTGTAGCGGCGTGTAAAGGTACCATAAGAGTTCAAAAAGCAGTCTCTCTAGTGATGAGTCCTTTTTCCACCGGGGCTGGTGAATATTATGTACAAGGAGTCTCTACCACAACCAGTCCAGTGGTATGTTATGGTCCATAATTAAATAAAGTTCAAGAATATTCAAAGTGTTCATACAGGAAAGTATCTGTTGGTACTGTGCTTAGTGGTTGTAACATTACACATATGTAAACAAACAAGTTCCCTATGGGTGTCTCGGCTTAGGAGACCTGGTTTTACTCTTACCACCCCCAGGCACTTTCTGTCCCTAACTTAATGTGCATGGGGGTTAATCCAGTTCCTCCACCCTTTTGTACACTCTGTTTACCGGGTTCTATTCACACTGTTCATACTAAAACATATGTACAACTCTTTATTCACATTTTTGCCCTTTAATCTTTTTAACGAGCTGGGAGCTGACCCTGTGTACTGTGTAGCCTGTGTGACCTTCTTAATACAAGTGTACTGGGTGTACTCAGTGCTAGTTTATGTGCAGAAGCGTATCTATCAGGTGTTTCTGGTTCTGATGGGGATGGGGATCTGACAGCAGGACTGGCAAGTTCACTGGGCTCAAGGATCTGTTCTTCCTGTCCTTCTTCTACGGGTTCTACTTCCAGTTCTTTCTCTCTTGCTACTTCTTGCTGTACGGGTTCAGGTATAGGTTCAGGTACTACCACTTGACTAACAATGCTCCATGGTAATTCCCATATCCAAATCAATTGGCAGCTTACCGGGTCTTGCTCTCAATTGCGGAGGTGCAATTGGTTGAACTCAATGAGACATGGTTATACAAGTCTACCAATTCGAGTAACTTCTCTGGCCATTGGTTCCATTCTGATGCTGGTAAGGTCTTCAAGAGGTCAATCACGATGTAGTTCATCTTCTCACATAAGCAATTTGTTTGAGGATGATAAGGTGTTGTCCGGATCTTCTTGTATCCATACATGTTACAGAATTCTTGGAACACCTCTGCTTCAAAGGCTGGACCTTGATCTGCTAAGACCTATTCAGTGTAACCATGTGGTCTACAAAAGAACGTCTGGAATGCCTTTGCTGCTGTTCTTGCCGTTAAGTCCCACACTGGCACCACCACTAGGAAACGGGAATAGTGGTCCACTATGGTCAAGGCATAGACAAAGCCGGATCTGCTTGATGTCAATTTGATGTGGTCTAGGGCTACTAATTCCAGGGGTTGCTTGGTAACTATGGACTGGAGTGGAGCTCTCTGGCTTTCTTGATCCTTCCTTCTCAGGTAGCATGGGCCACATTTTCTACACTATTCTTCAATGGATCTTCGCATGCCAACCCAGTAGAATCTTTCTCTTAAGAGCACTTCCAACTTTTTCCATCCAAAATGCCCTGCGCCATCATGATAGGCTTCCAAGACCATTTTGACATCTCTCTTGGGTACAATGATCTGCCAGACCAACTCATGAGTTTTTTGGATTGATATGTCTTCTACACAGCTTTTGTTTATACAGGAACAGTCTACTCTTCTCTTTCTAGAGCTGTTGAGCTTCAGGTGGCGCATTCTGATCAGGGTGCGCACCTTCCTGCGTTAGCAATTCCTTGACTAGCCCCACAGCCGGGTCACTGTCCTGTGTGTCAGCCCATCCGTGATGTAATAATGGGTTGAGCGTTGCCTTCTGATGCTTCTGGTGCACAACTGTTCTGTACTGGTTTTCCCTAGGGCGGGGAAAGGCCGGTAGCTCTATTTCTTCCAGCTCCTCCAGTTCATCTTCCACGTCTTTTAGGTGTGGCATCCAGGATAAGGCATGTGCATTCCCATTCTTGCGGCCTGTTCTGTATTTGATGATGAAATTGTAATTAGACAGCCGGGCTATGCATCGCTGTTCCAGTGCACCTCATTTTGCTGTGTCCAGGTGGGTAAGCGGGTTATTATTGGTATAGACAGTGAATTTTGCAGCGGCCAGATAATGTTTAAAGCGCTCTGTCACAGCCCAGACTACTGCCAGTAGTTCTAACTTGAAGGAACTGTAGTTCTCCGGGTTTCTTTCAGTAGGCCGGAGCTTTCTGCTTGAAAAAGCGATGGCTCTCTTTATCTTCTTGTACCTAGGACAACCTGGGACAACACTCCCAATCCCACATTACTGGCATCTGTGTACAGAATGAAGGGTTGATGGTAACCAGGGTATGCCAGGATCACTTCTCCAGTTCGGGCAAACTTCAATTTCTTGAAGGACTCTTCCTTTTCATCACTCTACTGAAAGGGAGGACTCCAAGCCGGAGACTTCTTAGACTGTCCTACCAGGATGGCTTGTAGGGGGGCTGCCAACTTTGTAAACCCTTTTATAAACCTTCTGTTGTAGCCTACCAGTCCCAGGAATTGCCTCACCTCTTTCACGCTGGTGGGTCTTGGCCAATCCCTTATCACTGTAACCTTCGCTGGATCTGGTGCTACACCCTCTAAGATTATGACATGGCCCAGGTACTGTACCTTTGGTTTGAGCAGGTGACATTTAGATGGTTTTATTTTCATGCCGTATCCGGACAAGGCTCCAAACACTTTTGCCAAGTGTTGCAGATGCTCCTCATATGTCTTGGAGTAGACTATGACTTCATCCAGGTACAGGAGGACAGTTTCAAAGTTCTTGTGTCCTAGGCAACACTGCATCAGTCTCTGGAATGTACCGGGTGCATTGCAGAGTCCGAACAGCATACAACTGAACTCGCAGAGGCCCATTGGCGTGGTAAACGCTGTCTTCTCATGGTCAGCCTCTGCCACAGGAACTTGCCAATACCCTCTAGTCAGATCTAAGGTGGAAAAGTAGTTAGCAGATTTTAATGCAGCTAATGATTCTTCAATTCTGGGTAATGGGTATGCATCCTTGTGTGTAATGCAGTTGATCTGCCTATAATCTACGCACATGCTCATGGTCCCACCCTTCTTTTTAACCAGCATTAAAGATGCTGCCCAGGGGCTACAACTGTCTCTTATTACCCCTGCTTCTTACATCTCTTTGAGCATATCCTTTGCACATTGGTAGTGAGTGGGTGGTACACGTCTATACCTCTCCTTTATCGGTGGATGATCCCCTGTGGGTATGATGGGTCATCAACCCAGACTAACAGCAAGTAGAGCTAAGAATCTAAAGGATGACTTAACTTCAAGTCATTTTTTTAGACCAAGTGTGCAACTTGAGAGGGGTTTTTCCATTGAGGGATCATTTC
>JARQOC010000003.1:82171413-82372764 GCA_033576535.1 Allobates femoralis | reverse complement strand
TTTTGAACTCTTATGGTACCTTTACACGCCGCTACAGGATGGTGGAAACAACCGGGTGCTTCATGTGCACGAGCATGCACAAATGATTGAAAACGGTAACCGCACCACCTTTACACGCCGCAACAAGGTGCGCTACAGTAGGTTACATCTATCTCTGGATACACCGCCGGGTGCCACAAGTTACCTTCTGTAGCTCACCTTACCTCATTTACACGCCGCTATAACAAGGTAATATGGGCGGAACAAAGGCAGCAGGGACAACACATAGGCGTGCTACAATTGTGGATTACGAGAATTTTGTACGCTGATAGGACAACGCAATAGCATCATGATTGGCCAGCCAGCGCAGGAGGCTGACTAATACATGACGCACGAGCAATTGTGTAGTGTGACTGGTCAGCTCCTTAAATATGCCGCCCTATGCAGCGACTACCTATCGTAACGCAGGAGCTTCCTCCAATGATCGCTGAAGGGGGGCGTTTTCCCGGAGCCTGTGTCACGCCCCTGGTAGATAGCATGGTGTCGAAACAACACTCCTGTTCCTTATTTACACGCCGATACAGGCCATAACCATCGCCTTGAAATCCACCTGTTATTGAGCTCTGCTCTGAAACAGGTGCTTCAAGTGACGGGTGGAAACAACCGTCTTTACACGCCGCTACCTCGGGTTGAGTTGGCTGTGCAAGATACATTTCTCTCATCTACCCGGTTGTTTCCACCATCCTGTAGCGGCGTGTAAAGGTACCATAATGGACTACTTTTTACATTTTATTGTTTTTTGTAACTTTTTACCTTTAAGACTCTGTGCAATTTAATGTGTTTACTTTGTTGAAAAGTTGCCACAGTCCTGGAGTACTGTCTTTCACTAAGGGGGAATGTGTCACCCCAGGGTCAACGTGCCACAGTGTCATCACTGCCCCCAGTTAGTGGTGTCAACAGAGAGCAACAAAGGGTATTCTCATCAGGCAACACATACACAACACCAACACCTCCAAGCCAGAAGGGGGAGACCAAGCCAGGGTTCAGGGTGAGCTCCCCTATATATTCTGGTATGGAGAGGAGGAAGTACAGTTCAGCTCCTGAGAGGGCTTTGAAGAGTTCAGTTCCTGGGAGGGCTGTGAAGCAGACCTGGGTGTAAAGGAGCTGTGCTACGCTCATGCCAAGGTCCACTGAATAACACCAGGCCTAAGGCTAGGGTCTGAGGAAAGGAGAGGAAGAAACACACCTGGAGGTTGAGCAGCACCATTCTCTCCCCAAAGGACAAGCGCATAGAACGGACACCAGAAGATGTCACACATCCCAGCAGTCAATACCGGAAGGTGGGGGTTCCAGATTCCCAGCTACACTGTACCAAAAACATAGCAACATATAGACTCCAGCAACACTGACACGCAGGTGCAGGGTAGAGAAAGTGAAGGACTCGAGTTGCCTGTTATACTGGTACCCCGCAGAAAGAGACAGGGCCGGCACCCTAGCTTAAGCAACTGCAGGAGCCAAATTACAAGCGCAGCTGTTTCTTCATCCACCTGGGGCTCAGATACCAGCATCGCTTTGGGCTTGCATCAAGGCTAATAGAGAAAATTGGTATCCGACTCAACAGGAATGGATTTTCTTTTTAATTAAAGATGGTGCATACAAAAACAAAATAATTGTCACCCAGGGGTGGCCGAGGTACCCAGAAGTAGGACAGAGCTGGGTGTAGGGAGTCAGGGGAGCCTGCTCTGGCACCGATACTGGGGTCCCTGACTCCCCCTATACTCGGAAGGTGAGGAGGTCCGAGCCGCCAGCCTAAGACCCTAAAACTCCTGAGAAGCCTTAGTCATAAGCCCCTACCTCCACCCACGGACTATGGAACCCAGCAGCTTCCAATGGAGAAAGAAACAGCAGCTTCAGATCTGCATCTGCTCACAACAGGTCACAGTCCAGAAGTGAACTGAATCTGCAACATCAGGTGGATGTGAGCTCACTCATTTATGGCCGAGGGGTGGGGAGCAACCAGCCCAGGCACACCCCTCAGCTCACCTAAGCATGAGTCCTTTTCAATACACACACCTGCACTCTCAGCTCCTGCTCAGTAGCTTCCTCTCTCCACACTGAGAGAAGGGAAAAAAAGGCTTCATTTAAACCACAGCAGCAGCACTTCCATACTGTAAGACAGTCAATACGTAACAATGACATGGTCAACACTGTACAAGACTGGGTTATGTCGACCATGTCATTTTTCCTTTTGTGTGCACCATCTTTATTGAAAAAGAAAAGAAAAAGAAAATCCATTCCTGTTGAGCTGAATTCCAATTTTTTCTGTTAACCTTTACGTTATTAAGTTTTATTTGATATGTATTACCTATATTGTAGAAAAAAATGGTGTATACAAACATTGGGATCACTCAAACACTTAATTTTTGAAAAAATATGCCAATCTTTATTTAAACAAAAACAGGGAACACAAGACAGCACATAGTATTAAATCAATTAAAAAGAGCGAAAGCTATACACTAATTACAGATGGTGTTTTTAATGCCAACATCAACATCCCCTCAACTTGGCAGTCTTATCACAAGGGCCGCAGAGTATTAATAATAGCTTCATACTCCAATTAACCCAATAGAGAACATAGTTAATATTCACACAGTCAAATGTTACATAAATTGATCAAAGGATTGATAAAAATAGCTTCAGCATAGATTGTTTTTAGCCCTAATGCACTCAAAAACCCGGTTCTGACATCACTGCTGTACAGTCTACTGTGGGGTCACAGATCTCAATTAAGATTTTAAACTAAGGAGAAGCTTGCTGGAAAGAAAGAGTGCGCACAATAGTGTGTATCTGCGAGATAACAGTGAAGGAAGTACAGTGTACAGGCTCACATGAACCGCTTGTGATCCCTCACAACCAGTTTTCGCATGCGATATCCACGATATCAAGATTTTTTGGTATGCAGAAGTCCTCCCATGTGTTATAATCCAAGGAAAGTGCAGAAAACAAAGGGGACTTTGGACAGCGCTCCCGCTCCAAAAAATCAACAGATTCAGATTATTTAGTTGATAAGGTGGTTTAATTCAATACGTTTCAGGGTTTAAAACTCCTTCATCAGGAATACCCCAAGATAGGATGTTCATCTGCAACACCACAAAATAGGATGTTCATAAGGAACACCCCAAAATAGGATGTCCATCAGGAACACCCCAAAATAAAATGTACATCAGGAACACCCCAAAATAGGATGTACATCAGGAACACCCCAAAATAGGATGTCCATCAGGAACACCCCAAAATAGGATGTCCATCAGGAACACCCCAAAATAGGATGTCCATCAGGAACACCCCAAAATAGGATGTCCATCAGGAACACCCCAAAATAGGATGTCCATCAGGAACACCCCAAAATAGGATGTACATCCTATTTTGTGGTGTTGCTGATGAAAGGTTTTTAAACCCTGAAACGTGTTGATTTAAATCACCTTATGAATTCTAAATAACCTGAATCCGTTGATTTATTCGAGCGGAAGTGTGGACCGAAGTCCCCTTTCTTTTCTGCACTTTCCTAAGATTTTAAACTAAGGCAGACAGAATAACACCCTAAATGTAGTTGTCAGAAAAGGGAGTTTACACTGCTATTGCACAAAAGCAGATAAATAGGACATGCTGTCAAGCTAGATACCTTATAACTAATGCACCTCAGTACTAAGCTCCTATGTAGAGCCCTTATCCACATAACATGTTATTGCTGCCTAGTTCTCAAAATGAAATACTGTGACTCAGTGGCAAAGGCTGCCTGTGGGGGGAGACAGAGACCCCACGCGTATTGCCAAAGGCTTGGCTTCCTCAGGGGTTATGAAGTTCTATCATGAGCTCCTTTATATTGTAAATACTCATGACAAATAATGACCTTAATCGCTGAGTACAAATATGTAAATTTGGAGACGGAGGGTTGGGAAGCATGGTGCTCGGTGTTCAGCGCCATTACTGCTGCTATACATATGTGAAAGAGCGTCACATGACCTGATGTGGACGGAAAAGATCAAACAGTGCATCTCAACCGTGTTACAAAGGTTCCATTCAATAGCACTATGTGCATGCAGACATCAGCCCCCGGCTGGAAACTCCCTTGCTGCACCACCTAAACGAGTCCCTCAGAATAAGGAGACCTGGATACATAGTTCTGGAGTACTAATGTAGAGAATCTACGTTCTCTGGTTACCAGCTGGAGTGTTAAAGGCGCATTTAGATAGCAAAGATATTATCCCAACAGTGGATTCATAAGTGAATAAATATTGATAGATATCAGCATAAAGTCGCCCCTTGAAAATATAGGTAGATATTAAGAAAAATGGCACTCACCTGATCTTGCCTCATAAAAATCCTCTTTATTTCATCTTCTTAAAATTACATGCGGTGACAAGTGGACAAGTGCAGCATAGTATCAGGATGACAACTGTTTTGTGTCCGCTCGACATTTCTACAGATCCTCAGAAGTGTCAAGCTGACACGAAACAGCTGTCATCCTGATAATATGCTGTGCTTGTCTACCTGTAAGGCTGCTTTCACATAACGATTTTTTCAGTTCCGATGCTGTCCGATAAAAATCGGACAGCATCGGACCGATTTTCGGACCCCATGCAGCCCTATGGGCATCGGACCGAATCGGATGTGCACTAAATGCCATCCGATTTGGTCCGATCCGAATCTGTCCGATTTTTTTATCGGTGCAAAAATCGGAGCTTGCTCCGATTTTTGCACCGAAAATAAAATCTGACAGATTCGGATCGGACCAGATCGGATGGCATTTAGTGCACATCCGATCCGACCCGATCAATTTAGCATGGGGCCCTATGGAGCAGGGTCCGAGAAAACATGTGATGTCTCCTCGGACCGATTTTAGTGTACTGAGCATGCTCAGTACACTAAAATAGCTCCTAAAAGTAAATTAAGGGGTTAATAAAAAAAAACAAAACTATGCTCACCTGTCCACGAGGCCCACGTCGTCTCCCGGCGTCTCCGGTGTCTCCAGGTATCTTGCCGTCTGTGCTGATAAGACCTGCCGTGATGTCACAATCACATGACTGCCAGGAACCAATAGCCGGCAGTCATGTGATTGTGACATCACGAGAGGTCCTGGCTGCACTGAGACAGAACAGCAAGGCACCGGAGACGCGCGGGACCGTGCAGGAGTCGTGGACAGGTGAGAAAGGAGAGAAGGAGAGGGGAGGAGAGGACAAGAGGAGGAGGACAAGAGGAGGAGGACGCATAGGAGGACCGGGGCCAAGAGGGGAGACACAGGGGATGAGAGAACCGGGGGCCAAGAGGTGAGACACAGCACTGGGGGCCAAGAGGGGAGACACAGCACCGGGGGCCAAGAGGGGAGACACAGCACCGGGGGCCAAGAGGGGAGACACAGGACCGGGGGCCAAGAGGGGAGACACAGGACCGGGGGCCAAGAGGGGAGACACAGGACCGGGGGCCAAGAGGGGAGACACAGGGGATAAGAGGAAAGGACCGGGGGCCAAGAGGGGAGGACCGGGCGATAAGAGGAGAGGACAGGGGGCCAAGAGGGGAGACACAGGGGATAAAGAAGAGGACCGGGGGAGAGACTGACAGCTCTCAGGGAGCGATCTGACAGGAGGGCGGGCATCCTATTTTCTGTCGGAATCGGATGCCTATTTGGCACCCGATTCCAGGCATTAGAAGAATCCGATGCTGTCCGATTTATATCGGACAGCATCGGATTTTACACAAATCGTAGTGTGAAAGTAGCCTAACCACATGTCATTTTAAAAGGATGAAATAAAGAGGATTTTTATGAGGCAAGATCTGATGAGCGCCATTTTTCTTCATTTCTAAATATGGATATGCCTTAATCTGGAATGAGCACCACCGGTACGCCTGTTTTTTCACTCACAACGCTCTAAAATACCATGTCTGAATGCCCAGAATAGCTTTTGTCAAAACAGATTAGTGCAGAACTTTTTTCTTCTTTTTGATGCCATGAAACTATAGGCTTTAGATGCGCCCGAGGGCCGTCGGGTACTCGGAACCGGGCTTTTGATGCTTCCAGGTAGTCACAGGGGTCGAGACCCAACTCTGTGACCTTGAATATCAATTTTAAAAGTTCAGGAATGGTAGACGTGATGCCACCCGTGGTGTTCGGCTATTGGGGCTGATGCTGCGGTGTGGGACCTCTGGGAATGTTGGGTTTGCAGCTAGGATGTATCGCTCCCCACGGGTGGAGCAGTTCCCCAGGGCAACCGATAAAGTCTATGGCGGTAGTAGGGCATCGGGGTGCAGGACTGAGGGAGCAGAATAACTGACAGACACACAGTTTGTAATCTCCTTTACCTTTACTGGTGTTAGCAGGTCCAGAGCAGGATACTGTCCACAGGAGATGTTAGGAATCCGGGTGGCCCGGAAGTAAGTTGGAGATCTCCTCACCCAGTGAGTTCTGAGACCTCCCTGCTGTGTGTCTCTGTGCTGGTCTGAGCTGCATGTAGCTAATCTGCGACCCTCTCTCTTTGCTGTTAAGTCTTTCACCCGTATGACAGGCAGATTGTGCTCTTCCTGGGCTTCACTCCTCTGGCACTGGCCCTGAACTCTCTGATGCTGCTGTGTCTCCAGGTGCTGCGACCAGGAGACTTGGAATCTCCAGTCCTCTGGATTTGGCTGCTGGGCTTGGAATCCCTCACAACCTTGGACTCCGGTGTCCACTGCTGACGCTCTGCACTGGGGTGAGCCAGATCTCTGTCTCCACTTACCAGATCTTCTTCTCTCCCTCCTCAAACCCTCTCCTATGGGTCCCTCACGCTTTACTCTGGGCCAGAATTTATAGGGAAGCTCTCCTTAATCCGGGTTAGGGCTCCTCCTTTTGGTCTGGAGCCAGGAAAGCTGTTGCATGTGGTGGGTTTACCTGGTGTGGATACCCCTTCTTGCTTCCAGGCATGACATCACCCCCCGAGGAAGGCAATGCCATCGTGGCAACCGGACCCTGGGGCGCCACACTGACTATAGGTTTTAGAAAAATGGAATAATTGCGATTCAGTTGTAAATACTAAATTGAAGGCAAGGGGAGAACTTCCAATAGTCCCCAAACACTGTCATTATTACCCAAGAATGGTACTCAGAACTGAAAATGTAGTAGTAGAGATAGAACATAAAGCTATGCAATTGGCCCTAAGGTCAAACCGTACTTTATGGTATGCCACCAACTGTAATTAGTGTATAGCTTTCACTATCTTTTTAATTGATTTAATACTATGTGCTGTCTTGTGTCCCCTGGTTTTGGTTTAATAAAAATTGTCATATTTTTTCAAAAATTAAGTGCTTGAGTGATCTCAATGTTTGTACACACCATCTTTTTCTACAATTTAGTTGTTACCAGTTGCCTGGTGTGTTACTTGGGTGATCCTTACTTATTGTTAAATGATAATTATAGGGTGCGTTCCTTTATAGTTTGAGTTATTTGATACGTATTGACATATTTTTATCTGGTTTTAGGTGCAAAACTGGCCTATGAAAGAACTAGGCTTTGTACATTTTTCCAATAGCGTCTACAAAAAAGGATTGTAAGGTCTCCCTATGCTGCTGTTGGGATCTGATCCACAGGATGTTGCATTCGGAGCTTTCTAAGGCAAAACACGGTGCTGCGCAGTGTTACATGTCATTGCCATATGCATGGGGCCTTAAGGTCTTAAGGTCTTGGCAGGTTACTAAGAGAAAATGGTTTAATAACTGTCACCCCCCCAAAAAAAATTGAGAGTAGACTAGGCGATAAACATGAGGTTCCTCCACACATTAAGATGTTTTATCACTGTCCTTAGATGTTTTGTAAATGTTAATTCCATTTTTACTCTTCCGGTGAAAGTGTATGCTTAGTTTAATTTTCCACCATAGTAAATATATGCAGCTTGGCAGAGGTAACATACGGCTTACAGATGCCAAGCACGAAGATTCAATGAAAAAAAAGTCAGCATCACCTACAAATCTAAATTGTTCATAAACATTTTACAGCCACATTTGAAAAGGCTGCAAAAAAAATAATTGCTGCTTCAAAATAAGTGATATCAACTTTTCATATTGTTTCTGCTAATTCATTGAAGAACATTAATTTGTAACTATTTGTCAGTTTTTATGACATATCGTGTAACTGCCAATAATTACTAATAAAAAAATATACACTTTTACCGCCATGAAACCAGGGGTGGACATATCGTTGAGTCAGTATTGGGCCCTCTTCGTTTTAAAATATTTATCATTTACTTTGTAGAGGCATACAGAGTCGAATTTCATATTTGCAGATGATATTAAACTCTGTAGGGTAATCAATAGAGAGGAAGATAATTTTATATTACAGAAGGATTTATTTCAGTTTGAGGCTTGGGCTGAGAAATGGCAATTAAAATTTATTGTGGATAAATGTAAGGTCATGCACTTGTGCAGAGGAAATAAAATGTATAATTATGTAGTTCTATGTAGAACACTTGGAAAAACTGTCACAGAAAAAGACCTGGGTGTATGGGTGTATGACAAACTCACATTTAGTGGCCAGTGTCAGTCAGCTGCTGCCAAAACTAATAAAATAATGAGATGCATTAAAGGGATTGTCCAGGCTTTTTGTAGAATTTCTAGGTGTATCTAAGCTGCAAAATGTTGACAGTTTGTAATATACATCCTGTCACCATTTTGCATTGTCACCTAGATATTACCTATTTGCATCTGCCAGAGAACAACCAGGGGGCATGTTTGTGTTGGAGCCTGCATGTAAATGGAGAACTGGTCATTTATGCCCAGACTCCTCCAAACACGCCCTCTCCTCCAATCTCAGTATGTCCAGCCACCCTCAGACTCCTACAGGCCAGCCCCAACCCCTATTATGACCACCACCCCCATTGCACACGGCGTCCTCTGCTCCACTGACACAATGTGCCTAATCTGCAGCTATGTGAAGTAGATTCAGCACACTGTCAGTTCAGGAGGGGATCGCTAAATGTAAAGCAATATAGTGTGTGCGTTCACCTAGTCCTCTTGGGCCCCACTATGCGGTGGAGCCCATGACTGCACCTGCCAGCTCTCTATGCCTGCTCTGTGTCCTGCCTCTCTATGCCCACTCTGTGCAGTGGAGCCGATGCTCCTCCTCTCTGTATCACCTGCAGCAGAGCGGGGCACAGAGAGCCGGCAGCTGCGGTATAGACAGGAATAGCTCTCTGTGCAGTGGAGATGGTCCTGTCTATGCATAGAGAGCCGGGACACACAGCAAGGCATAGAGAGCCGGCAACTGCTGTTCTGGGCTCCACCACTCAGCGCAGCCACAGAGGTCTAGGTGAGCGCCAGGGGCTGGCTGGAGCCTCCATCCCTGGGTGGCAGATTTGCACTGCCGGCCCTGACTTGAGAAGCGGGGGGGGGGTTTGGGTGCTGTCAGGTCTGACTTGAGAAGCGGGGGGGGGGTGGAGGGTGGGGGTGCTGTCAGGTCTGACTTGAGAAGCGGGGGGGTGTTAGGGGTGCTGTCAGGTCTGACTTGATCAGGCCCTTACCTGATCAGAGACTTCCAGCGTCACAGAGCAACTCCCGCGGCCGGGCCGTCTCGCGTCATGTGCCGGCCGCAAAGCCACGCCCGCGGCCGGCCCGTTTCTGTAGGGGGCGGCCCTAGATGTGGACTATACCACCAGCCCAGGGGGCACTTGCCCCCCTGCCACCTGGGCCAGCCCGCCCCTGGTGAGCGCACATACTATATTGCTTTATATTCAGAGGTCCCCTCCTGCACTGACAGTGTGCAGAATCTACTTCACACAGCTGCAGATTTGGCACAGTGTGTCAGTGGAGCAGGGGACTGCTTTGTGCAATGGGGGTGGGTGGTGACATTAGGGGTTGGGGCGGGCCTGTAGCAGTCTGGGGGTGGCCGGTCATACTGTAGACTGGGGAAGGGGGCGTGTTTGGAGGAGTCTGGGCATAACATCCAGTTCTCCATTTACATCCAGGTTCCAACACAAGCATGCCCCCTGTTTGTTCTCTGGCAGATACAAATAGATGATATCTGGGTGACAATGCAAAATGTTGACAGGATGTATATTACAAAGTGGCAAAATTTTGCAACCTAGATACACTTAGAAATTCTAGAAAAAGCTCGGACAACCCCTTTAAAAGAGGCATAAATGCTCAGGAGAAGAATACGTCTATACAAGTAACCGGTACGACTACACATAAGATATTGTGTACAATTCTAGTCTCTGGTGTATGAGAAAGACATAGCTGAACTAGAGCGGGTGCAGGGAAGAGCGACCAAGGTTATTAGAGGACTGGTTAGGCTACTTTCACATAACGATTTTTAGGGAGCCGATGCTGTCCGATATAATTCGGACAGCATCGGCTCCCTTCTGATGCCTGGAATCGGGTGCCAAATAGGCACCCGATTCCGGCATAAAATCGCTCCCTGCAGGGTGAAAAAAAGAAAAAAAAAAAAAGTTTATTCTCACCTCTCCACGAGCCCCCGCTGTCTTCCGCCATCTTCTTGAAGGCACCCGGTGGCTCCTGCAGGCTGCCGGTGTCAGCAGAGGAAGCCCTCTGCTGTTCAGGACCTGCAGTGATGTCACAGTCACGTGACCGCGGGTTCACCATGGTAACCCGCGGTCACATGACTGTGGCATCACCGCAGGTCCTATACAGCAGAGGAAGCCCTCTGCTGACAGCGGCAGCCTGTGGGAGCCACCGGGAGCCTTCAAGAAGATGGCGGAAGACGGCGGGGGCTCGTGGAGAGGTGAGAATAAACTTTTTTTTTTTTTTTTAACCCTTGTGCTCCTAGTTAGGAGCAGTTTTACTGTACTGAGCATGCTCAGTACAGTAAAACGGGGTCCGAGGAGACATCAGATGTTTCCTTGGACCCTTCTCCATAGGGCCCCATGTTATAGGGATCGGACCTAATCGGATGTGCACTAAATGCCATCCGATTTGGTCCGATCCGAATCTGTCAGATTTTATTTTCGGTGCAAAAATCGGAGCAAGCTCCGATTTTTGCACCGATAATAAAATCGGACAGAATCGGATCGGACCAAATCGGATGGCATTTAGTGCACATCCGATTAGGTCCGATGCCCATAGGGCTGCATGGGGCCAAATTCGGATCCGATGCTGTCCGATTTTGATCGGACAGCATCGGATCTGAAAAATCCGTAATGTGAAACCAGCCTTAGTCTGGAGAAGACAGGTTATTAATCTTAGGGTTATTCAGTTTTGAAAAACAAAGACTTGGGGGTGATCCTTTTACTATGAATAAATACTGTATATGAGGGAACAATACAGAGACCTTTTTAATGATCATTTTACTCTTAGGCCTGTGATGGGGACAAGGGGGCATCCTCTATGTCTGGAGGAAAGATGGTTTAATCATAATCACAGACGTGGATTCTTTACTGTACGAGCAGTGAGGCTGTGGAACTCTCTGCACTAGATTCTGTGATGGGGCGTTGATCAAGCGAACTAGTCTGATTGTCGTATGTGGGGTCACGAAGCAATTGTTCCCCTAATATGGAGCTTAGTGTCTGTCCCATGGGGTTCATGGGGAAGTCAATGAACTTAAGTCTATCTTCAACCTTAAACTATGAAACTGTAAGCAAGGCAGAGATGTGAAAAGAGCTGGTGGTGATACGGCTCTTGTAAATCATGTCATTCATGCCTACAGAGTCATGATAATATGCTTAGTGGGATAAATATCTGGGAAAATCATGTCCCCGTTATTACGTGCCCAGTAATTAGAAAATCACCACAGGGGATATGAGATTGATTTTGTGCATATGCATTAATCAATAAGCCACTAAAAGGGCTAGTTAGGATGGGTATAAAGGGATCATCAATAATACAATGTGCAGGCTTGGGTGGCCTGGGGAGACTGATAGATTCACTTTAATATGTAGGGCATGGTTTATCACTTACATCTTTTTAAGTCATTTATATTCATATGGTTCATCATAGTTTTGCGTAAAATCAGAAACGGTTTTTAGTTTTTTATTTAAGTATGTATATGACTTTTTGTGCATATTAGACTGAAATGTTACATTTTCTATTGGGGTGGGGGGCAATTGCAGATGTACATAAACGATTGAAAAAGGCCAAAATTAAAAAGGAGAATAAGGTGCAGTTAAAAAACTGGTGAAAAAATTCCAAAAACTACCTTCACCTTCAGATGACCCTCGGAAAAATGGAAGTAAAGAGAGTGCAGCAGTGTAATAGAGGCCACTGAATGGCATAACAATGACACCAGAGTCCCGGGAGCCAACATCACTGGAATGGTGCCAACACCTGAGGTGAGTATAAGGTGTTTTTATTTTATAAGTGATAATACTTATTAATATGGTGGTTGTCCAAATAAAGGACACCCCGGCTTCAAACAGTGGAAGAGGATGCCGCACGTCATGGGAGCATAGGATGGTAAGGATAATAATTTCTTTATTTTTGATATGTACTGGAAAAGTATGAAATGGGCCCAGTCTGGGGGCTATTATAAGAGGATATAAGACATTATTACAGAATGGGGGCCAGGATGGAGGTCATTAATACAAAATAAGGGTCAAGAAAGGGGAAATTATAAAAGGAAGGGACCAAAATAGGAGATATTTTACAAGATGGCAGACAATATTCCAGTATTATTGTCCATTTGACCAACATTCTTGTGGGGACACAGTTCGACGTTTTGCACCGAGACCCATAGGATGGTATTTACGCAACTTCTTATAAGTGATATAAACTCTGTAGTGTGAAATTGTGGCACCCCTATGGGAAGGCGCCACAGTGAGATACTGCACCCCAAACAGAAGGTGTAGTGCCTCAGTAGCCATGGATATGGGGTTTCATACAGAGTCTGTCATAAGCATCCATACACTAGGCCACCTTAGCATAGGGACCGTACATTCAGTAGGTCCAGAGGGTGGAGCCTAGAGTAGAGCGGGAGACTTGAGTGACAGTTGAGACAGTTCTAGTCAGACAGTGGTAGGAAGGCAGCCAGAGGGGACGTGCCTGACATCCCTTGGAGAGGGGTGACCCAGAAACGGAGGGGACAATCCAAGACTGGTTGGAGCCAGCTGGGGAGTCCGGGATCAACACCGGCATACCGGAGCCGAGGCAGTCAGAAGTCTATCCCTGATTGTGAACCGACAAGCTGTGGGACTGACAGAAGGGAGTCATAGTGCCACAGACTGTACCTCTTCCTCAGTTCCAAAAAGGTCCAGGACACATTAGGGAAAGGACCGAATTCCAGTGGCAGGAGGCTTATGTGCTTTCACTCTCGTCCGTACTGGTAAGGAACCGACTGTACCTAATGATAGCAGACCAGGGGACTGGCGAAGGAGCTCTTCAGAGTGGTGAATGAGAGTAAATAGGAACACAGACCCCGAAAGTTGTAAGAGGGTAACACCGACAGACTCTGCAAAGTTACCTCAAAATCTGTGGCTAGGTCCCCGCTAAACCAGACTGACTGTGTACTGTATCATCTGCCGGTACCAGTAAAGAACCGTTTGAGTTGAAGCGGTGTCTGTGCTCCTTTCCTCCGTTGCCCAGAGGGCCTCAGCATCAAGTGGTGAGGACTACTACTCCCTTCATCTACCACCGCTGCCTTGAGGTAGGGCTCCACCTGTGGGGAGCTGTACTACTCTGAGTTGCACCTCCATCAGCTCAGTGGCTGGCCGCAGCGCTGGTATCCATGTTACCAGGTACCACAGGTGGCGGCACGTTAACATTCCCCATCCATCATCATCATCTCCCCACCATCACCGCCATTGAGGGTCCACGGTACGGAAACGGAAACCGACCAGCCGTGATCCCCCATCAAAGTGACCATCTGTCCCGGTATCCGAGTACCCCCCCCACCCTGTCGACCGACTCAGTTCCATTGATGGAAAAAAAACTAATTTATTTAAAGTGAACCTGTCACCTAGTTAAATCACTCCAGGCTATCACTACCTGTCACTGCACCCTCCTATTACTATTCTACCTATCCCTCTCTCTCCTAAATGTGTGGTATGAATGTGTTTTAAAAGCTTTTTATTACTTACTGCCTCCTATGATAATGAAGTGGGGGCTACCATTATTAGCCACCCTGGACGTCCACTTTAGGTCCCTTTCGCCACCTCCAAGCATCTTTATCATGCCCCGATGGGCGTGGTATTGTAATTTCTTTTTTTTTTGGAGTTCTTTATTTACAGTATTTAGCAAACAAAACAAAGTACGCAGATTTGTACAATGACAAATTACAGATTAAGATAAAAACAAAAGATAAGTCGAGAAATAAGATATTGAAGGAAGAAGAAGGGGAGGGAGAGGGGGGGTTCAGAGGGAGAGGAACGGTCCTCAAATTGCATCCAGCTAAACCATTTGTTTCTGAATCTCGTGTAAGAGTCATGAACTGAAGGAGTTAAATCCTCCATAAACATAAGGTCTTTGACCTTCGATATCCACATCAAGATCAGTGGACATGTTGCTTTCCTCCATAGAAGCGGAATACCCGTCCACGCCGCCATCATCAGGAATCTCAGTAAAGAATGCCTATATCTCTTACTATAATAAAGATAAAGGAGACAAACACGAGGTGCAATAGTGCCCTATCAATATGGCAAATGTTTTCACACAGGTCACAATGATGGTGCACTCACCTTTTCTAGTTGTGTGCACCCACAACTAGTTTAAATCGCATGTGGTATAGAAAGCTGCTGCAGGACTTCCACCTCCACGTAACATGTGTAGAAATATCTGGATCCAAGCAGCGCGGACTGTGATACCCCATCCCTGGATCCAGATATATCTCTTAGGCCCAGTCACACACACAGATATTTGTGCAGATATTGTTCACAGATCTCTGGTTGTAGTGAAATCATGGACACATTGCTCCATTTTGTGGCTGTGTATAAATGGATTATTCTGTCCATAATTTCACTGCAACCAGAGATCTGTGAACAATATCTGCACAAATATCTGTGTGTGTGATGTGGGCCTTACTAGGCATCTTGCAATGATGAAGCAGAAATAGTGAAGGGCCTAGTTCTCCTCCAAAATCCGTAACCACACAGATAATTTTGCTTACCTTGGACCAAAATGGGCCAAGGGTACTGCAATCCCAAAAGATGTGCAGAAAGGTACCCTCTGCCTCGCCACACCTCCAACACACCGAGTCAGTCGAGGGGAACATTTTATGTAAACGTGAAGGGACCCTATGCCATCGTGTGAGTAGCTTGCAGTTAGCCTCTTGAAACCGTGAGCTAAACGAAGTAGCATGAGCCAAGGTGTAAACCCTGGTTCTCTGTTTTAGGCTAAGCTCCATTTCTACATCCGCTTCCCACTGCAACATGAATATAGGTGTTGTCGGATCTGGAGGTGAGATCAGCAGCTCATATGTTTTATAAAGGGCATGTCTACATGATCCTGAGCCCTGACAGAGTTTCGAAAACTGTTTTAGATCTACTAAACTCTGCTTTAGGCGGGAGGCTATGGAAGAAATGGTTAAGTTGTAGGGATCTCCAGAATCCCAAGGGGTTGGGAGTTAAAATGGAACTCAGCTTCTCCAGAGATGGCCATAATTCTCCCTCCCCCCAGCTCTCCACTCCGTCAATGCCCGATTCGATCCACTGTCCGAAAATTGGATGAGCAATACGCGGTATAAACTCTGGATGGCTAAGTACTGAGGCTAGGACAGATTGAGTGGGAATCATCGTCGAGCGAATTAACCTATGGCCACAGGTAAATTGCTTAAGCCCGATAGTTGGGTGGTTAAAAAAGTAATCGCTTGTTCTCAATTTCACCCATAGTAGTGTATGTAGTTGAAATGAAGTAAAACTTTGTTCAATCTGAACCCACATTTTGTTGTCTTTATTTCTACACCAGTCAATCACCCGTGCCAAATGGCTTGCCAGATGGTATGATTTAATGTCTGGAAGTCCCACTCCACCTTCACCTTTAGGTCTAGATATAAATAAAATCAATTTTGCCACATGGGCAATCTTGTTATTCCATATGAAAGTGGTCTGAATTTGTGAGATTGGCTTAAAGAAGGAGGATGGGATTCTAATAGAAGGGCTTGTAGATAATATAGAATCTTACGTAAAATAGTCATTTTAAAGAGCTGACATCTGCCCAAACATGTAAATGTTGATCTTGTCCATCTATCACAGTCTGCCCGTATTGAACTTAAAAGGGTAGGGAAATTGGCCCTATAAAGGTTGTGTATATCAGTTGTTATCTGCAGTCCCAAGTAAGTTATAGCCCGTTTTGACCAGCGGAAACCAATGGCGCCTTTTAGATTACCCAGAAGTCAAAGGGGAAGAGATATGTTTAAAGGGAACCTGACCCCTAAAAAGGACCCCCCCAGCCTATTAATTCCTGTCCCTGCACCCTGAGTATGCTAATCTAGCGATGCTTTCCTGTAAAAATAATGTATTTGTGAAGTGTAGAAAAGAGCTTTTATTACCTCCGGATCTGGGGCTTCAGAGATTTTGAGTTCCTGTGGCTTCTCTCCAACACCTATAATGTAATTATTAACGCCCCAATGGGCGTGATAATCCTTTGTGATCATCATCTCCCCCTCCATGGGTGGGGAATAGCCAGTATGACGCGATTCGCGTCATATCCGGCTCTCATGATGTTGCACACTTACGTACACCTTGCGATGCACATTGCGCTTGCACGAGGTTACTTTACGGCATATGCAGCAATTTTAAATGTAGACGAATTCACCTTAACACCAGATATATCTTGGTTTGCTCATATGTGTCTCAGCAATGGTTCGAGTGATAGTATAAAAATCAATGGGGAAAGCGGACAACCCTGGCAGGTTCCATTCATAATATCAAATGGCTCAGATAAAACGCTGTTCACCCAGACCCTAGCTGATGGAACCGAGTACAGCGACAACACCAAATGCATTATCCTAGTCTCTAGGCCTATATGGGCCAGGGTTTCCTCCATAAAAGTCCAATTAACTCTGTCAAACGCTTTCTCTGCATCCGTCGACAAGAGCATCATCGGAGATCCAGAGAGTTTAGGTTTGTCTATTAAATTTATCGCTTTAGTGGTGTCCCTAGCCTCTTGACCCATCACAAAACCTGCCTGGTCTGGGTGAACAATGCCACATATCGAGGGAGCCAATCTACCCACCAGAATCTTAGAAAATAATTTAATGTCCACAATTAATAGTGAGATTGAACGGTAGCTTGAGCATTGCAATGGGTCTTTCCCGGCTTGTGGATTACTGCAATGATCACCCTTAGAGTATCACTTGGGGGTGCTGCCGTCTCCGCCATGGCATTTAGGGAAACTCTAAGATGAGGGAGCAATCTTTCTCGTAATTTCTTATAGTACAGGACTGTAAACCCATCAGGGCCCGGTGCCTTACCAGATTTGGCAGAAGAGATCGCCTCCATGAGCTCTTGATCTGAGATCGGTTTCTCCAAAGATTACATTTTCGTCTCCTGTAGGGCTGGCAGTCCCAAAGTTTCAATATAATCTCGGAATCGAGATCTAAAATTAATTGAGGTAGTCCCAGGATTAGCACTATCTACATTATATAACGAGACATAGTATGTTTGAAATGCCTCGGCAATATCCATAGGAAGCGATTTCCGCTGTGACCCCGCAGGAGTAACAATCTCTGGAACATAGGTGGCCACTCTTTGTATCCGTGATGCTCTTGCCAGCGATTTGCCTGCCTTGTTTCCATGCTCGTAGTAATGGCGACGGCACCGGGATAGGACACCCTTTGCCTTTTTAATTAATACTCTGTGCAGCTCCTCCCGAGTCTCCAGTAGGCTTACCCTTAGGTTTTCCGAGGTAAATTGTTTATGTTGAGTCTCTAAAGTTTTCAGACGTGAAAGTAAACCTACAATCTCCGCTTCCCTCTCCTTCTTTAATCTGGTGCCATGTTTTATAAGGATGCATCTAACGACACACTTATGGGCCTCCCACACAATCACCGGGGAAGAGCCATGGTGTGCATTAATATCAAAATAATCATTTATTTAATTATTATTATTTAATAATCATTTATTTATCATTTTTATAATCATTTATTATTTATAATTATTTATTATCCTGGAGTACCTCAGGGTCATCAAGCAGGGAGGAGTTCAATTTCCATTGCCACTGCCTCGGTAATAGAGAGGAGAGCGAGATTGTGACTGTAATTTCAGGCATGGTCTGAAAACATAATCGGTTCTATGCTGGCGGCTTGTACTTGCCCCAAGTCAGTATGTCGTAAGAGTTAATAGTCAAGTCTCGAGTAGGTGTCATGAGCTGCGGAGTAAAATAAGTAGTCTCTGTCCCTTGGGTGAAGCAGGCGCTAGGTGTCTAAATTGATGGTCATGTAAAGTCTGTCTCAAGCATCGCTGTGCTGCTCCTGTTAAGGTGGATCTCCCCTCCGAAGTATCTATAGCTGGATCTAGGGCTACATTAAAGTCTCCCCGAGGACAAGAGTCTCCTCAGTAAAGTCCTCTACTTGTTCTAAAAATTCCATTGGCGAGGGAATCTGACCAGTGTTAGGATGGTATAGCGAGGCAAAGGTGTATGTCTGGGATTCAATTTTACCTTTTACCAACAGCATCCTGCCGGCTCCATCATCCTGAGAGTCCAGGAATTCCCATGGGAGAGACCTTGTCATCACGATGCTGGTACCAGAGGAATGAGCATCTGAGGAGAGACTATGGTAAACTGTGGGAAATCAGTGGTTCGAGAGTCTAAATGACTTGGCAGCACAGAGGTGCGTCTCCTGCAGAAAGGCGACATGAATTTTGTTAGACTTTAAATAGTTATCACATTATCCTCTTGCCTGGATCATGTAAACCCTTTACATTTAACATGCCTACCTTCAAATCAGTTAAGCTCAGTAGCGTAGCTGGCAGGGGGGGCGAGCACCCCGGGCCCCCCGGCATGAGGGGCCCATTGCCCGCCCCCTGGGGGGGCCACGCACCCCCTGGGGGGCCCCGTGCTGGCAGCCGGCCGCCGCACCGACCGGAAAGGAGGGAGGACGGGACTTCCTGTCCTGCAGCTCTGCCCGCCCCTCCTCTCATCCTCCTTACAGTAGACGCACGGCGGCCGCGGTGAGTGTGCAAACGCCCCCCCCCCGGTCCTCAGATGATGGGGTTGCATGAAAATACTCTGCTAGCACCCCCCCCCCCGGTCCTCAGATGATGGGGTGGCATGAAAATTTTCTGCTACCACCCCCCAAACCCCCCCCACTCTCCCCCCGATCCTCACATGGGGGGCCTGGGTGCACATCTTGCACCTGGGCCTGGAGCAGGCTAGCTACGCCACTGGTTAAGCTGCTATGAGACATTATTTCCTGATAAACGGGGTGAGGATAGAAGGGGGCAAAGTATGAGGGGTACGAAGAGTAAGAGGGAAGAGAAAAGGGTAACAGTAATAAAATGAGATAGAAGAAAATTTAGTAGAAGGAAAAAAGAGACTTTATCTGTCTGATCCGGGCAAAGCCGGAAAACCGAATAGCGACAGAAAAAGTAGGAGGATTTGAGGGGTTGTAGACATCCATGGACTAGCCCATCACAGACCCGGGACCTTTCAACAGTAACAGTTTTAACAGATAAGCCCAATAAATGGAATCTCAGCAACCCATCTCCACCCCCCCATCCTTAACCCCAGTCTCTCCCAACAGAGCCCTACCAAAGTTCAATATTCATAGCATAAAGACCATAGGAAGCTCCGGGAGCCTCAAAACCATAGAATAGACAAAACAGAGGTACAGCCAACTCAATAATTGTCGTAGTCTGAATAGGCCATCAACGCATGACTCTCTCCTTGGCATGTACACAGAAGAAAAAATGGAAATTGAACAGTCCCCTCAGGTCAATGGACTTTCTCAGGATGATTTCCGCCGACATCTCGGTTGGTCAGCTGAAGTTTTATGAGGCCCATGCTCGGACCTCCCTCAGTTGGCCGCCGCGGCTCTGACGAAGCCATCCAACAAGAGCCAATCAGGGACCGGGAATGGTTCAATGTTCAAAAAAGCAAACAAACCATCCAAGTCCTCCTTAGTCCACAGATAGTATGACTTGCCATCTTGCCGTGCAATCAGGTGAAAAGGGTGGCCCCAACGGTCTCAGGCTCCAGCCTCCTTAATCTTCACCAAAAGAGGTCGGAGCTGACGCCTCATGTAGAGCGTAAGGCTGGATACATCCGGAAACAGGCGAACAACAGTATCCTCAATAGTAATTTTACCAAAGGACCATGCAGCTTGAACAATGGCGTCCTTATCTGTAAAATTGTGGAGCCTGCAGAGGACGTCTCGTGGGTTCACATTATTAATAGGACCAACACGTGACACTCTATGGAGTCTATCAATTTTGTAGTTAGACCCTGGGGATCTCTGTGTGACCATATTAAGGATTTCCAGGGTTTTCTGCATAAGACGGACATTATTTAACCTTTCCATGTTTTCTTGGTCATCTGATTGTAAAGTAAGTGCCACAATGTGGGAATGAGAGCGGCAAACATCTTTTTCTAAATGTGTCACCCTAGTCTCCAATGCAGATACGGCCCCTTCAGTAGCAGTTGTTGTCTCCTTTAGGGATTCCATATCTTTGGCAATGGCACTTAAGGCCCTTTCCAGTGGGGCCTCTAATTTCTGAACTGCGGCATCCAGGTCCTGTATAGATGGCAGGGCCTGTGTAAGATCACATATGCCCTGTAGCTCAGATTGGGGGCCATAAGTGTGTGGGGGAGGGTGAGGCACAGACATATCAGCTTCAGTCCCCCGTGCTCCCCTTGACTCACCCCGCTCCTCCACGGCGGCTAGGTGTTCTCCAGATCTCCTCTGTCCCCCAGGTGCAGGCTCGGCTCCTCTTGCAGCCTTCTCCCCACTCTGCAGTGTAGCCATCGCCGGTGCAGGGTCCTGCTCAGTGCGCGGGCTTCTCTGCTGGAGCAGAGATGCTGGGGGGCAGTGACTTCTGCAGGGAGCTCGGCGCCATTACTGCGGCGCTCTGAGCAGCCCTGCTGTCAGCTCCATACAGCCTGGAGATGCCGGAACCACCGCTCATAGCCCAGGAGGACGGTGTGCGGCCTGGGGTAGAATCCGGCTTGTTCCTCCGTGACATCCCGATCAGTAGGAAGCTTATGAGTCGTGATTTCTGCCCCGGGTCTGCAGAGCTCCCAGAAACCATGTCCTCACAAGGCCATGATCAGGCCACGCCCCCGTGATATTGTAATTTCTATGCGCTCCCCTAGCCTGCCTCGGAGCAATCTCGGTATGATGCCGACTGCAATGTGCGTGACCCTGTGGTTTAACTTACGGCAGCTCATCACAGATGAGCTGACGTAATATGGTCCACAAAGCATACGCATTGCGCAGCTTGATGTCGGGCGATACACTTTCTAGGTTTATCGACTGCGCAGTACCGGAAATGACGTGTTCGGCGTCATACCCAAAACTGCACAGTGGGCTCCGAGGAAGGCTGGGGGCGCGCATTGAAATTACAATATCACGTCCATAGGAGCGTGATAAAGACTCTTGGAGGCAGCGAAAGGGACCTAAAGTGGACGCCCAGGGGGGCTAATAACGATAGCCCCGCTTCATTATCATAGGAGGCAGTAAGTAATAAAAAGCTTTTAAAACACATTCACACCACACATTTACAAAAGAGAGGGATAGTTAGAATAGTAATAGGAAGGTGCAGGGACAGGTAGTGATAGCCTTGGGTGATTTAACTAGGTGACAGGTTCATTTTAAGCATAAATAACAATGAGGAGATGCTTTTCAAAATTGGAGTCGATGAATCACCTCCTTACTACCATCTTACTCTGCATTTCCACATCACAATATGATTAGAAGAAAAAAACAGGAGTTCATTATACTCAGTGAACTTCCATTTACTGCAATTTAAAAGTGCAGAGATATTACTTTCATTGATTCCCATCTTATAATAGAGCTGTGGTTGAGGCACTTTTGATAGCAGTCATCACATGGTAAGTGTCATCTGGTAATTGGTACTTGAAAACATTACGTGTGTGGGTGAGAAATACAGAGCTGATTATACCCATAGCTGCTTTAGAGCAAAGGACATTTGGTTTCATTTACGTCACATTCTTGTGGAGCTTCTCTGAAAAAGATATTCCATTATATAAAATGATAGGATATTTCATCATTTTAAAAGGGTTGTCCACTACTAGGACAATCCCTTCTAACAATCCATATGTCTCCGCCAGGGAAAACAAACCTGTACACACCACTGTGGCGCCCATGGCAGGCCTCTGTTATCACGGTGCTTTCCGAGTGGTGACCGTGGTGACCGTTCTGACCAGGTGCCCATATCACTCTCTGTCAATTGTGGGGTTAATAACAAAAATAAAATAAGGAAAAATAAAAAGGTTTGTGATGCCAGCTGGGATATTTGGCCGGAATATTGCTGACACTGCAACGGGACCCTGGGAGATAGATGGTGATGACCAGTGCAGATGGTTAATCCTTCCCAACTCGGCTGGCTTCCAGAGAAGTTATAGTCTGTATTGTAACGCAGAGAATTATACAGCAGGAGACTGCCTGCCCAGGGTGGAGGTGACCTTGCAGGATTTCTATATCAAAGAATCCTCAAACTGGGAGGCCTTTGTGGCGCCCCTGCGTCCAGGAGTCCACAAAGGGAACTGCAGCCAGGCAGGTAGGATGACAGACAGTTGAACACCAACACCCTCACAGCCCACACAACCCACGTACAGTAGAGGGCAGCACCCAACCCGGAGCCTGGGAACTCTAAGCAGGCGAGGGGTGGTGGGTTTAGAGCAGTGGGTGAGCAAACACGTAGTCAGGTGACAGAAGGTAGAAATAGTGAAGGGGGAGGAGAAAGGAGTCAGTAGGCCGAGGTAGGCTGAGCAGTAAAGACTGGATCACAGGTCCTGGCACAGTGGGGTGTAGGAGCGCAGAATCTGAACAGAACCAGTGCGAGCTGCAGAGAGAAGGCACGTCCGAAGCCAGCACCCCAGGAGTGTGAGGGAAGAGAGGGACGGTGATACCGGGCCCTAGAATTACAGCCGAGACGACCAGACTGCAGGCGGAGTAGCCCTCCTATAATACTTGAAGACAGAGTAGAGAGAGCCTGGTAGAGCCTCACGCGGGAGGACTGCTGGAGACTAGGCTGAGTAGAGTGTCGGTTCTAGAGGGGACCGTAGTTTCACCCGGCATCCCCAGACAACCGACGGGGGACCACAGCTACACGTTAGGGTCCCTACCCCAAAGGACAGGCAGCTCAGTGGCAACCCGGAGGGCTCACAGGAGTCCGAGCCACCGCCATACTGTCCAGAGTCATGCACACCAAAGAGAACAGGTACAGAGAACGTCAACAGCCTGGGAAGGACACAGAGACAGAGTGAGGGGTCACAAAGAGGAGAGACCTGGCTGCAGAGAGTAAAGGGAACCCGGAGGGGAAAGTGTGCCCGTGTACTGAACTGAACTGTAAGAACTGTACTGAACTGTAAGCTGAACTTGAGAACTTGAGAAGTAAACTCGGTGAACCCTGAACACGACTCCCTTGTATGTCTCTGCCAGAACATGACTCCTTCCATACAGGTTCGCAGCAGCCCTACGCCTGGAGAGCCACAGCATGCAAGCTCCAACACTGAAGGAGGATTCCTGCAGCATCTGGACAGTAAGTGTACTGCACCCAGCACCAGACCTGCACACTACACAATAGACTTTAGCCATCACTGCCACGGGGAATACAGTTCTGCCCACGGGAACTATTCCATCTCCGCTGCTATTACATCAGTGGTTCTGCAGCAGCGGCGGCCCCATCAGTGGCCGCACACAGTGGGTGGCGTCACGACTGACATTTCCCCTGTAAATATCCCTTATTATTGCCAGGTTCTGGGACACGGTCCGGACCAGGACCACCCGTGACTTCCCCAGTAGCAGACCCGGTCCGGTACCGAGTACCTCCGTCCCAGTGGGCTCGACACCTTTACTTATGTTTTTGGTCTGGATGTGTATCCATCTACTCCACATTCCCCTAATTTGAGCTTGGTTTTTGGTCTGATTTGCCTCTTTTGGATGTCAGTTTACCTTGTTACCATGTGATGATGCATACTTGCCTTCATCTTCTGATCTTGTACCCAATCCTGTGGCAAAGTCTGTTGAGGTTCTTACTGTTTGTTCCCATGAGATTAGACTAACAAGGCAAGTCCCAAACCATCTCCATCTTCTGATTTACCCCGTAATACAAGACAGGGCGAAACGCAAAAAGCCTGGAGATTGCATCATTTATTCTCACTGAACCAGCAAGAAAAGAATCTGTACATGGTACCCTGGAGGCTAACCAACCAATCTTGGATTTCACTATAAGTTAAGTGGCCCCAGGTGTCCACACCATCTGTTGTTTACCTGAGACCAGGGCCGGCCCTAGGCATGTGCGAGTTGTGCGGCAGCACAGGGCGCCACGCTCCAGGGGGCGCTGCAGGGAGACAGCAGTCACTGTGATTTGCAGGGGCCTCGCTGTTCCTTCCTGCGCCCAAATCTTAAGTTGAAAGCACTCATTCTGTTGTGCTGTGTACAGCACAATGTACCTCAGCAGAACGAAGATGAACTATGCAGTAGACCGTCCCTCCTCTCTCCAGAACCATCAAGTTTCCTCCTGGCCTCCAGCCAGTGCAGAACGGAGGAGCGTCCCCTCAACCGAGGACTCTTCTATGGAGGTGAGGAGGTCACTGCTAATTGCCATCTTCAGCCCTGTAGTAATAGGTGCCGGCTCTAAGATAAGAAACTTTTAGTGCTGGGAGCTCTGTGCAGTATCAGGTTTCACAGCCACACACAGCACCGACCCAGCACCGAGCTCTGAGAGGAAGGAAGGCCTCCAGATCACTGATCTCCTGTCACTACTGAGTCCAGGCTCCTGCCTCATTATACAGGCTCTCCTCCTCATACACCTGTACAGTGTATATATATATATATATATTATATAGTGATCAGTATACACGGTCTTTATCATCCTGTGTGGTCAGATTGTCAGCTCCTGTGATCAGGGCTCTCCTCATACACCTGTACAGTGTGTATATATAGTATATAGTGATCAGTATACAGGCTCTTTATCATTCCTGTGTGGTCAGATTGTCAGCTCCTGTGATCAGGGCTCTCCTCCTCCTCATACACCTATACAGTGTATATATATATAGTATCTAGTGATCAGTATACAGGCGCTTTATCATTCCTGTGTGATCAGATTGTCAGCTCCTGTGATCAGGACTCTCCTCCTCCTCATACACCTATACAGTGTATATATATATAGTATCTAGTGATCAGTATACAGGCGCTTTATCATTCCTGTGTGATCAGATTGTCAGCTCCTGTGATCAGGCTCTCCTCCTCCTCATACATGTATATATATAGTATATAGTGATCAGTATACAGACTCTCCTCCTCCTTCACTGTATACAGTGCTAACGACTGATCCACCGTACACAGTGCTAACCACTGAGGCATCATATACTGTGCTAACCACTGAGCCTCCGTATACTGTGTTACCCAATGAGCTTCCGTATACAATGCTAACCACTGAGCCACCATACTGTGCTAGCCACAGAGCCACCGTGCGGTGCTAACCACTGAGCCACCATATACAGTGCTAACCACTGAGCCACCATATACAGTGCTAACCACTGAGCCACTGTATACAGTGCTAACCACTGAGCCACCGTATACAGTGCTAACCACTGAGCCACCGTATACAGTGCTAACCACTGAGCCATCATATACTTACCACTGAGCCACCATACAGTGCTAACCACTGAGCCACCACACAGTGCTAACCACTGAGCCACCACACAGTGCTAACCACTGAGCCACCACACAGTGCTAACCACTGAGCCACCATATACAGTGCTAACCACTGAGCCACCGTATACAGTGCTAACCACTGAGCCACCGTATACAGTGCTAACCACTGAGCCACCGTATACAGTGCTAACCACTGAGCCACCACATACAATGCTAACCACTGAGCCACCATACTGTGCTAACCACAGAGCCACCATATACAGTGCTAACCACTGAGCCACCATACAGTGCTAACCACTGAGGCATCATATACTGTGCTAACCACTGAGCCTCCGTATACTGTGTTACCCAAGGAGCTTCCGTATACAATGCTAACCACTGAGCCACCATACTGTGCTAACCACAGAGCCACCGTGCGCTGCTAACCACTGAGCCACCATATACAGTGCTAACCACTGAGCCACCATATACAGTGCTAACCACTGAGCCATTGTATACAGTGCTAACCACTGAGCCACCGTATACAGTGCTAACCACTGAGCCACCGTATACAGTGCTAACCACTGAGCCACCACACAGTGCTAACCACTGAGCCACCACACAGTGCTAACCACTGAGCCACCACACAGTGCTAACCACTGAGCCACCGTATACAGTGCTAACCACTGAGCCACCGTATACAGTGCTAACCTCTGAGCCACCGTATACAGTGCTAACCACTGAGCCACCACATACAATGCTAACCACTGAGCCACTATACTGTGCTAACCACAGAGCCACCATATACAGTGCTAACCACTGAGCCACCATGCAGTGCTAACCACTGAGCCACCATATACAGTGCTAACCACTGAGCCACCATATACAGTGCTAACCACTGAGCCACTGTATACAGTGCTAACCACTGAGCCACCGTATACAGTGCTAACCACTGAGCCATCATATACAGTGCTAACCACTGAGCCACCGTATACAGTGCTAACCACTGAGCCACCATATACAGTGCTAACCACTGAGCCACCATATACAGTGCTAACCACTGAGCCACTGTATACAGTGCTAACCACTGAGCCACCGTATACAGTGCTAACCACTGAGCCACCGTATACAGTGCTAACCACTGAGCCATCATATACTTACCACTGAGCCACCATACAGTGCTAACCACTGAGCCACCATATACAGTGCTAACCACTGAGCCACCATATACAGTGCTAACCACTGAGCCTCCATATACAGTGCTAACCACTGAGCCACCATATACTGTGCTAACCACTGAGCCACCATATACAGTGCTAACCACTGAGCCACCATATACAGTGCTAACCACTGAGCCACCATATACAATGCTAACCACTGAGCCATCATATACAGTGCTAACCACTGAGCCACCGTATACATTGCTAACCACTGAGCCACCGTATACAACATATAAATCCTGCAACAGCAGCGTACTTTCTGGAGACAGGACTGAACTATTCAGTGGCTATTTCTATGGCACCTGTTCATTTCACCGCACTCCCGATGCAATAGCACCAGGCCTATTTCTAGTTTTGTATATATATGGCAGATCTACAAGATTTGGGAGAAACGTATAGTAGATGCTGATCCCATCAATAGAGCCAGGAACAGCGCCGCTCTCAGCCAAGAGATGACAGAACAGTCCCATCAATCTCCACATAGAGCGTCAGCGCCTCATTCTTCAGATATACATCGTTCTATTGGTGAGATCCACATGTACCACCCATTATGTAATATCCATGGATACGGTATAAATATACAGAATTAGATTATCCCTTTTAGTGTAAATGCAGACATAGTGGAATTAATATGAATTTTAGTTGCAGATTCCTGGGCACAAATTTGGAAGAGTTTATTGTACAATATATGTGAATAAATTAATTATTTTAGAATATAAAAAATGTCGTCCTGTTCCCATTTGTATCCTGGGAAACTGGGTACAAAAATCAATAGGATGGGGGCACCAAAAGGCAGTTTTGCACAGGGCACCATTTAGGCTAAGGCCGGCCCTGCCTGAGACTGTTATTTTAAGGGCCAGATCAGGGAGAGCTGCCATGGAATGGGGTCACCAAAACCCTAGGGTGGAAATCCTCCATTGATAGGTAGTCCCAGACAGTTTTTTAGGGATAAGATAGGAGATAAAGGTACATGATTTCTGATTGTGATTCAACTGTTTGTATTGTTTGTACGTCTAACTTCACTTGCATGCAGATCTTTGACCTTTTTAGGTTTATAATAAAGATTCACAGTTTTGTAGTGTGGCCAGCACTCCTCTTCGGTGCCTTCAATTCGGTCAGCTGTCTGCTTGGCTCCGCAAACCTTTCGTGACCTTTAGCAGTGTCCTGCTCGGCGTTGTCGGCAGTCCCCGGTGCTCACCTCTGATACAGCGATACGTCACTTCCAGATATTCAAACAGATGAGACCGCAAACGTTGGGTACTTGCCTTATTCTTTTATTATTCCAGTGGGTTTATTCACATGGTGAGGGTTGTGGGAGGGAGGACGGAGGGTTCATACAACGGCCGTTTCGCACCGCAAGTGGTGTTTCAACGGGTACAATCCTAGGGGAGGGCGGATACTATCTTACATTTATGCCGTCCTTCCTGTGACATCACTGAATACATCAATTACTATGGTGATCAACAACACTACACAATTTAAAAAGAACTTCTGTGTATTTAAAGTGACAGTGCATATAGTGTGCAGATAAAGTGACAGTGCTCTTATATCATAAAATTGCACCTTCATGTAGGTCTTTGACCTTTTTAGGTTTATAATAAAGATTTTTTTGACCTTATCCCAATTAAATTGGTACCTTCTCTAAAAACGTTATACCTCTACCTTGTAACTATTGAATGTGTCTATTCAAAACAGAAATCAAAACTCCCATCATCATCACCCCCACCCACAACTCCAGGGCACGGAACCGGGAACCGACCAGCCGTCATCCCCACTGAAGTATCCACCTGTCCCGGTATCCGAGTACCCCCCCACCCTGTCGACCGACTCACATACTTGCCAGCTCTCTCCAAATAACCAGAAGGATCCTGGTAAAAAAAAAAGTGAGAAGTTATGGACTACAAATTTCTTGGCAAATTTCCTGTGCGTGACCAAAACCTCCCATAAAACAACATTTCTGGAAGATTTTTTGCAAATGAAGCCTGATGCTTTGGTAAACAGGGAGGTAAACAGGGTGTAATAGACATAGAAGGGAGTTAGATTGAAAATGAATTTTAAAAAGTTCCTGTTTTGAGTGCTACACCTCCCATACACCCCATTGTCAGGAAACTCTCTGTCATGTGTTGGGATTTGAACCCTTGCATCTGACTGTACTCTGTGTACACAGCAGATTCACTTTTTCCCGCGATGATTCCCGGGGTCTGTAGTGTGTGCTTCTGGTTGTCAGCTCTTTAAACCCTGCATTCAACGTTCACTTCTGATTCTGAATGCTGAGATGCACACACTGAAGTGTGGCGCCCCTGCGACCAGCAGGCCACAAGAGGGAAGTGCAGCCAGGTAAGCAAGGTTGAAAACACACCCACACCGCACAATCACCGATCCTACGTCTAGGACTCTAGGTTGGGTAAGGGGTGGCGGGTGTAGCACAGTGGGTGGAATGTAGGAGGACACTGACAAAGTGGGTGGAGTGACCTAAACAAAACCTAGGAGCAGAAGGAGACATGAGTTAGTTAGGGAGAGGAGAAGCAAAGAGAGAGATTTCCCAACAGTTTCGGGCTCCTTGGAAACGCAGAATCCTGAGAGGCACAGACCCCTGGAGAGAAAGCCTACTTCACAACCTGGAAGCGACGGGAAGGGGAAAGACTGAAAGAGACCCCACAGCTAAGGAAGGTGGAGGACAAGGGCCCGGCAGCAGATAGACCTGTGCTGCATGGAGGAACCCTTAGCATAGTGACAGACAGAAGGAGCCTGGTGTGCCCAAATATCTGAACCTGGGACACTGGAGGGCTAGGCCGACACCAAAGAACCGGCTCTGAAGAGGTGACCAGAGATTCTATACCCTAATCACAAGACACACCAGTGGTGGGCAGAAACATTATGTGCTGCAGCCTAACTTTCCACCACGGACTAGGAACACAGCCGTCATACTAGGACTGGTGACCCTGACTGTAAGGGAAATATATTCACCCGTGAGTCCGCGACGACCAGATCGAACCCGTGGGTGAGGTACTACATTAATACTGAGAGAAGGACCTGAAAGGACTTTGAGGGAGCAACACAGAAAAGCTACCTGAGCTACCTGAGCTGCACAGTCTGAGTAACCCGGAGCAGTGCTGAAGTGTAAATTGTGTGAACTGTAACTGGAAAGAACTGTAAACTGTGAACTGTTGTCCTGGAAAGACCTAAAGTAAAGTACCCAGTAAGCTCACACTTGCCTGAGACTGTTTACTTGCAGCATCGCAGAAAAGTCCCACCTGAGGAGCCACAGCCTGTCAGCCCTCCATACTGGCTGAAGGAGCTGCAGCTTTGAAGTAAGTGACTTGTATCCAGCACCATCCCTCACCAGGCCCCTCCATCATCACTACTACTCCTGCCCTGGGGACCCTCAGCCCTACCCGAGGAGGGCTTACCATCCACGCTGCCCCAAGTCCCCAGCAGGAATACAGCATGGGTGGTTATAATAACCACATACCCCAGGTGGCAACACGACAAATCATCCCTTGTAAATGTCCCCTTTTTGGACTGATCCGAGGCCACGGGACGGGTCACGATTAATGTGATACCCCAGAGAGAGACAGCACCGGCCCTCCTGCCGAGTACCCCATAGCCTGTGGGCACATCAGTTTTCTGTCGTCACGAACAGAATACCGTGCCCATTAATCCCGGGTACTGTGTGCCGAAAAGACTTTATTGAACTTGTGTTTGGACTTTGCAAAGTGAACCCCCATAATGGCGGCCCAAAAAAACTGACGCCTTGTGCATGGCGCTAGGCGTGCCAGTGCCCCTCATCATGGGTCAAGCCAGCCAGGAGCGGGAAAAGAAGATCCCACCCTCGCCATCCTTCGCTCTGGGGGAGCGCAATGCCAATCAACTGGATGTAACCCCACCCAGGGGTGGGTCGGACGGCGACGCGGCAAGAATTGGCGACGCCCCAGGAAGGGAGGAACAGAGTGACCACTAGGACTACAGCGACCATCTTATGTTGATATCCAGACAGACATGCTACAGTCCCCGGAGATGGACACTCGATGAGGAATCTAAAGATTGCTCCCTAAGGGCCCACAGCGGGAAGCGTTGGTGGAGGAACCCGATGGGGAAGAGGAGAGAGTTCCCTGATGAGGAAGCAGCACCCGGACGGATTGTCGTGGAGCAGATTCCTGGCCTGCAGGAGCGTGCGCAGGGCCGATGCGAATGGATTACCTACTGGGGGCCTTGGAGGAGAGTTGTCCAGGCCTGCCGGAGCCGTTGATTACAGTGCCCTCAACGCAGGAGGTGAGCGGGGAGATCATGCGCTGCTGGTGGCAGAATAGGAGTGTGAGTTCCATATGGCATTCGTGTAAAGAGACTGTCCCTGAGAGAGCCAGCAGCTGCAACAGCATCAGATGCGTACCCAGATCCTAGAGATGCAGCGGCCCTAGAAGAGCAAACCGCAGAGACTGTGCGCGACAGAAGATTTTACCATGGAAGATGCCAAAGGAGGAAGAAAAAAAGAGGGAGTGATTGAACCCGGGACAACATCTAACTTGTAAGGCTGCTTTCACATATTACGATTTTGTGAAATCCGCCACTGTCCGATATAAATCGGACAGCATCAGATCCGAATTTGCCCCCATGTAATCCTATGGGGATTGGACCAATTCGGATGTGCACTAAATGGCATCCGAATTACGTCCGATCCGATTTTTTTCCGATTTCTTTCCGGTGCAAAAATCGGAGACTGCTCCGATTTTTGCATCCGAATCAAAAACCGGATAGAATCAGATCTGACAAATCAGATGGCAATTTGGCCAAATCCGATCCGATCCCTGGCTTTTAACATGGGGCTCAGTACACTAAAACTGCTCCTAACCATCTAATTTCACTTCCGCAATGTATATACATACATTGTGGAAGTAAAATTAAGTGAAGCAGGGGTTAAAAATAAAGAATATGTATGCTCACTTGTCCACGAGTCCCCCGGTGTCTCCAGCACCTCCTGCCTGTAGGACCTGCCGTGATGTCACAGTCAAATGAACAGTTACCGCAGTAACCGGTCATGTGACTGTGACATCACGCTAGGTCCTAGGATCAGAAGATACAGCTGGAGACGCCGGGGGAATTGTGGACAGGTGAGAATAAAGATGTTCTTTTATTTTTTAGTCCGGAGGAGAGGGGAGAAGAGGGGGAAACACAGGTGAGAAGCCGGAGTACCGGGGGAGAAAGTGCGGAGCACCGGGGGAGAAGCAGGCAGTACCGGAAAACACAGGCGAGAAGAGGGGAGAAGCGGGGAGTACTGGGGGAGAGCAGGGGAGAACCGGGGAGAACAGGTGACAGGAGGCAGAGAGGAGCGAGATGACAGGAAGAGCCGGCCAAACTGATCCTGCAAAATGTCGGAATCGGATGCTTATTTGGCATCCAATTGCAGGGATCAGTTTGGATCCGATGCTGTCCGATTTATATCCGACAGCGTCGGATTGCACAAAATCGTAGTGTGAAAACAGCCTTAGTGAGAGTGTGATGTTTTCCTTGCTGTCCCCATCCTTTTCCTGAATGTGTGTGTAGATTCCCCCCCCCATTGCTTGAATAGTGTTTTGAAAGACTTTTGACACAATGGACAATAATTGGTGTCTAGTGCACTAGAATGTGCTGCAGCTTTGAAGTAAGTGACTTGTACCCAGCACCATCCCTCACCAGGCCCCTCCATCATCACCACTACTCCTGCCCTGGGGACCCTCAGCCCTATCTGAGGAGGGCTTACCATCCACGCTGCCCCAAGTCACCGTCCCCAGCAGGGATACGGCAACGGTGGTTATACTACCCAGATACCCCGAGTGGCGTCACGACAAATGATCCCTTGTAAATATCCCCTTTTTGGACTCATCCCAGGGCACAGGACCAGGTCACGGCTACCGTGATACCCCATTGAGAGAGACAGCACCGGCCCGGCTCCTAAGTATCCCATAGCCTGGGGGCGCATCAGAAGGTTAAGACGTTATGCTGGCCAGTGCTAGCGTGAGGAAAGATTTTGTGGGTGAGGTATTTGTGCAATGCACTCCCATCTCACTGCATAAGAGGAGCAGCTGTCACAGCACCTCCAGGGCTGGCTGTGCTCTCCAGTGCTTTACATGCCCCCCTGGCTCTCTGTGCCCCAGTGCTTTTTTGTGCCCCCAATGTCTCTCTGTTCTCCCAGGGCTCTCTGTGCCCATCCCCAGGGCTCAATGCACTCCCCCCAACAGTGCTGTATGTGCCACCAGAGTTCTCTGTGCCCTCCAGAGCTGTCTGTGCCCCCAGTGATGTATATACCCCTCAGCGATGTCTCTGCCCTCCAGCGATATTTGTGCCCCAGCAATGATTGTGCCTCCCAACGATGTTTGTGCTCTCCAGCAATGTCTGTGTATCTCAGATATGCATGTGTTCCTCAGCAATGTTTATACCCCCAGTGATGTCTGTGCCCCTCAGCAATATTTATACCCCCCAGTGATGTCTATGCCCCACAGTGTAGTATATACCCTCATGGGGGACTGTGCCCCCTAGCTATGTATATGTCACCAGTGAAGTATATGCCTTCCAGCTTCCCTAGTGATGTGAATTCCTCCCAGTCCTCGCCAGTGATGTATATGCACCAGCGTCTACAGTGATATATATGCCCCCAGCGTCTTCTGTGATGTATCTTGTATTTTGATAATAATTAGGGCCTTAACAAACATGATAAATATTACTGGTTGGCACAAGACTGTATGCTCAAGCCATAAAGCAACAACTCCATGGCATATATTGAAACAGGAGAACACAAGAGTATAGTGCTAATAATAAATGTATTAACTACAAAAACAGGTGTATAAATGTAGGCAAAAAGAATAAATGGCAAAGTTTAAAAGCAATCTGGAGAGATGTATAGAGCCATATATAAAGTACTTCGGGTGTTAATAGGCATAAAACAAGCGGTCAAAATGTTTATATATATATCCGCAATATAAATGTTGCCTATAAGCCAAATAAAGTGCAAATGCAATTACAGGGACGAATGCAGATCTAAAAGATCATTAGTGCATGCACAGACCATATGCCAAAACCACACAAAAGTACCAAAAGTTAAACATAGCAGTGTAAGTAATGTACTGTACATATGGGGTTGAAAATAGTCTGTATTAAGTAGCTATATATACCCATATTTAGACAGCAAGATAGGCTAGGGTCACATTTGCGGCAGGGCACTACGGCTCCTGATCCGGTTTTGAGCAGTAAAAGTGCTCAAAACCGAATCAGAAACCGCAGCCCATAGGAGCCCATTATAGTAACCGGATTGCACTACATGCAATCCGGTTACTGCTTGCAGAATTGCAGCCTGCGGTAAAAGTCATGCAGGCTGCAGTTTTCGCATGGGAGCCCATGCGGCTGCCACAAGGCACATGTGAATGCCTGTGGCAGCCGTATGCTTTGTTCATCCCTGCTGCCACAGGGATGAACAAAGGGTTAAATGTTAATAATAGATGTGGGCAACATGTCTCTAGGTGGTGCCCACCCTCCCTAGAGACATGCTGTCCACTCAGTTGGGCATGTGAGGGGTGAATCTGGGCAGTTATAGTATTGCCGGCTATTGTCGACATTTTCAGTTTTATGAATGAACCTGGAGTCTCCTCACTGTGTATGACATACAGTACGTAATGTACGTACTATATGAGCCGCTATCCATGGTCCTGAAAGCATCAACATTAGGTCTATGGAGGTGCGCTGCCCATAGACCTAATGTTAATGCTTTCAGGACCAAGGCTAGCGGCGCATACTGTACATACATTACGTACTGTGTGTCCTCCACAGTGAGGAGCCGCCGGGTTCATTCATAAAATTGAAAATGCCAACAATAGCCGCAATACTATGCCCAGATTCACCCCTCACATGGCCAACTGAGTGGACAGCATGTCTCTAGGGGCTATGGGCACCCCCTAGAGCAGTGATGGCGAACCTATGGCACGCGTGCCAGGGATGGCACGCAGAGCCGTTTTCCCTGGCACGCGGCGTCGCCTGTCACTGCAGCTTTGAACTGCCGGCATAATGGCGCCGGCAGTTCAAAGCCATGTCGGATCGGAGGATTCTCCTTCCTCCGCATCTCCGACACTCTCTCCAAGCTCCGCCCTGCCGGGGTCACATGACCGCGGTCTTGTGACGCTGGGACGGAAGACGCGAGGAGAAGAGGAGCGGTGAAGGCGGGAGTACTAGGTGAGTATGATTTTTTTTTTTTTATTTCAAGCCACGGTATAATGAGGGGCAGGATGGACACAGACATGAGGCTGACAAGGGCAGGATGGACACAGACATGAGGCTGACAAGGGGCAGGATGGACACAGACATGAGGCTGACAAGGGGCAGGATGGACACAGACATGAGGCTGACAAGGGGCAGGATGGACACAGACATGAGGCTGACAAGGGGCAGGATGGACACAGACATGAGGCTGACAAGGGGCAGGATGGACACAGACATGAGGCTGACAAGGGGCAGGATGGACACAGACATGAGGCTGACAAGGGGCTGGATGGACACAGACATGAGGCTGCAAAGGGGCAGGATGGACACAGACATGAGGCTGCAAAGGGGCAGGATGGACACAGACATGAGGCTGACAAGGGGCAGGATGGATACAGACATAAGGCTGACAAGGGGCAGGATGGACACAGACATGAGGCTGACAAGGGGCAGGATGGACACAGACATGAGGCTGACAAGGGGCAGGATGGACACAGACATGAGGCTGACAAGGGGCAGGATGGACACAGACATGAGGGTGACAAGGGGCAGGATGGACACAGACATGAGGCTGACAAGGGGCAGGATGGACACAGAGACATGAGGGTGACAAGGGGCAGGATGGACACAGACATGAGGCTGACAAGGGGCAGGATGGAGACAAGAGGGGCATGAGGGTGACAAGGGGTAGGATGGACACACAGACATGAGGCTGACAAGGGGCAGGATGGACACAGAGACATGAGGCTGACAAGGGGCAGGATGGACACAGAGACATGAGGCTGACAAGGGCAGGATGGAGACAAGAGGGGCATGAGGGTGACAAGGGGCAGGATGGAGACGAGGGGCATGAGGGTGACAAGGGGCAGGATGGAGACAAGAGGGGCATGAAGATGACAAGGGGCAGGATGGCGACAAGAGGGGCATGAAGGTGACAAGGGGCAGGATCGTGACAAGGGGCAGGATGGAGACAAGAGGGGCATGAGGGTGACAAGAGGGGCATGAGGGTGACAAGAGGGGCATGAGGGTGACAAGAGTGGCATGAGGGTGACAAGAGGGGCATGATGGTGACAAGAGGGGCATGATGGTGACAAGAAGGGCATGATGGTGACAAGAGGGGCATGATGGTGACAAGAGGGGCAGGATGGTGACAAGAGGGGCAGGATGGTGACAAGAGGGGCAGGATGGTGACAAATAAGAGGGGCATGATGGTGACATTAGGAGGAGGCAAGATGGTGACATTAGAAGGGGGCATGATGGTGACATTAGGAGGGGGCATGATGGTTACATTATTACAAGAAGGGGGATGATGTTGGCTTTATTACAAGGAGGGGGCATATTACTGCAGGATGGGGCAGGATGGGGACATTACCACAAGGGGACAGGGATCGAGCATACTACAAGGGGATAAGGCTGGAGACATTACTACAAGAAGGGAGTTAGGATAGGGACATTACTGCCAGGAGAGGGTCAGGATGGAGCAAATAACTACAAGGAGAGGGTCGGGATGGAGCACATAACTACATGGAGAGGGTCAGGATGGAGCACATAACTACAAGGAAAGGGTCAGGATGGACCGCATTACTACAAGGGGAATGTCAGGATGGAGCACATTACTTCAAGGAGAAGGTCAGGATGGAGCACACTACAACAAGGAGAAGGTCAGGATGGAGCCCATAACTATAAGGAGAAGGTCAAGATAGAGCACATTACTTCAAGGAGAAGGTCAGGATGGAGCACATTACTTCAAGGAGAGGGTTAGGATGGAGCACATTACTTCAAGGAGAGGGTCAGGATGGAGCACATTACTACAAGGAGAGGGTCAGGATGGAGCACATTACTAGAAGGAGAGGGTCAGGATGGAGCACATTACTACAAGGAGAGGGTCAGGATGGAGCACATAGCTACAAGGAGAGTGTCAGGATGGAGCACATTACTACAAGGAGAGGGTCAGGATGGAGCTCATAGCTACAAGGATAGGGTCAGGATGGAGCACATAGCTACAAGGAGAGGGTCAGGATGGAGCACATAGCTACAAGGAGAGGGTCAGGATGGAGCACATAGCTACAAGGAGAGGGTCAGGATGGAGCACATAGCTACAAGGAGAGGGTCAGGATGCAGATACTACTACAAAATAGGGACCAGGATTTCAGTATGAAATTTGCTTGCTCTGTCTAATATTCTGCGTTTTTCTATACAGATCAATCCACCTGCTGTTTCTAGAAAGGCAGTGGCAGCGGCTCAGCTTCAATGTCCAGTACACATGAGCTGTCTGACCACTGCTGAAGAGAAGAGAAGACTGCAAAGGTAAGTTTAAAATCAATTAATTGTTAAAATAATTGAATTGATCATCAGTGTTTCAGGACTACATGCCCTGTACAGGGAAGAGAGTTAGTATCTGCTGGCTCTCCCCCCTGTGCAGCGCTTGTGATAGATAACCACTGCTGTAATTTAGGTTAAATTACAGTGTTAGCACTTCACCATAAATAATTTTGTTTTGGGTTGCAGTTTGGGCACTCGGCCTCAGAAAGGTTCGCCATCACTGCCCTAGAGTGTTGCCCACATCTATTATTAACATATAACCCTTTGTTCATCCCTGCGGCAGCAGGGATGAGCAAAGCATATGGTAACCGGATTGCACATTCAGAGCAATCCGGTTGCCGGATTCCGGCTTAGGGACACAAAATGTTTCAAAATTGAGTTTGAATGCAATTGTGATTACCGCATCCGGATGTGGATGCGGTAAACGCAATTGCACTTCCAAGAGTGACCCTAGCCATAGACCAGAAAAGGCCCTAATACAGGTCTCCCAGTCGGGAAAAAGTCCCCAACATACGTTTCGCTGTGTTGTTCTTATGAAAAGAGAAGAACCATCACACCCACAGACCTGGGGGATTTTATATGTGTTGATCTTATCATGTTGTGCACCGCATGAAGCGTTGCATGCACACATAAACCTCACTATCTCAAGCCAACAACCGGATGGTCAGGTCAGTCAGCGCATGCGCAGGAGCAGGGACGCATCACTAAGGCTCCTCGGCATGCGATGACGCCATATAGACGCCGGAGTTGACAGCCAGGGAGAGAGTGGTCACACACAGACTCGCACAGTGGCCTGATCTATCAGAGTATGCAGAATAATAGTAATTGTATTTTGTTGTTTGTTTAACACACCCTGGGATCACCTTCTACCTCAGCGCACCTTCCCTTCTGTAGATTAATATTGCACTCTGCTCTGCCCTCCCACTCTGTAGGAGCAAAATGAAGAGCTCAACAACTGATCAGGTAGAATAGGTCGAAGTTGCCTTCATTTCATTTGTGGGCAGAGCTATCCCAACTCACACGGGAACCACTAGGGACTGCAGGAAAGGAACTCTAGTCTGTACAGGAATAGGCAGGGTCAGTTGCGGTTCTTATTGTTACCCATTTCCCCTATAAGTTGCTACACAGCCATAACCCTCTCATTTTCTGTTGCGTTATGGAGACCTGAAACATATTTCTTTGCTGTTTTTCTGGATACTTTTTCAATGCTACGGTAGTAGTTTACTGCTAGTACTAGCTTTTACTGCTAGTAGTTTTTGTCTGCTGCATTTTTCCAGTGTTCTGGAGGTCTCTTTTGCATATGTTTTCTGGATTTCTTTTAACTGCATTCAGTAACGAAAAAGCTTCTGGTGGATTTTTAAGGATAAACGCTGACAAAATGTCCTTTTTAAGGATAAACGCTGATGATGCCAACTGGGCATCATCAGGGCATCTTTTACTTTTCCGATGATTTGTATTGTACATTATAGTATAATACCACTTGGTGTATTTGGAAACCTGAAGCTGTTAAAAGACACTCAAAAGCCTGAACATCAGGCCATTTGTTTTACATAGAAACGCACTTGTTTAGTCTTAGGGCATTTTCTTAGCACTTTTTTTAGACAATCCTGAAAAAAATATTATGTGAATATGAATTGACTCCAGGCAGCCTGGCATGTTATATGAAGGTCATGGTCCTGGTTAGGTGTGTGAATTTGTGTCGTGTGGGGACCTCATGATGACAATCAGGGCTGCCACTAGGAATTTTGGGGCTCCTTACTGCCAAAATTCTGGGGCCCCCAGAGACTCCGCCCAGCTCTGCCTCCACCCAAGCTCCGCCTCCACCCCAGCTCCACCTCCACCTAAACATACATTATATTTGTAGTGAAAAATTGGAACAGCCCAAAAAAATTACCTCAATTTATGTGCAAAGCTTTCCCAACCAGCAATCCAGATGGTTCCTTACAATAGAGTAAAAAAAGGAAAAACAGCTAAAGAAAAATAGAAAAAAGTGGACTTTATTGCCCAAAGCGTGGCCACGCCATTGGGCAATAAAGTCCAATTTTTCTATATTTTTGTGCTGTTCTTCCTTTTTTTTTTTACACTCTCTCTATTATATATTACACACATACACACTTAAGACTGCTGTGGGCCGAATACACAATATCTGTATTCACAATAGAGAATACACAATAGAGATGGTTTCTATCTGTATACACAATAGAGAAGGCTGCTGGCCGTATAGACAATAAAGACGGCTGCGGGCTATACACACAGTAGAAAATACACAATAGAGACTGCTGATGCCTGTATACGCAATGGAGATGGATGCGGGACAAATGCACAATGGAGACAGCTGCGAGACAAATGGAGTACGAAGTAAGACCTGTAAGGCCCTATAGGCGGCCCTGACCCATGCCTATACCCCCCTGCACACTGTTCCTCCTCTCTGTGCCTGTCTGCCCCTATATGCTGAGCCTCAACTCTGTGCATGCCCCCCCTGTATGCTGTGCCGCCTCACTGAGTCCATTGTCCCCCTGTGCCTCCCCTCTGTGCTGTAATCCTCCTGTGTCTACCCTCCCCTGTGCCTGTAATCCAACTGTGCCCCCCTCTGTGCCTGTAATCTGCCTGTGCCTCCTTTCTGTGCTGTAATCCGTTGTGCCTCCCCTCTGTGCTGTAATCCCCCAGTGCCTCTAATCCCCCTGTGCCAGCAATCCCCCTGAGCCTCCCCCTCTGTGCTTCTAATCCCCCTGTGCCTCCCCCTCTGTGCTTCTAACCCCCCTGTGCCTCCCCTCTGTGCTTGTAATCCACCTATGTGCTTCTAACCCCTCTGTGCTTCTAATACCCCTGTGCCTCCCCCTCTGTGCTTCTAACCCCCCTGTGCCTCCCCCTCTGTGCTTCTAACCCCCCTGTGCTTCCCCCTCTGTGCTTTCAACCCCTCTGTGCTCCTAATTCCCCTGTGCCTCCCCCTCTGTGCTTCTAACCCCCTTGTGCCTCCCCCTCTGTGCTTCTAACCCCCCTGTGCTTCCCCCTCTGTGCATCTAACCCCCCTGTGCTTCCCCCTCTGTGCTTTCAACCCCTCTGTGCTCCTAATTCCCCTGTGTCTCCCCCTCTGTGCTTCTAACCCCCCTGTGCCTCCCCCTCTGTGCTTCTAACCCCTTTGTGCATCAAACCCCCCCAGTGCCTCCCCCTCTGTGCTTCTAACTCCCCTGTGCCTCCCCCTCTGTGCTTCTAACCCCCCTCTGTGCCTCCCCCTCTGTGCCTCTAATCCCCCTGTGCCTTATCTCTGTGCATGTTCCCGTGCAATCTGCCCCCCCTTAACCTGTGCACGGTCGGTGGCAGTGTTCAGCTGTAGTGTACTCCTAGCAGATCTCGAACTCCTGCACCGCGGCCGCCACGGCTGGGCTGGGTGAGTGGACGGGCAGGGCTGGGTGAGTGGACGGGCAGGGTGGGGGGCGGGGCCTTGGCTGTAGTGGGTGGATCTGAGCGGCCCCCTGTGAAGTGCCAGTGAGGCCTGAGGACTGGGGTGGGCGGGGACGGGAGGTTGGGGCTGGGCCCCCACACATTGGTATACCACACTGTGTGACTCTGTGTCACTCATTCACAAGTAGGAGAGTGGGCGGGCCGGGGCCCCTGCACTCTGTGTCTGAGCGAGCTGCGGGCTGCGGGCTGGCACTGCTGAGTGCTCACGGTTAGCTCAGGCTGTGCTGCCGCAGCCCGCAACCCGCAGCTGCAGCCAGCCAGCCTGTGTGTCTGAGACTCAGACTGACAAACTGACAATGATCATCTCGATCATCATCTGACTGCTGCTCGCAAAGAGCGGGGAGGTGCGGGCGGACCACCTTCCTCCAACGGCCACATCCCCCCCTGCTAGCTCGCCCTGGGCCCCCTTATAGCCACGCCCCTCCAATGAATGGCCGGGCCCCTTAATGATTAAGAGTTGTAAGAGTCTGATGGCGGGCCTGATGACAATGATTTAATCAGGCCAAGACTGGATAACAATTCAGACTGTCAAAGGAGACTAAACTTACCATCAGTAACTAGCCATATACAAAACCAACACAGCACTTATCAGGCTGCAGTCAGACCCCCTTATGTGGAGCAGGCCCAGGTGCAGGCAGATAAAATCACCTCTACCTACAACACATGTGGGAGGTAACTTGCCATTGGGCTTGCATACGATACTATTCACACTGATACACATGATGCGGAGTGTCTGATAGCTACCCATTGGCCCTGCCTCCTGACCAAACGGGCTGCCCTGCATGATACATCCGCACCACTGGATGAACAGAGCCCCCAAGGGGCCCAACCACACCCTGCAAATGATAAAAAAGTGCAAAAAGTTTTTTATGATGAACAAAAAACCTTTTATATGGGGTATTGGTTCATGTATTGGCCAAGACACTTAAGTTCATGATCCACGTCACGGATCCCCATGCTCATGAGTCCTAACTAGGGATGAGGGCGTATAATCATTACTATTCGGTACTCGCCGAATAGCAACGATATTCGGCTACATGCTACTCACCGAGCATCTTGTGATTACTCGGAGTAGCGAGCAGTCCTTTTACTTTCGCAGTGTATCTATATATACACTGCGAAAGTACATTAAAAGTGAAGAAAAGTTGTTAAAATATAAAAAAAACATCATACTCATCTTCCGACGCCTGTATCGGGGCCGGAAAACCTCACCTCCGATTTGCGGCAAGGACTGACCAGTCTGATAGCCAATCAGATGGCTGGGAGCGATCTGGCCAATCAGCCACCTAATTGGCCAGATTGCCAGGTCTTGAACGTGCATCAATGACCTGGCAATCTGGCCAATCAGGTGGCTGTTAGCGATCACGTGGTTTGTGACATCCGGCCACATCGGAGGTGAGGGGTCCTGATGCAGGCGTCGGAAGGTGAATATGGTGGTTTTTTTTATTTTTTAACAACTTTTCTTCACTTTTAGTGTACTTTCGCAGTGTATATATAGATACACTGCAAAAGTACTCGCATTTCAATTGGACTCGATATACTCGCAACGAGTATCGAGTATCGGGACCTACTCGTTGCGAGTATAGCGAATCCGATTACTTCAGTACTCGCTCATCCCTAGTCCTAACAAAACTTGTACAAAATCTACTCATAGTGGGCAACATCTTTTTTTTTTTTTTTTTTCTGATGCTGCCCATTATGAGTAGTTTTTGACAAGGAGACTACCAATTCATTTAAAACGATATAACTTTACTTAGCATTCCTTTGATATCAAGTTTATATATGAGATGTGGAGTGCTAAGGGCTGGGGTACTCAGCAGCTAGGCCTGTAGTCGGGTTCATGGTGGCAATGCCCAGTGCTATGGCCCTGGCTCACATTGAAAAGAGAGAGTGAAAATGGAGAAATACAAGATATAAAGAAATAAGAGTTAGTGATGCCAGTTGGGATAATCAGCTAGATATGGCTGGCACTGTAGAAGATCCCTGGGAGATTGGAGTGGCAGTGTAGTTGTTAAACCCTTCCCAATAAGGGCTGGGTCCCAAGGGATAGTGATGATGGGGGTAGTACGGTAGTAGTGGTGCAGAGTAGCAGAGAAATGAACAGCAGGAAACAGTCTTTTGCTTTACCTTTTACTGGAGTTCTTGCACAGTGTCCAGGGTAATACAACCTCCACCAGGCAGATAGCCTGGCCAGTCTGAAGAGATCTGTAGTCCGCTCTGCTGGGTGGTTATAGTGTCTTTCTCGCTGACTCGCTAAGGTTGTAGGCTTCTAAGTGCCTTTGTGCTGTCCTATACTACCTCTTTAGCTCCTGACTATGACCCCCAGCAGGACTAGTAGTGCAGATCCTTTTGGGTATCCATTCTACTTTCAGTAAAGTTCCCTGATCTGCAGACTCCAATGACTAGATGAAAAATCAAACTGCCAAGGAGACTACCAACTCATTTTAAATAATAAAACTTTACTTAACAGTGCTTTTATATCAACGTTATAAATGAGATAGCAGACACATAATTTCCAGCATGTTCCAATTTTACAAAGCATGTTCAAATACAACTCAGCCCAGCTCAACAGTCCGATTCATGCGGGTCACGTTCCCTTTTCACAAATGCATCTCTATTCTCCTCTTAGAGAAGGTGGGCGGAGGATCCTGAGCGCTATGGCCAAAGTAGAGCCTAATGGTCGCAGATTGCTTCTGTGGCGCCCCGCATATGCAGGCGTCACAGAGGGGTACTACACCCGTAAAAGAGGTGTAAATACTCCAGCTGCAAGTGGACCCTAGGATGGTGGGTGGGACCCATTTCCCACATTCCCACATTAGATGAGTGGTGGGAGGTTACCCAGGAGGGGATATATTCACCTGTAGGGGGATGAAGGAGGTCTTTAGCCTTTGGCAGGAGGGCCAGTAGGTCTTCTAGCTTCGGTCGGTGACCCCTAGCCTTCGGCTAGATGGAGGACGAGGAAAGGAGTTAGAAAGGCTCTGACTAATTGGAACGAGGTGGAAGGTCAAACCGGCGCGGCTTCAAGCCGACCCGGAGGGAAGAAGAAGGGGCCTTGAGGAGGTCCTGGAAAAGGGCGCCCGACGAGAGAAGTCCGGGCCCTAGAGAGAAAGGGAGATCCTCAGAGTGGAGAGACCATACTCCAGGGGATACTCCAGTCCACCACGGGAACGCCGGGCCCAAGGATCCGGCCAGAGTTCATCTTTACAGTTGGCAACCAGCTGCTGTGGCTCGTTTACCAGCCGCAGCACCCTGCCAGTGGAGCGGTCTGCCTGCTTCCTCACAACGAGGGAGAGGATCCCTGGTACTACTAGCTACTGGGTATAGGCCCATCCTAGACGGGGAAGAACGGACATGGGTTAGTTAGCGAAGGTACACCAAAGCTTCCACCATACCACCTGGGATCCACTTGCAGCCACCTGTTAAACTACCTGTTATTTATAACATCTTGCTGAACTGTGAACTGTATCTGATGCTGCTACAAGTTGACAGTACACGGGAGAAAGTGACTTTGCTTCTGCGTGTATTTTCCTACTTCAGCCTGTTCCCTTGCAGGAACGCTGCCCCGGAGGAACAGCCCTACCTGTAGGGAGCTTAGTCATCCTAGCCGCATTACCAGCTTCCTCCGGCAGACTGTGGTGGCGCTGGTGACCTATCACCAGAAACTACAGGTAGCGTCACGTGAACTGTATATAGAATCCCATGTAAAATATACCCCTTTTTGAAGTGTCACCCAGGACACGGGATCAGGCGCGGCCACCATTCCCCTGACACAGCAACGCTACCCTTTAGAGCCTGATACCCGAGTACCCCAAAGCCTGGGGCTCGACACTTCCACACATACCTCTCTTCTCCTCGTAGAAAAGGGGGGTAGGGGGTTTACCAGTAGTATCAGAGATCAGCCTTGTGCTCCCAGATGCTTAGGGAATCACCATCTGGGAAAGTTTACTTTGTTAATGTACCAGTTTAGACTCAAGACTCTTCTGCCTGGGGCCACTTTGATGGAAGGTCAGTCTCTAGCCTCTGCATTGTCTTGCATTCTGTGCATGTGTCTCGATCAACACCCCAACATCACGGTATATTAACTGGATCTCCCCTTCCTTTCCTTGCCAGAGGACACTTATTGCATGAAGCCTTGACAAGATCTCAGACCATAGGTCTGTTCTGGTCACATGTTGGGCCCTATCTAAAGCACCACAGGAAATCGTCATTTTCCCTTGATGCTAACTCCTCCCATGGTAGACTAGTCCCCACATTTAATTACTACTTTCCCTACAGTCTGGTAAACCACACCACAACATTGCAGTACATTACACATTACATCAAATTATACATTATTCACTAGGATGCATGAGAGAATTCATGTCGAGCCCACTGGGACGGGGTACTCGGTACTGGACCGGGTCTGCTACTGGGGAAGTCACGGGTGGTCCTGGTCCGGACCGTGTCCCGGGCTGGCAAATAAAAGGGGATATTTACAGGGGATTGTCAGTCGTGACGCCACCCACTGTGTGCGGCCAGTGATGGGGCCGCCGCTGCTGCAGAACCTCCGGGGATGATGTAATGGCAGCGTAGATGGTATAGTTCCTGTGGGCAGAACTGTATTCCCCGGGGCAGTGATGGTTAAAGTCTATGGTGTAGTGTGCAGGCTTGGTGCTGAGTGCAATTCACTTACTAGCCAGATGCTGCAGGAATCCTTCCTTGGTGCTGGAGCTGGCAAGCTGTGGCTCTGCAGGTGGAGGGTTGTTATAATCCTGTATGGAGGGAATGGTACGCAGGCAGAGACAGACAAGAGAGACGTATTCAGGGTTCTCCGTGTTTACTTCTCAAGTTCTCAAACTCCAGTTACAGTTCAGTACAGTTCTTACAAGTCTCAGTTCAGTTACACGGGCACACTTTCCCATCCGGGTTCCCTTTACTCTCTGCAGCCAGGTCTCTTTCTCTGTGACCCCTCACTCTGTCTCTGTGTCCTTTCCGGGCTGTTAACGCTCTGTTTCTTTGTTCGCTTGGTGTGCGTCTCCGGACAGTATGGCGGTGACTCGGGCCCCTGTGGGTCCTCCTGTTTGTCACTGAGCTGCCTGTCCTTTGGGTAGGGACCCTAACGTGTAGCTGTGGTCCCCCGTCGGTTGTCTGGGGATGCCGGGTAAAACTACGGTCCTCTCTAGAGCCGACACTCTACTCAGCCCAGCCTCCAGCAGTCCTCCCGTGTGAAGCTCTACCAGGCTCTCTCTACTGTGTCTTCCAGTGTCATAGGAGGGCTACTCCGCCTGCAGTCTGTCGTCTCGGCTGTAATTCTAGGGACCAGTGTCACTGTCCCTCTCTTTCCTCTCACACTCCTGGGGATCTGGCTTCGGACGGGCTTTCTCTCTCCTCCGGTTCGCACTGGCTCGGTACAGATTCTGCGCTCCTACACCTCTCTCTTCCAGGACGTGTGATTCCTTCTTTCCTTCTCAGCTTAACTCGGCCTACTGCTGTCTCTCGGCCTGTGCCGTGCTCCTCAGCCTGCTGCTGGTCTGTGTCTTTGCTGCTCGGCACCCAGGACCTACTGACTCCTTCCTCCTCCCCCTTCACTATTTCTACTGTCTGTCACCTGACTTCGTGTGTGCCCAACCCACTTCTCTAAACCCACCACCCCTCGCCTGCATAGAGTTCCTAGGCTCCGGGCTGGATGCTGCCCTCTGCTGTACGTGGGTTGTGTGGGCAGTGAGGGTGTTGGTGTGCAACTGTCGTCCTACCTGCCTGGCTGCAGTTCCCTTTGTGGCCTCCTGGACGCAGGGGCGCCACACTCACACTACATGACAACTTATCAATTAGTGCCTCAGGGGAGGAATGTGACTGCAAGTTGACCTCCTTAAATTTACTCTACCGGAGCAGAAGATTCACCTTTCTTAAGATCAGTAAGTGCACCAAAGGTTGAAACTCTATAAATGATAAAGTTGTGGTGTATCTTAGCTGTATTAGTCGTCTATTAGTTTAAAAGATGAAAAAACTCCCTTAGTTCCTAACTTTAAAATTACATATGTGGCGCCCCACATGGTCAGGTGTCACACCGGGGTATTGCACTCGTAAAAGTGGTGTAATCTTCCCCAACTGCAGTGGAGGCTGGGCTGGTGGGTGGGACCCATTCCTGCACTCCCACAGTAGAGTAGTGGTGGGAGGTTACTCCTGGGAGGGAAATAGTCACCGATAGAGGGAGTCAAAAAGTTAGTGAGGAGTCGAGGAGGAGTGTGGAGCGAGTCGGGAGGTCTAACAGGTCAGCTCCATTCTGATCCTGAGGAAAGATCTAAGGGGATCCTGAGAGAGGGTGCCTGACGCATGAGTCTGGGTCTGAGAGAGAAAGGGGAACCCCAGAGTGGAGCGACCATACTCCAGGGAATTCCCCAGTCCACCACAGGAACGCTGGACCCGAGGATACGGCCAGAGTCCACCTCTGAAGTTGTCAACCGGCTGCTGCGGTCTGTTCACCGGCTGTGGCACCCTGCCAGATGGAGCGGTCTGCCTGCTTCTTCACTTCGAGGGAGGGGAGCCCCAAAACTACCTTCAAGGTGTAATTGGGTATAGACTCATCCTAGGCGGGGAAGAAAGGACACGGGTTCTTCAACTAAGGCATACCACGGGTACCACCATACCACCTGGCATCCACTGGCAGCCACCCATAGAACTACCTGTTTCTTTAACAACTTTTGCTGAACTGTGGACTTGTATGCTGATGACTGTTTACAGTAAAGTACCCGGGAGAGTGACTTTGCCTCTGTGTCTTTGTGCCATTTATCATCAACCTCTTTGCTTACAGCAACGCTGCCCCGGAGACCCAGCTCCACCTGTAAGGAGCTTTGATATCCTTGCCGTGATACCACCGCCCTCCGGAGGACTGTGGCGGCGCTAGTGACCCATCACCAGATACTACAGGTGGCGTCACATGACAATAACTCTTTTCCTTGTATATAACCCCTATATTGAAGTGTCACCCAGGCCACGGGCTCTGGCAACGCCATCCGTGACATCCCAGCGAACCTCTCCGAGCCTGATACCCGAGTACCTTAGGGCCTGGATCTCAACACATATTATCATGCTGCTCCCATAGAACTGAGCATATTCATTTACGTTAACATACAAGGTGGGCCAATATGATAAAGCAGATTTTGTGTATAAGCAAGTATCATACATTTATACTTCCTAGATCATATTTCCCTGAAGTGGCTTTGTTATCTATGAATGATCAAAACATATTCTGTAGTCCATGAGTAAAGCCCGGTCACATGTAATACTCTGCACATCAGTTGTGCTACATTGCAGATTCCTCCTGATTGAGGACATGAAAGACCTGTCATTGTAAATCCACTGTGTGAACAAATAGCATCAAAGACCAGTATTAGCAAACTCTGAACCCAGCTAAGAGGAGACATGCAAAAAAGCAACTTGTGGTGTGTAAGTATTAAAGGTTTTATACAATCTTTCTCAACTGGTTTTCTAAAGGAATTCACTTCTAGTAATTATCTGACATGACAGAGAATTTATCTTTGTTTCATTGGTGAAGGATCCCACAACCAATTACCATTGTCACAATACAAAACAATGACAAATTGTTGAAAAATTGCATGTGCTTTTGATAATAATAATAATAATAATATGTGAATAAATTCTAATCCTGAATTCTGTAAAACATGGTCGATGTACAGTATGGAAAAGGGCAGCATGGGATGCTCAGTATGGAGAATGGGTGGCATGGGATGCTCAGCATGGATAATGGGTGGCACGGGATACTCAGTGTGGAATCCTGTGCCAGGTCACCACAGACTCCCTTGGGGCACTGAGGGATATTACACAGCGAGTAATCCACTAACACACAACACCTTTCACCCCAGGCCTGTAGGGGAGCTCCACTGGTAGCCTTAAGCCAGTTTCCCCTATAAATACAGGTTCTGGAGGGAAAACACCAGAGTGTGCAGTCACTACAGAACTGTGAAGAGCTGAGTGAGCTGAGCTGGTACTGCAGCCGTGCTAGGCCCATACCAGCAACCACCCGAGACAGTGGTAGACCCACAGAGTAGGGGTCGCAGGCAGAGGAGAGAAACGTTCTACAACAAGGGGGCAGAGGAGTCATACCGACTCACCCCATCAGAGTCCCAGTCACTGGGTCCGAGCTACAGGGACATAGAGAATAAGCCCTGCAGAGAATCCAGCACCACAAGGAGGTTTAGCTTCCAGGACACCCGAAGCACCAACAAGTGAGAGCCCTGACAAGAATTCCATAGAGCGCCCTCAGTGCAGCAAATCCGGGTGTGGAGAGACCCACAGAGAGAGAGAAGCAACAGTCCGGTCGGGTTCCAAGTCTGCCAGACTCTGACAGTACAACTGAAACAAGGAGTCCTACAACCCTACTCGCTGTGGAGATCCTAAAGTGTTTCCCTCACCTCCGGACGAGTGTACCCGTACAGAACACCAGTAAAGGTACCAAAAGACTTCTATGTGTGCGTGTCCCTCCTTCCATCTGCACCACAGCGACCGCGCTACCCTATTAACCTCACTACAACTTACAGCCCCGGGGACCCCTGCTCGTCCTGTAAGGAGCGGTTCCACCTTGCTGCCGCCTATCACCCCGGAGGCCCAAGCAGCGCCGGTGCCATCACTGGAACCCTACAAGTGGCGTCACGACAGACATTTTATTATTTTCTTGCCACTCCATCCCCTTTTTTATCTGCATCCCCCGGGCCCACGGCCTCAGGCACCGCTACCAGAGACTTCCCCCAGAGACCGCGCCTGAGTGAACCGAGTACCCCCAAGGCCTGGGCTGGACACTCAGTATGGAGAAAGGGCAGCATAGGATGCTCGGTGTGGAGAAAGGGCAGCATAGGATGCTCAGTATGTTGAAAGGGAAGCATACGATGCTCAGTATGGAGAAGGGGCAGCATGGGATGCTCAGTATGGAGAAGGGGCAGCATGGGATGCTCAGTATGGAGAAGGGGCAGCAAAGGATCCTCAGTATGGAAAAGGGGCAGCATGGGATGCTCAGTATGGAGAAGGGGCAGCATGGGATGCTCAGTATGGAGAAGGGGCAGCTTGGGATGCTCAGTATGGAGAAGAGCCGCATGGGATGTTCAATATGGAGAAAGGACAGCATAGGATGCTCAGTATGGAGAAGGGGCAGCATGGGATGCTCAGTATGGAGAAAGGGCAGCATGGGATGCTCAGTATGGAGAAGGGGCAGCATGAGATGCTCAGTATGGAGAAGGGGCAGCATGGGATGCTCAGTATGGTCAAAAGCAAGTTCACAGAAAAGGAAACCTCATTTGTGTGCATGTCTAATACCAGAAACCACCCCTTCCATGATATGGTATGCTGAGAGTGGTTGGCACATTGATATTTTGCACCTGGTTTGCCCCCCACCTTTATCATTGCGGGCCTGCTGCATCCCGATAGTTCATTTGAACTGGTGTGGGTTAATGGATGTTTATGGTGAGTTTTTTTAAATGCCCAGTATTGAGAAGAGGAAGCATGGAATGCTCAGTATGGACAGGGCAGCATGGGAGATTGTTAGTATGGAAAAGGAGCAGCATAAGTGGCAAGCATGGAGGGCTTAGTATGGAAAAAGCAGTACAACGGTCGTAAGGACTGGGGGTACCTGATGAAATGGGTTCAGTCAGAGTGAATGTTACAGAGGCAGTCCCGGTGGTCGTGGCCCTGACCGAGCATGAAAAGGGGATATTTACAGGGAATTAATAAAGTTTATTGTGCGCCATCCATGCATTCTGGTCAGGGTGACCAGCGCTGCTTGTAGTGAACCCCGGGGAATAGATTGCAGCTAGATTTATCACTCCCCATGGACGGAGCAGGTCCCCATTGTTTAGTATTAAAGTCTGTGTTGATGATGGTGGTGGTAGTGCAGGAAGGCACAGGAGTGGACAGACACAAGGGTTGTAGTTCTTACCTGTTTTTTTTACTTGGAGTTCTTAGTTCAGTGCAGACCCAGCCAGGGTACTGTGCTCTTCCAGATTGCAACTTGTCCAGCCCTCAGACAGTTCAGCAACACTCCACTGAGACACCTTTTATAAGCCTTTCCTTGCTGCCCTTCTCTCTGCACTGATCTTTTCTCCTTACTTCCCTTGCGCCTTCATTCTACGAGTCCCAAGGCAGACGACTGCGGGTCCTGTCGAGCGACGGCCTGGCACAACCTCTTGACCCTTTGTAGTCACTGTGCCTGGGAGTGTACATGGGGTTGGCTACTGCACATTCAGTTCAGTAGCCTTCGGTTTCCTGGCTTGAACATACAGTCTCACACCAGATTGGGGCCTGTCCCCTCATGCAGCTAGTTCCTGTACCACAACCTTGAAGGCAGCTGTAGATTTGGGGTCCCTCTGGCCAAGGTTTCGTGGCGACCCTCTCCACTGGTCCCATTCTGCCCCAGCTCTAGCCTCCCCTAGAACTCCATCTTGCTGCTTCTTCTTCCTAGCTTTACAACTTTCTAACCTTGTTCCCACCCCCTAAACTTCTCCTTCCTCCAGCCAGTCAATGGGGATTGCCCTCTAGAGAGGTTTCTTCTGCCCTGCATCTAGTGGCCTGGAGTTGGGAATGGAGTTGAGTGTAAGATGGTGTGTCTTAGGTTCGTGTCCCTGTTTTACCTGAGAGCAATGGCACCACACCTGTGCAGTACAACTGTGGCGACCAAGACGCAGGGGCGCTACATTCCTCCCTGATTAAGCACAGTTTGTCCGCGGCCTGTAAAACTAAAAGTTTCAAGAACAGGATGGTAGTAATAAGTATCCACAAACTTTTTCATGTGCACATGAACAATAACAGTAACATCTTCCCTTTATGGGAGGCACATTTCTTGAATGTTACATTATCAAAAATAGAAAAAAGTACAAAAAATGTGAAAATTCAAAACATTTAGCAGTTCGCCTGCAACGACGCTAGGCAGCGCATCACATTACAGGATTTAGGTAATTTGCACAGCAGCAACTCCTGCAGGGATGCCAGTGCAATGCGTCACCCTGCAGTAATTTTGTGCAATTGGCGGGAACTGCATCAAACCACCTAAACTTCATTCCTGGGCATGGCTACAGGTCACAGAGACCATGTTTTGACCTGATTCTTCGGCCACGCAGACGGTTTTTGAGATTACAAGTGCAAAGTTTCAAGGAGCTAGGTTTGACAAAGTGCAATTGGATCCTATATTGCACCCTACTGTGCTGGTACGAAAACCAACAAGAGGCACCTCAAGAAGTGCAACTATGTACAAAGGATTGTCCTGGCCACCTCACCGTCCTGAGACCTGATTGTCCATAATAGTAATATTTACACAGTACCTACAAAGTACCAAGCCAGGTATCTATATACTATTATATACATTATTCTAAAACATTACATACATCACTCAATTCTGAGGAAAAAATTATGGAATCCTGACAAACAAACAAACAAAACAACACTCAAATACATTACTAGTATTTTGTTGCAGCACATCTGGCTTTTATAAACAGCTTGCAGTCTCTGAGGCATGGACTTAATAAGTGACAAACAGTATTCTTCATCAATCTGGCTCCAACTTTTTCTGATTGCTGTTGCCAGATCGGCTTTGAAGGTTGGAGCCTTGTCATGGACCATTTTCTTTAACTTCCACCAAAGATTTTCAATTGGATTGAGATCTGGACTATTTGCAGGCCATGACATTGACCTTATGTGTCTTCTTTCAAGGAATATTTTCACAGTTTTTGCTCTATGGCAGGATGCATTATCATCTTGATAAATTATTTTATCATCCCCAAACATCCTTTCAATTAATGGGATGAGAAAAGTGTCCAAAAGATCAATGTAAATTTGGGCATTTATTGAACATGTAATGACAGCCTTCTATCCAGTGCCTTTACCTGACATGCAGCCCCATATCATCAATGACTGGAAATTTGCATGTTCTCTTCAGGCAGTCATCTTTATAAATCTCATTGGAACGAGACCAAACAAAAGTTCTAGCATCATCACCTTGCCCAATGCAGATTTGCGATTCATCACTGAATATGACTTTCATTCAGTCATCCACAGTCCACGATTGCTTTTCCTTAGCCCATTGTAACCTTATTTTTTCTGTTTTGGTGTTAATGATGGCTTTAGGTGGTTTCTTACAGTTCGGTCACAGACATTGACTCCAGTTTCCTCCCATTCGTTCCTCATTTGTTTTGTTGTGCATTTCCTGTTTTGGAGACATATTGCTTTAAGTTTCCGGTCTTGACACTTTGATGTTTTCCTTGGTCTACCAGTATGTTTCCCTTTAACAACCTTCCCATGTTGTTTGTATTTGGACCAGATTTTAGACACAGCTGACTGTGAACAACCAACATCTTTTGCAACATTGTGTGTTCACTTGGTGCAACAGCTCTCCAAGGTGTGATCACTCCTTTTCAGATGTAGGCTAACAAGCAAATCTTATTTGATGCAGGTGTTAGCTTTGAGAATAAAAATTTATAAGGGGGATTCAATATTTTTTCCTCAGAATTGAGTGATTCCATAATTTTTCCCCCTGCTTGGTCTACAAAAGTAACCATTACTGGCTAGCATATTTTTTTTCAAGATTTCTTTTAGTGTTTCTTCAAGGCAGAGAGTTGCCATTTGAAATGACTTTAGTTTTGTGCCATGTCTGTGATCTGCTTTTTTTGTACAAAATTAAACAACTGAATGGACATCCTCCGAGCCACAGGTCTAATACCTAACCAGGTTAAACTATTATCTAAAGTATTATCCTATGATTTACATTAACTGTACACAAGCATATATGACCTTTTTAGTCTTTGCCTCTATTTGGGCGAGGGGCCCGGCAGCTTCTTCCTAGTGTGCGGCTCTGCATATGGAGGTACACAGTTCCAATGAGAGACTCATTGCCAGAGAAAGTAAAAATAATCCCAAAATATTCTTTAACTACATAAATAGTAAGAAAATAAAAAATGATAGTGATAGTCCTCTTAAAAATAGTCTGGGTGAAATGTTGGATGAGGATGGGGAAAAACACAGTATGCTAAATTACTTTTTTTCAACAATATTTACACAAGAAAATCCCTTGACAGACAACACGATCAGTGATAACAAAAATCTCCATTAAATGTCACCTGCTTAACCCAGCAAAAAGTACGGTGCCATGTAAAAATCACTAAAGTTAAACTCTCAGAAGAGGACAATTTTATATTACAGGAGTATTTACGTAAACTAGAAGCTTATCCCTGACATCACCTCCCTGCTATCCAAAATCCCACAATGCCTGTCCGCCATCTCATCCTTCTTCTCCGCTCGCTTCCTCAAACTCAACATGGATAAAACAGAGTTCATCGTCTTCCCCCAAGTCGCTCTTCCCCCCTATCCAACCTAACCATCACTGTCAACGACTTCACACTCTCACCCGTCCCCCACGCCAAGTGCCTCAGGGTAATCTTCGACTCTGCCCTCTCCTTCAAGCCACACATCCAGGCCCTCACCACCTCTTGCCACCTCCAGCTTAAAAACATCTCACGGATCCGCTCCTTCCTTGACCATGACACTGCCAAAATTCTTGTCCACACCCTCATTATCTCCCACCTCGACTACTGCAACCTCCTGTTCACCGGCCTCCCTGCTTCCTCCCTTGCACCCCTCCGAACCATCCAAAATTCCGCTGCCCGACTCATCCACCTGTCGTCCCATTACTCCCCTGTCTCCCCCCTCTGCCAAGCCCTCCACTGGCTCCCTACTTCCCATAGATCTAAGTTCAAAACCCTGACATACAAGGCCATCCACAACCTGTCCCCTTCATACATCTCCGACTTGGTCTCCCGATACCACCTCTCACGCAACCTGCGCTCCTCTCAAGAACTTCTTCTCTTCTCCCCCCGCATCTCCACCTCCCACAACCGCATACAAGACTTCTCTCGTGCATCCGCCATACTCTGGAACTCTCTTCCACACCACTTCAGACACTCCCCTACCCTGGGAACCTTCAAGAAAAAAGGAAGACCCACCTCTTCCTTCAAGCCTATAACCCACACTGAGACTTAATCCGCTGCACCATTTCACCTCTCCCCCTCCTATTGTCTCACACCCACCCCCTATAGACTGTGAGCCCTTGTGGACAGGATCTCTGCCCTAATGTACCTGTATGATTTATTCATCATTATTTATGTTCTTGTCCTTGTTCTGCAATTACACATGTAAAGCGTCATGGAACCAATGGCTCTATAAATAAATAATAATAATAATAATAATATACCAGGGGCCCAGGATTGGGGACATATACCAGGGACCCAGGATGGGGGACATATACCACAGGCCCAGGATGCGGGACATATACCAGACGTCCAGGATGGAGGACATATACCATGGGCCCAGGATGGGGGACATATACCATGGGCCCAGGATGGGGGACATATACCACGGGCCCAGGATGGGAGACATATACCACGGGCCCAGGATGGGGGACATATACCAGGGGTCCAGGATGAGGAACATCATGGGAAGGGGTAAGGAAAATAAAAATGAAATTGCTTAGACCTTATGAACCGTAAAAGAGTGTCATCAATTTTTGAATGCGAGATTGCTAGACACTTTGTAATGTTCTCTACTTTGATCAGGAAATAGCTATAAAGTTAAATGGATACTTATTTATCTGCTTGATCAGAAATGATCTCACGCCGTCAGGAGTGGGTGAAGACATAGAAGCTTTGATTGTCAGTAAGGGACTTTTTTATAATTGCATTTTGTCTTCATGTGGTTTCAGTTCATTCATTTCTAAAGAATGGATTGTGATAAGTGAGAGCTTTGACGTATTGCGTAGAAAAGGTCGCTGATGTAATTTTCTAATTCAAGGTTTTAGAGTGTTAAATAAGTAGTTCTGGTATATTAGCTGTTCTCACTCAGTAGAAAAGAACATTGTCACCCCTACTATGTTCTCTATAACCATTTCAAAGAGTAAAATAAGAAACAGAAATTGGGATTAGTAAAATTTTATAGCTGTGATTTCCCCAAATAGAATAACTACATCAATTCTTCAATTTTACTGTGACTTTGTAGGGGGCCACTGCTATGGACATTAAGAAGCACGCTGCCACCTTAAGAGACAGTACCCCCCATGTCTGGTGTGGCGGAATGTTCTGCCCCCCTTTCAAAATACTGTGCTAATGGACTGCCCGAGGCTACAAGGGGTAGGGTTGAGCATGTAAGAGACAGAGAGCTGGGAGCTGTGCTGCTTGGAAGAGCAGTGTGTGTTGATCTGTATGAAAGGTCACACAGCCAGTGTGCTTCTGAGGGACTGAAGTTATTTGCACAGGCTTTGTGAATGCTGTAATAGTGACTGCCGTGTGCTGTACTGAGGAGTCAAGAAACTTTGGTGGTCCTACACAAGACCAGGAACAGGGCTTACAGACCCCAGGAGAACTTTGAGGACCTTGAAGCAAGAAGAAGAACTGCGCACCACCAAACAAGACCGTTGGGGGCCCCTGGAACTGGACTTGCGTCCCCAACACCACTGTGAGTTTGTGTCTGATTGTGCACATGTTAGGGTGTAGTGTAGGCTTCAATAGTCAGATCACAGCAGCCGTGTGTCCCATCTAGCAGAGGCCAGTAAGGTATAAGTATAGAGTAGTGATATAATGTTCGGTTGTTTGGATTTCCTTGTGTGATATTTATCCTGTGATAGTTGGAACTCCGTGCTATAGAGCGGCCCAGCTAAAGAATACAAAACTTGTTAAACTACCTTTTTGCCACAGCATACTCTGTTTTGAACCTGTCTTATTTACCGTATTACCCGCCTGTTAATAAATTCACCCTTTGTTATTTGCACCTCGTCTTACCGTAATTCACTCTGCCATCGCTACAACTTCTGAAAATTGCAGCAAAAACACAGACTAAAAGTTTATGGGCGTAATGCTGACTAGACAGGTTGGAAAGCTACAGGGCCTTATTATTTCCTTCTAATCCTTTGCAAACTTAGACTAGCCAGTCTTAACATGGACCAGATTAATTATAGTGGCTCATATGGCTCAATAAATCTAGCATATTTTAAAACAGTCTAAATTTTATTCACTGTGAGGCATTGACGGGTGCCATTTTTGAAGGTCGCTATGTGTCCCCCACAATGTGCTTGGAAACCAGCTGGAGTGTGTTGTATTCAGTATTGCTGTGAATGTAACTCACAAATATAGGAGTTTGAACTAGGTCAAGTTATTTGACTCAGGACCAGTTCTTCTTTATCTTATCCTGTTGTTTTTAACCAAACAACCAAAGGCCAACCACTATCGTACAACAGGCCTTGCAAATAAAACATAACTGGGCATGGACGAGAACCGCCCCTGCTGTGTCAGCATTATTTTCACTGGCAATAATGAAAATAATGGAATTCAGTTGTAGACAATAGGGCCAGGTAGAAGGGCGCACGTTCTTCAGTTAAGATGGCTGACAGGCCTTTGCCACCTCTGTGCTTCTTTTATAACATCTCTCGGCAATGCTCCTGGCACTTGATGCAGCCTCTTCTTTCCTGCACTTTTATTAACGCCTAACAAAAACTTCAATGTAGTCCTAGGCCCCATCCTTAGACAATTCAGGGCCTGCCATGCTGTATACATCCCTAGCATCTCCTATGGTGTATATGCTCCCAGCCTCTCCAGTGTGGCATATATCCCCAGCATCTCCTGTGATGTATATGCCCCCAGGCCTCTCCAGTGATGTATATGTCCCCAGCCTCCCCAGTGCTGTATATAACCGTAGCCCTCCCCAGTGAAGTATATGACCTCAACCTCCTCAGTGCTGTATGTGCCCACAACCCTTCCCAGTGCTGTATTTGCCCCAGCCCTCCCCAATGTTGTGTGTGCCCCAACCTCCCCAGCGCTGTATGTGCCCCCTGCCCTCCCCAGTGATGTATGTGCCCCCAGCCCTCCCCAGTGATGTATATGTCCATCCTCCCCAGTGCTGTATATGCCAAGAGCCCTCCCTAGTGCTGTATGTGCCCCCAGCCCTCCCCAGTTATGTATATGCCCCAGCCTCCAATATTGTACACACTTTATCACATTATGGGTGAGATAATTGTTTTACTAAATATAGCAGGGTGATTTCAATTTGATAATTTTATGTGGCCCCGAAATGATGGTAGTAATATCCAAAAGATCCCTGGCAGGAAAACAGGTTCTCCACCCCTGTTTTAGATGTATAGGATGTTGATGCATTAGAATTGTAGATCTGTATCAGAAACACAAAGCTCCAGTCCATCTACTTTAAAGGGAATCTATCAGTAGGTTTCTGCTACCTCATTTAAGAGCTGCATGACCTAGGGACCTTATATCTAACGATGCATCACTTAATTTACTAGATACAGCGGTTGTGACACAATTAGCTTTTTGCTTTAGCAATGCAGCCAGCAGAGCTGAGAAAGTTAACCCGCACACACCAGGCTCTCTATGTACTTATATCAAAAAGGTCTTGGACACACGTGGAAAGTAACAATAGTTATTTGGGCCCCTCCTAAATACATGTAAAACCAAAGAATAAAGCAAGGAGGGTTTATGCCCATTTTTCAAGTAGATTTGTCAAAAACACCTTGACTATAGTAAACATATTTTCATTAATGCAAAATACATAAAAATTATCAGGTGTATACAGACTTGACAGAATTATCATTATTAAAAAAGTGCATAAAGGCAAGGACCAGTGACAGAGTACATTAACACAGGAAGTAAATCCCCTTTCTGTGGAGAGACATATACCCTATTGTAAACTGCTAGTGTTCAGGATTTCAGGGCAGGCATAATGGGTACAGTCACTGTGGCTAGGCACAAAAAATGGAGCCAATAACTAGGTTAGATGGAGGTTAAAACCATAATTTCAAAACTCCACTAATGCACATATGAGGTGCCCACAACACTACCCCTCAAAAGCATCAACACGTTGTCAATATATCACGCGCACCCTCCCCAAAAATCTCTCTCTCCCAAAAACCAAGAAAGAGATTTGCGTGAGAGGGAGTGCACGCCGCCCCAGGGCGGTCCCGCGTTCTTGAACGAAAAAGCAATCTTTAAACAAAAACAAATTATGGGGCAAAATAAAGCGTAAGAGTCCTAAATTTGAAAGAGGCAGAAGCGTGTATGAATGGATTGGGATCAAGCCAATATTTCAAGTGAAAAAGATTTTTTATTGAATAAAGTGTACACAAGTTGCAAAACAATCACTTTAAAAACAATTAAAATGCAGAAACCTGCATGACAAACAATCCAATAGCCCAGAAACTGCCAGAATATATATAAACACTGTATGAGTAGAATCATATATCAACATGTACAAAACCAAGTCCACACCTGTCAATCAACTGTCTCGGTTTGCACCAATAGTACAATATGAAGGAAGAGAATATAACAAAACTTCCAATGATGTTAATAACATAGAGAGGTGGTCTCTTTACGGTATAATAGTACGGTATCCACAGTCCATGTTCTCCAATCAATGAGTTTTAAGATACTGCACCGATTATTTTTGGGAGTTTGTGACTGTGAAAAATCAGTGCAGCATCTTAAAACTCATTGATTGGAGAACATGGACTGTGGATAAGGGTGCTTTCACATCTGCGTTTTTCGTAATTCGCGGCAGATGCGGTGAAAAAACCGCATCTGCCGCGTTTACCGCATAACCGTTCCACTTGCGGCGCGGTTGCGGTTTTTTCTATGCAATGTATAGGGGGACTTGCGGCAGATGCGGCAAGTGCGGTTTTGCACTTGCGGCAGGTGCGGCCGCGAAAAAAACCGCAGCTTGCTGCGGTTTTTTTCGCGGCCGCACCTGCCGCAAGTGCAAAACCGCACTTGCCGCATCTGCCGCAAGTCCCCCTATACATTGCATAGAAAAAACCGCAACCGCGCCGCAAGTGGAACGGTTATGCGGTAAACGCGGCAGATGCGGTTTTTTCACCGCATCTGCCGCGAATTACGAAAAACGCAGATGTGAAAGCACCCTAAGATCATCATGGACCAGCCTTGAGAATACCAAGAAGTCCACGCTACCGTGGAGGACATTAACATCAGTTATCATTAACTATCCAATTATCTTACTATAACATGCTTTGTTCAGTAATGTGCAGTATTCCGAAATTTTGGATTCTGCACACTCAAATATTTTGGATATTGTATGAATCTTGGAGCTTTCCTCCTGGAACATAATACAGTATAATATGATGTCTTATACTTATATTTATCTATTGTAGCTGTTTATCTTTGATGTAATTGTTTTTTTGGTTTTTACTTTGTTGTATTATATTGTATTGTATTGCATTACATCTGTTTCCCTTTCAGAAAGATTCTTATGGGGGAATATTCCTCCAGGATGCTGCTTCTAGCTCCTCCGCCTTGTCCTGCCCCTGCACCTCTTTTGCATCTCCTTTTTTCAATGCGTTATTGATTTGGAACGCATTTTTCCGTCCGCGCATGTGTGGTCGTGATCAATGGATTCCACCTGACCGGCCGGTCTGCGCATGCGCCACCCACTATTATGACATCATCACGACGATTTAATTACACTTCCTGATACCGGCGGCATACGAGCGCACAGCTCCAGCTGTCACTGCTTATTATTAAGTACATAGATATACCGTACTTAAGCTGCATTGCAGCCACCATCTTTACCCCTCTTACCCCTGAGGAAGCCCCCTGGGAGGGGCGACACGCGTAGGGTGAGGGATCCATGCCCTATCTTCTGCCAACATGCATACTATTATGGTAATATGAACACTGGTCTCTTTTTTTGTCTTATTCTGAGTGCTGCTTGGTCTATTTCTATCTCTGATTTACATCTTGCTGCTTGGTTTGCTGCACCCTGCCCAATTTTGAGTACTATTATACTGTAAAGAGACCACCTCTCTATGTTATTAACATCATTGGAAGTTTTGTTATATTCTCTTCTTTCATATTGTACTATTGGTGCAAACCGTGACAGTTGATTGACATGTGTACACTTGGTTTTGTACATGTTGATATATGATTCTACTCATACAGTGTTCATATATATTCTGGCAGTTTCTGGGCTATTGGATTGATTGCCATGCAGGTTTATGCATTTTAATTGTTTTTAAAGTGATTGTTTTGCAACTTGTATGCACTTTATTTAATCAAAAATCTTTTTCACATGAAATAATGGCTTGATCCCAATCCATTCATACACGCTTCTGCCTCTTTCAAATTTAAGTGTTTTTCCTGCGTGGGATTGGTTGATCCTTTTAGTGCTACTCCCATCCTTCTATATTGTTGACAGCGTAAGAGTCCAATTTTACTTAGAGGGTTGTCAGTGGGACGCTTCACTTTGCTCTTTGATTCTGGACCTCTAACACTTTATTTTGACCCGTAATTTCTTTTTGTTTAAAGATTGCTTTTTCCTTCAAAAACGCAGGACCGCCATGGGCGTGGCATGTGCTCCTACGCAAATCTCTTTCTTGGTTTTTAGGAGTGAGAGATATTTGGGGAGGGCCCGCGCCGCTTCCCAGGCGCTATGCTGGCTCCGATATATAGACGACATGTTGATGCTGTGGGGAGGTAGTGTTGTGGAGTTGAAGGACTTTATGAAGTTACTCAACACCAACACTAATAATATCAAACTCACCCACAGACATCACACGTTGTCTATTGATTTTTAGGACATCAAACTCCTGGTGCATCCCGATAGCTGCATTCAGACTGACATGTACAGGTGGGAGACCTCGGTGAATGCACTGCTGCACTCTACCTCCGCACATACCCCTACAACAATCTCTGCCATTCCTACAGGACAATACTTGAGAGCGAAGTGCGTATGCTCATCAGATACATCTTTTCAAAAACAAGCTCAGGACTTACGGCAGAGATTTGTTGCAAGAGAATATAGTAGTAGGAGCGTGAAACTGAGTTATCAGAGAACCTGCAGTACCCAGCGTATTGATTTGTTGAAAAATAAAGTGAACAACAAGACACTAGAGATTTGTCATCAGAACAAATAATCCAATTTATAATAACCTACAACAATAAGTGGGACAGAATCAGAGCAATTTCGTCTAAACACTGGGGAGTCCTCCAACTTGAACCCACCCTAAGAAAGTCTATTTCACATAGGTCGTTGATGATGGCGAGAAGAAGTAGCAATTTACGTGACAATTTAGTGCACAGCCACTATGAAGCTAAAACAAAATCATTAGCAAGTGGTGGGAAGCCACGGGTGGGTTTATTTCTGTGTGGCTTGCGTTTGGCCTGCCGTAATATGATAAGAACAGAGACATTTGAGACAGTGATGGTAAAAAAACATTTCATATTTGGCAGTACATCACGTGTCACATGAAAAACATATCTCATGCTATATGTCCTTGAGAACTAATCTACATTGGTTTAACAACTAGAGAGTTTAGGAGTCTAGGTGAGTGAGCACGTCAGGGACATCTTAGCAGCAAAACATCTTGATAATGGGGTTACCAACGTTAAAATGTATACATATGTGGTGGTGGCGCTGTTCAAGTGGTGTCGGTACTCACGCTCCCACGGCTCACATAAGCACAAGTAACGACTAGAAGCAATGGGATGAATCTGAATCAGAGGAGACACAGATTACATATTAGAAAATAACTTTTTTTCTTTTGTTTTCTTTTTCTTTTCAAAATTCTTTTTATTAAGAGAAAATGAACATTACATGGTATATTATCACATATAGAATACAAGCCATACTATCGTAACCAAAAAAAAAGACGAAGTTAAATGGGCTCTTCTGGTAGATGGGTCATAACTTCTGTTCTGACATTTCAGGCTTGTTTAGTAAGCATTGGGTTAAGGTAGTTGTTCCCAATAACAAGTACAAACAGTAAATAATGTTAACAACAAAGAAATAAACTAAGATAGAGAAGAGTTAGGATATACATAGTAAAAGTAGGGGTAGTTGGGTAAGGTATGTGGGGGGGGCAATAAAGGGGGAAGGTGGGCACAAGCAAGCGTGTATTACAATGTTCATAGGATTGTTTATGTATTCAGGGTTGAAGTTATATAGTTAACCCATGGTTGCCAGACATCCAAGAAGGTGGTTCGGGAATGGTTCACCAGGGACACCGTTTCAGCCACATGGTAAAATGAATGTACCTTGTCTTTTAGTTGCGACAGTGTCGGGAGACCAGTAGTTTTCCAGTGGATCGGTATCAGTAGTTTAGCCGCATTAAGTATATGTTGGGCCAAATGAGATGCTTTTTGATGGTCTGGCCAGATCCAAAAGTTCAGTAAGGCTGTCTCTGGTTTTAGTTTTAGATCCTTTCGTATCACAGTGCCAATAAGGTTCTCAACTTGCTGCCAGAATACAACGATGGCAGGACATTGCCACCAAATATGAAGGTAGTTGCCAGGACCCGCTCCACATCGCCAACACAGGGTGTTAGCATCCTCGCACCAGCCAGAGCTCCGTATTGGCGTGTGGTACCATCTTGTAATTATTTTAAATGTGTTTTCTTGTGCACGGACACACTGGGACGGGCCATGGGATTGCTTACATATGTGGAGAATCTGGGTTGGTGTGAATTCGTAACCCAAGTCTCTTTCCCAATGTGAGACATATGCTCTTTTTAGACCTTTGTCAGAGGTCACTAAAGCTTGATAAATGGTGGAATATATTTTCTTGGGTCTAGAGGTCTTGGCACAAAGCATTTCGTAGGTTGTTAAAGCTCTAGTTAGGTTAGTATTTTTAATATGACGTTTTAAGATTGCATTGATGGAGCCATAATGGACAAAATTTAAAGACGACAAGCCTGGAGTTTGTTGTAGTTCAGACAGTGGGAGAAGTGTTCCCTCCTGCATTAGTTGGTCTACAGAAATGTTGGAATATTTTAGTTCCCCCTCTGACTGTCCTGGGTGTGACAATGAGTGAGCGAGAATGTCTGAGAGCTTAAGTAGGGGAGATAGAGGCGGGGCCAAAATGTTTTTGGAATCTTGCCATATTTTGAGTGTAATTTTAGTGTGTGAGTTTAATATACAATCGTCAGGATTTAGGCGCATCTGGACTAAGAAGAGGTATCTAAGAGGGAGAGGGGCAAGCGCTTCCTCCACCTCGAGCCATTGCTTATCTCTGGAGCTACGAATTATATCTACTGTTCTAGCTAAAATGGCCGCTCTATAGTATCGTCAGAAAATAAGTTTTTAACAGAGAGGGTGATCAATGAGTGGAACAGGCGGCCACGAGAGCTGGTGAGTTCCCCTTAAATGAAAGGTCTTCAAACAGAGGCTGGACAGACATCTGTTTAGTGATTCCTGGTTTGAGCAGGGGGTTGGACCAGATGACCCTGGAAACCACTTCCAACTCCACCATTTTATGATTCTATGATTCTGATGACATCATGTGAGCTACCTGACCAATCGTCATTGGCTTCTCTGTCCCACTTTCGAACATATGAGTAATTAACAGAAAGGGAGCAGCAGCTGCAGGGCTCACTCACTGTTGATTACTCATACATCTGGTGGGAGATGGAAGCCAGCAGTGAGCCCCGGGAATGTTGAGCCAGAACGGGAGGTGAGTATAATTTTTTAATATTAATTGGGCCAAGGAAGGGGACTGAAAAGGGTTATCCTAGTAGTAGACAACCCTAAAGAATCGCCCTTGAAAAAAAGCAAAGATTAGCATATTAGAGGTTCATAGCACTAAAACCATATGGCAGGTTAAAAAAGGAATATTTGGCAGCAGGAATAAAATAAGAGGAAAAACTGACCACTTTTGTCCTGATCACATATCCTCTTTAACATAATTTTCTTATTGCTATAGTGCCGTATGTTCTACGATAACTAAATGGTGCTCATATGTCAAAGGAAAAATAAAACAAATGAAGTCGGGAGGAAAAGAACAAAGGCAGAAAATTGAAAATTGGATGCAGCAGGAATGGATTAAAGATATTTTATGAAATTAATCACCAGAAAAGTCTGATCCTGAAAACAATACCTTTTTTTTATGGGCAGATTGATATCAGGAGTTTGACTATCCCCTAACAAACAAGCAGATAAACAGATGAATGTGTCTGCCGTTAGTGAGATGCATTCCCGGCATTCCTTCTAAAATGTGAAAATAATAAACACATTGCTTTGTGTTAGAAGCGTACAAATCACCCCTTTGGGTAGAGATTTACCGGTTTTTCATGTTCCAGCTGTGATGGATGCCAGTAAGTTTTCAGGAGGTTTTGTTCTCTGTTTTGTAATTATAAGCAATGAATTTTGACCTAGAATAAGAATTATTGGTGCACCTGTGCAATAGACCTCAAGGATAAGTACAATGAAGGAAAAATAGGTGAGTTCATCCTGTGTGGTCACTGATGGATATATAATCATCTTAGCCTTAAAGGGAACCTGTCATGTTGTCTTGTGATATTAAACCACCCCAATGTGTTTTAAATGATGTAATGTGCATCACTAACATGGTTATCTAAAAATAAAATTCCACATATTTATCTTAAAAAAAAACCTATATGCTGTGGTGACTGCACACACATACCTTAATTTATAGGGGAGGCACTTTTGCTTGCTACAGTCACTGTCACTCAAATTCAGCCATCTTTTTTGAACTTCGTCATGCCCCCCCACATTCTGATTGATTGCTAGCACTGCATGTGTTCAGTAAAGCAGAATTGGGCTAAGAACCTGTGGTGATGTCACGATCATGTGACTGTAATTGGTAGAGCTCAGTAGGCCTGAAGTGAAGGACATGTTGGCTTATCTCCTCCCATTACGGTCACATGGTTGTGACACCGCCGCAGACCCTTTACCACCACTTCTCCAATTCTGGGCTTTACTCGTTATGGTCCCTTTCTCACAGGACCTGTGGTGATGTCACGACCATGTGACTGTAACGGGCAGAGGTCAGTATAGCAAAACTGTAAAAGAAACTAAAAGGACTGCGCTCAGCATGAGTGAATTTTTGCAGCGCCTGCATTGATGTCAATATATTACAATGCAGGGGGCGTAACAAAGTTCAAAATGTATCATGGCTGAATTGGAGTAACAATGGCTAAAGCAAGCAAAAGTGCATCCCCTATGACTGAAGCCAAGGTATGTTCCTGACACTTCAACAGAGCCAGCACCATGGTTCCAATCCGATCCCTTGATGTCCCCGCTGACTCTGACACATCGGGACCCCTTCTTGCTTCCGTCGATACGCACCCAGGGATCCGGGCTAGCCAAACGGTGGCACAGGCCGCTGGGTCAGGGTTCTTCCCGTCTGGTTTCTCAGTTAGCCAGGCAGGTGGGTGTGTCTCACTAGGTGTTCATTCCTCCTCCCGACTCAAAAAGCCCTACTAACTTGGTGTTCCTTGGTTTTGTTCCTGTTCCTCCACCCCTTACCGGGCTCCTTCTCTGGCTCTCCACCTCTGCTTGGTCCCTCCCGCTATCCCTTGCCTGACATGAAGTAACTAGGACTAGGGATAGGGTGTTGTGTTGGGTGTTTGTGCGGAGTGACCAACTTACCAGTCCCAGCTGCTATACCACTTAGTGGTGACAGATCCGTAGGGGCGCCACAATAACAGCCTGTATGAAAGTAGTGGCAGGAAATACAGTAGTTATTTGAGTTGAATGTGGATAGTGAGAGGACTTAGCAATAGAGATAGGGATAGAAAGCTATAAACACTAAACAAATTGTATAGACAGTGTGTGACAGCACAGAAGTGAAGAACGGTTACCATCCATTTACCTATTTACCTATAGCCATAAGTGTTGAGGTCACTTTGACATCATTAAAGGGAACCTGTCACCTAGTTTATGGCCTCAAATCTATCACTACCTATCCCTGCAGCTTCCTACTACATCCCTAATCATCCCTTTCTGAGCTAAAAGTGTACTCTAATCGCTGTGAAAAATGATGTACCGTAATCACTTACATTCTCCTATAGTAATTATCATGGTGTCATCCAAACTGTAGACACTGTGGGAGTTCTGTAATACTCCATCTCCCCCCCTCGCTCTGTGTATCATGCCCCGGTGGGTGTGATATCCTGTTTCCCTTGCATGCTCCTTGCATTCCAAATCTGAGCGCACCTTCTGGATATTACACAATGGCTGCATTATTTCCGTTCATGTGCATTCTTGTTATCTATGTGGTGTACTGAGCAGCTTCAAAGTGTGCATTGCGCATGCTCTGGAGCCCTCAATCTGCGTGCCTCCAGATTCCAAAAATGGAATGGTCCAATTTTTTTTTCAGGTGTCATCCTAGTTGCATACTAATTCCTGCTATGTTTTCTTCTTCCGTTCTTTTAATTGAAGAGGGGTGCTTTCTTTTTGAATAACACAAAAACACTGATAAAGTGTTTTTATTTGAGTTTATCAATAAGCAACACATCTGTGAGACACGACTCCAAAATGGAAGCAGATTAGAAGCATTCCGCTTGGCATTTATGTCTCATGTATTCCCACAGACTTGAATGGTTTGAATGCCTATTGGATCAGAAATAGGACATACTCTAAATCTCACGGATATCCCTATTACATATGTAGTTTTATCAAGGTAAAATGTATATACCTGAGGAGGGCTATTTTATGACATTTATAGCCGAAACGCGTTGTTTTAATTATGCTTTTATGAATTTTATGACTTTTTATTACTTTGAAGCCATTTGAAATAAATCTCCAAGAAAGAAAAAGGAGTCAGAGTCCTTATCATAAGGTCAATCTCCTTGGGAGCGTTCAATGATCTGGATACCTTGATTATTTGCTTCATTCCACGGGCCCTTAGCTGGGAGTTCCGCTCTTTGGCGGATAGCAGCATACCAAGGAGACAAAGACCCCTGTAAGACCCCCAGTGGGTCGATATGCGAAGAAACAAGACACAATAAAGGTGAGTTCTCTTGCCCTGTGTACTTCTGAGAAATATTGTACTTTTACATTTAGATCTGCGCCTGTTTTCTCGCTCCCCACCCTTCTCTGACCTACAACCTCGAGGTCTATTGTGTGCAAGATATGTGGTTTTAACAAATATGCGAATACATCCGTTGAACAATGAGTGCTGTCTACTAAGTGTGACCTCAGCCTACATGCAAAAAACAGACGTGTGCGAGGGTCCGTTTGATAGGTCCATGTGTCCGTGTGTGTGTCATCTTTGTGTCTTTCTTGTGATATCTGTGTGACATCTGGATACACAGACAGCATTAATTATATACTTCCCTGTCTCCGGTGCTGCTGTCACAGTTGCGTCAGGATCCGCTGTTGGAGTCAGTTCAGTGAATAGTCATGAGCTTAATGAGTGGGGATCCGAAAAACAGTAGGACAGGCAGAATCAGTATAAAAATCCATTTATTTTAGTGACATGTGTACGTGGATGTCACATGTATCACATCAGCATGCGGTCCATGTGGCATCTGTGTTGCTGGAAATAAAACGGACATGTCTCCGTGTGGAGCACACAGACACGCGTGTGCTCCACACAGACATACAGTCTGTGTGAAAACATGGATGTGTAAAAGTGACTGTTTAATAACATTGGTGTACGTGTGTCTGTGTCTCCGGTATGTGGAAAAATGGATGCCATAGTGTAAATGAAGCCTAAAAGAGGTGCTGTGTCCATAATGTTCAGATACTTTGGTGAACAGGGGGCACCATTAAACTGTGACCATCTCGTCAATGGGGGTCTCGCAGATTGTCTGTTACCTTTATCGACTTTATTTCAGCTGTGCCTGTTAGCTATAGGATAACATCAGATATAGCATTGAGTTCATATCAAATGTATGATGCACAAATAATAATGCTAAAGAGTCAGACCAGCATTTTCTCTTAAGATCATAACTGATGTAGTATTACACAAGATTGATACATTCTTTTACCTTCTCCATCATGATCTCACCATTACCTGTCTGTAGCTACATAAATTGTGGCAGAAACCTTGGTTTATGATAGTTACAGTAAGCCTGTCCTTGTTCTGAACTTTACCATCAAGACCCCTGGGACTTGGCAGACAGACACGTGTTTGGGATAAAATATGTGTTTTATGGAATTTAACCTTTGACAGGCAGCCGGTCTTTATTGGGTTGAATGGTAATTTTGAATGGTTGAATATAAGCCCTTGCAGCAGCTTGTCTATTTACTAGGGTTACTATGGTGTGGTTGAACATACAGTATATGTTATGACAGTATACTAGTAGACTATGCAAGCAATGCTCCCCACATAGCTATTAAACAGCCAAAGTATACTACTTCAGCAGAACCATGACACTTAGAAGAAATGTACTAATGGTGTAGAAAGTAAAATATGGGGCATTACAATGATTAAAGTTGACCTATGCACCTTTCGCCATAGGTTCCATTATACTCTTGGGGTTACATTTTTATAGGAAACAATTAAAAAAATATCCAATTTCTGACAAAAGAGCACCAGAAATTCTGGATCCAAAAGACAAATAGGCCCCGTATTCATCATTGCCTTTACGCCTGTTTTATTGTCAAGTTTTGAATGTTTCGCACCTTTTATTGTTCACACCCAATTCATTGTACTAGTTGCATTTTTCTTCCTTTTAGGAAGACTATTTTGTATCTGTTTGTCATTTATATTTTCCAATTTGTGAGCAGAATTTAACAATTTCACATGTTTTTGAGTATTAATCCATGGCGACTTTTTAATTTATGTATATTTTAGTTAATTTTTTTATTTTATTTTTGCCACTTTTTGAAATGTGCAATTTTTTGTTACAAAAAGCAGTTAAAGACAGAAAACAAAAATAGTTTTTGACCTTACAGAAAACTCATGAATCACATGCACTATTTTTAAGAATTTAGCACAAAACATGACATTTTAATGCCACATGAAAAAAGCAAAAATGGCTTAAAAAATAGAAAATATGATTTGGGTCATAGTGTTTTGTCTGGTTGAGTTGAACCACGAGTAAGAGGTCCTGCTTAGAATTAGCAATTTGTCACCAAGACACATAAAAACAATGGGGTTTTGCACTTAAAATAAACTGGAATCTAAAGCTAGGACCGTTTAAAAAGAATCGATCACTCTGTCATTCAGTAATTTCTCTCTTTTTCTCTCTCTTTGGCATCTCGCTATCTGTGATCTCGGTCTCCTCTTACATTAGGGGCCGCTAAGTCATGCAACTCTGCTCACTAGCCAAACCTTAGGTCCATCACTACTGAAGGCAGGGCCCTGTCTAATTTCCGGATAGGAAACTGTATCTGTCCTTTCACTCGGGACTAGTTACAAATATTAACTCTAACTTTCCCTACTGTTAGACAGAATACATTCTATAACTAATAGCGCATGTCACAATACACATTGGTAAAAAGGAAAAAAAAACATATTACACATCATGACATTACTGATTTATCCACCTCCTTACATATGCAAGAACCAAAAGACCCATATTGCTCAGGTAATCAATATAGGGAGAAGAATCCTTCATAAATGATGTCTTGGCAGGGTAAGGGCATTGTTTTAATCATTTTTTCTTGCGGTAAAAGTGATTAGACAGCTTTATTATTTGGGTCAGTACAATTACTGCAATATCAGATTTATATATTTTTTTTTATGCTTTGCTACTTTTACAAACAATTTTACAATAATATATTTGTGTTTGTATCGACATATTGTGAGAGCTGTAACTTCTTTTTTTTGAGGAATGAGCCATATTACAGTTTTTCTTTTTTGTAGGATGGTTTGCCATTTTCATTTGTGCAATTTTTTCATATTAATTTTTGATTGCTTGTTATTCAGTTTTTCGTGTGTCCAAATAATGAAAAAATGCCTTTTTGGCATGTTTTTTATTATTTATTTTATGTCCTTGAAAAAATAACATGATAGTTTTATTTTTCAGGTCCTTCCAGATGTGGCATAACAAGTATGTGTATTTTTTTTTTGTGCACAAAGGTTGCTTTTTTAGTGGTCAAACAGATTTTCATAATTCGTGTGCACTTTCTTTCAGTTTTTTTTATATTTTCTGTGCCTGTTAGACACTGTATATAGCAGGATCTAACAAGCAATCGCAGGTGTCCTCATATGACCTCAGGGTACCATGACAATGATCTGCATCCGCGATTATGATTGTGGATGACCGATCCTGTCAAAGGGGATCTTTTAACCCCCTCTTAACCTCTTAAATACCGCTGTCACAATTGACAGTGGTATTTAAGGGATCAATTGGCCCCGATTGGTTTTAAAACCAGTTGGGGCCAATGCCCACTGGTGTCAGCTGTCATTTACAGTTGTCACTCGCAGGATTTTTGGCCAGCTTATTCCTGATTGGGAATAAGGCCCCTTAATGGCGGTCATGTTCATGTATATCAGTGGTTGTTAAAAGGTTAAACATAATTTTATCTGTGTCATAGTTTACATGCACTTAGCTGAAGATAGGGTAAACGACTGGGACTAGCCCAGTATGAGAGGACTTTTGTGGTGTCACTGCGACCAGGTGGCCACAAAGGGAAGTGCAGCCAGGTAAGGTAAAACGGTTGACAAAACACCCACACAGATGCACACACCGACCCTATGCCTAGGACTCTCGGTTGGGCAAGGGGTGGCAGGTGTTAAGAGTAGTGGAGGTGGAGCGTAGGGTAGCACTGACAAAGTGGGTGGAGAGACCAACACTAGAAATCCTGGGAATACACAGTTAGAGTCAGAACAGTGAGAGAGAACAGAAGAAGAACACACAGTGGTAGTTAGTTATTCCCAGGAGGAGTGGTTCCCTGGAGGATGCAGAATCCTGAGAGGCACAGACCCTAGGAGAGAAAGCTCGCTCCATAGCTAGAGGCGAAGGAGACTACAGCCGCAAGCAGAGACCCCCCACAGCTGGAGGAAGGTGGGAGGACAAGGGCCAGGCAGCTGCACACATCTTAACTGACCGGAGGAACTGTGAGCTGAAACAGTGACTGATAGAGGGAGCCTAGTGATCCCACAGCCATACCTGGGACACTGGAGGCTAGGCCGCTATAGCCAGAGAGCCGGCTCTGTAGAAGTGACCGGGGGCACTTTAGGACCCTAATCACAGGACACACCGATGTTGGGCAGGTGCTTTATGACCTGCAGCCTAACTTTCCACCACGATCTAAGAACACGGTCGTCATACTAGGACTGGTGACCCTGACTGAGAGGGAAACATTCACCCAAAAACCCGCGATGACCAAACTGAACCTGTGGGTGAGGTACTAAAGGAGAGACTAAAAGGGCCTGAACAAACTTAGAGGGAGCAACGCGGAGGAGCCACCTGAGCTGCACAGTCTAGTAACCCGGAGCAGTGCTGAAGTGTTTAAGTGTGACTAAAAAGAACTGTAAACTGTGTAAACTGCTGTTGAAAGACCAAGTAAAGTACACAGTAAGCTTATCCCTGCCTAAGACTGTTCCTTTCGAGCGCTGCATACCAGAACAACCAGCACCGTGGAAAGCTGCAGTTTGAAGTAAGTGCACTACATCCAGTACAATCCCTCACCTGGCCCATCCATCACATCTACTCCTTCCCTGGGGACCTCCAGTCCTACCCGAGGAGGGCTTACCATCCACACTGACCTAAGTCACCGTCCCCAGCAGGAATACGGCTTCGGTGGTTCTACTAACCACATACCCCAGGTGGCGTCACGACAAATCCCTTGTAAATACCCCTTTTTGGACTGATCCCAGGCCACAGGACCGGGTCACGACTACCGTGAGCCAAGAGAGACAGCACCGGCCGGGTTCCCGAGTACCCCATAGCCTGGGGGTGCATCACTTACATTGGGACAAGGAAGCAGCTTCCTGTTTGTTAGATAGGAAAAGTATTGCAGACCTGCATATAGATGTGTGTGTGTGTGTGTGTTTGTGTGTGTTATGAAGGGAGACGATATAGTTGTGGCCAAAAGTATTGACACCCCTGCAATTCTGTCAGATAATGCTCAGTTTCTTCCAGAAAATGATTGCAATCACAAATTCTTTGGTATTATCTTCATTTAATTTGTCTTCAATGAAACAACACAAAAGAGAATGAAGCAAAAAGCAAAACATTGATCATTTCACACAAAACTCCAGAAATGGGCCAGACAAAAAAAGTATTGGCACCCTCAGCCTAATACTTGGTTGCACAACCGTTAGCCAAAATAACTGCGATCAACCGCTTCCGGTAACCATCAATGAGTTTCTTACAATGCTCTGCTGGAATTTTAGACCATTCCTCTTTGGCAAACTGCTCCAGGTCCCTGATATTTGAAGGGTGCCTTCTCCAAACTGCCATTTTTACATCTCTCCACAGGTATTCTATGGGATTCAGGTCTGGACTCATTGCTGGCCACCTTAGAAGTCTCCAGTGCTTTCTCTCAAACCATTTTCTAGTACTTTTTGAAGTGTGTTTTGGGTCATTGTCCTGCTGGAAGACCCATGACCTCTGGGGGAGACCCAGCTTTCTCACACTGGGCCCTACATTATGCTGCAAAATTTGTTGGTAGTCTTCAGACTTCATAATGCCATGCACACGGTCAAGCAGTCCAGTGCCAGAGGCCGCAAAGCAACCCCAAAACATCAGGAACCTCTGCCATGTTTGACTGTAGGGACCGTGTTCTTTTCTTTGAATGCCTCTTTTTTTCTCCTGTAAACTCTATGTTGATGCCTTTGCCCAAAAAGCTCTACTTTTGTCTAATCTGACCAGAGAACATTCTTCCAAAACGTTGTAGGCTTTCTCAGGTAAGTTTTGGCAAACTCCAGCCTGGCTTTTTTATGTCTCGGGGTAAGAAGTGGGGTCTTCCTGGGTCTCCTACCATACAGTCCTTTTTATTCAGACACCGACGGATAGTACGGGATGACACTGTTGTACCCTCAGACTGCAGGGCAGCTTGAACTTGTTTAGATGTTAGTCGAGGTTCTTTATCCACCATTCGCACAATCTTGCGTTGAAATCTCTCGTCAATTTTTCTTTTCCGTCTACATATAGGGAGGTTAGCCATAGTGCCATGGGCTTTAAACTTCTTGATGACGCTGCGCACGGTAGACACAGGAACATTCAGGTCTTTGGAGATGGACTTGTAGCCTTGAGATTGCTCATGCGTCCTCACAATTTGGTTTCTCAAGTCCTCAGACAGTTCTTTGGTCTTCTTTCTTTTCTCCATGCTCAATGTGGTACACACAAGGACACAGGACAGAAGTTGAGTCAACTTTAATCCATGTCAACTGGCTGCAAGTATGATTTAGTTATTGCCAACACCTGTTAGGTGCCACAGGTAAGTTACAGGTGCTGTTAATTACACAAATTAGAGAAGCATCACATGATTTTTCTAACAGTGCCAATACTTTTGTCCACCCCCTTTTTTTATGTTTGGTGTGGAATGTGGAATTATATCCAATTTGGCTTTAGGACAATTCTTTTTGTGTTTTTTCATTGAAGACAAATTAAATGAAGATAATAATACTAAAGAATTTGTGATTGCAATCATTTTCAGGAAGAAACTGAGTATTATCTGACAGAATTGCAGGGGTGTCAATACTTTTGGCCACAACTGTATATCAGATTGTACATCCTGAAGGAAATGAAGATTAAGTGGCAGCAGATGGATTCCAGAACTAGAAAGGAAGGAATCCTTATGTTAGTAAAGAGGGTCTTAAGCAAGCTATTATCTATACTAGAAGCTAGAGGAGAAAATGTCCAGGCTGGGACCCTATATTTCCAACAGACAGCTGACGATGCAGTGCACAGTAAGGAGGGTGAGACACTCATCGAATGTGCTGGGACAGCAGTAGTGAAGCCAGTGAGGTCCTTACTGAGGAATATGGAGATTCCATGATCGTTTGCTGCACTAATGTAACATGTAACACAAGTAATGTACTGCCATATGCACAGGCTCGGTCTGGGCCGCCGGGTAACCGGTCAAAAGTAATGGTGGGCCCCCAGGCATTGTGGCCCCGCCTCCTTAGCCCCGCCCCCATACCCCCCCTGGGCGCTGTAGGGGGGCCCGGACGCAAAGGGGGGCCCACTGGTCCCCTGAGCGTCCCCACATGTCATACTAGGGGGCTCCTGACTGCTGCCCCCACACGCTATCCTCGGGGCCCCCTTACTGCTGCCTCCCCCCTCTCTCCATTACCGGCAGTAGCGCTGATCTGCCTGTCATGTGGGCTGTAGCCGGCGCGCTCTATTTCCTGTATCGCGCCGGCTGCAGCGTCACACTACATGACAGGCTGCCTGCAGGTAATGGAGAGCGGGGGGACGCAGCACTAAAGGAGGCAGCGGTAAAGGGGCCCTGAGGATAGCTTGTGGGGGGCAGCCGTCAGGGACCCCCTTGAATGACATGTGGGGGTGCTCAGGGGCCAGTTAGTGTGGGGGCAGCTCTCATGGTCCCCCCCAGAATGAGTGTGGGGGAAGCTCTCAGCTCTCATGGGCCCCTGAGGCTGAGGTGTGGGGGCAGCACTCAGGGGCCCCTGAGGTGTGGGGGCAGCTCTCAGGGGCCCCTGAGGTGTGGGGGCAGCACTCAGGGACCCACAAGAGCCCCCTGGTGGTGCTGGGCCCCCCTGGTGGTGCTGGGCCCCTCTACTGGTCCTGGGCCCCTCTGGTGCTGCCGGGCCCCCCTGGTGGTGCCTGGTGCTGCCAGGGTCCCCTGGTGGTGCCTGGTGCTGCCGGGCCCCCCTGGTGGTGCCTGGTGCTGCCGGGCCCCCCTGGTGGTGCCTGGTGCTGCCGGGCCCCCTGGTGGTGCCTGGTGCTGCCGGGCCCCCCTGGTGGTGCCTGGTGCTGCCAGGGTCCCCTGGTGCTGCCGGGCCCCCCAGGTGGTGCCTGGTGCTGCCGGGCCCCCCTGGTGGTGCCTGGTGCTGCCGGGCCCCCCTGGTGGTGCCTGGTGCTGCCGGGCCCCCCTGGTGGTGCCTGGTGCTGCAGGGCCCCCCTGGTGGTGCCTGGTGCTGCCGGACCCCTGGTGCTGCCGGGATCCCTGGTGCTGCCGGGCACCCCTGGTGGTGCCTGGTGCTGCCGGGCCCCCCTGGTGGTGCCGGGTGCTGCCGGGCCCCCCTGGTGGTGCCTGGTGCTGCAGGGCCCCCCTGGTGGTGCCTGGTGCTGCCGGGCCCCCCTGGTGGTGCCTGGTGCTGCCGGACCCCTGGTGCTGCCGGGACCCCTGGTGGTGCCAGGCCCCCCTGGTGGTGCCTGGTGCTGCCGGGCCCCCCTGGTGGTGCCTGGTGCTGCCAGGGTCCCCTGGTGCTGCTGAGCCCCCCTGGTGGTGCCTGGTGCTGCCGGGCCCCCCTGGTGGTACCTGGTGCTGCCTGGTGCTGCCGGGCCCCCCTGGTGGTGCCTGGTGCTGCCGGGCCCCCTGGTGGTGCCTGGTGCTGCCGGGCCCCCCTGGTGGTGCCTGGTGCTGCCGGGCCCCCCTGGTGGTGCCTGGTGCTGCCGGGCCCCCTGGTGGTGCCTGGTGCTGCCGGGCCCCCCTGGTGGTGCCTGGTGCTGCCGGGCCCCCCTGGTGGTGCCGGGCCCCCCTGGTGGTGCCTGGTGCTGCCGGGCCCCCCTGGTGGTGCCTGGTGCTGCCGGGCCCCCTGGTGCCTGGTGCTGCCGGGCCCCCCTGGTGGTGCCTGGTGCTGCCAGGGTCCCCTGGTGCTGCCGGGCCCCCCTGGTGGTGCCTGGTGCTGCTGGGCCCCCCTGGGGGTGCCTGGTGCTGCAGGGCCCCCTGGTGGTGCCTGGTGCTGCCGGGCCCCCCTGGTGGTGCCTGGTGCTGCCAGGGTCCGCTGGTGCTGCCGGGCCCCCCTGGTGGTGCCTGGTGCTGCCGGGCTCCGCTGGTGGTGCCTGGTGATGCCGGGCCCCCTGGTGGTGCCTGGTGCTGCCGGGCCCCCCTGGTGGTGCCTGGTGCTGCCGGGCCCCCTGGTGGTGCCTGGTGCTGCCGGGCCCCCCTGGTGGTGCCTCCCTGGTGGTGCCTGGTGCTGTCGGGCCCCCCTGGTGGTGCCTGGTGCTGCCGGACCCCTGGTGGTGCCTGGTGCTGCCGGGCCCCCCTGGTCGTGCCTGGTGCTGCCGGGCCCCCCTGGTGGTGCCGGGCCCCCCTGGTGGTGCCTGGTGCTGCCGGGCCCCCCTGGTGGTGCCTGATGCTGCCAGGGTCCCCTGGTGCTGCCGGGCCCCCCTGGTGGTGCCTGGTGCTGCCGGACCCCTGGTGGTGCCTGGTGCTGCCGGGCCCCCCTGTTGCTGCCGGGCCCCCCTGGTGGTGCCTGGTGCTGCCGGACCCCCTGGTGGTGCCTGTTGCTGCCGGGCCCCCCTGGTGGTGCCTGGTACTGCCAGGCCCCCCTGGTGGTGCCTGGACCCTGGTGCTGCCGGGCTTCCCTGGTGGTGCCTGGTGCTGCCGGGCCCCCTGGTGGTGCCGGGCCCCTCTGGTGGTGCCTGGTGCTGCCGGGCCCCCCTGGTGGTGCCGGGCCCCCCTGGGGCTGCCGGGCCCCCTGGTGCTGCCGGGCCCGGCTGTTGTTTCCACCTCTTTTTGAAACTCCCGTCTCCTGTGGTACTCTGACGTGCCAGCCAGAACGTCATATCCAGTCCTGTGCATTGTGGGGGTTTATGACATGTACGGGCAGCTTTAATATGTGCACTGGGCATGCGCCGGAGCCCGGCAGAACATGTGATCAGCCCCCACAATGCACCGGGCCGGATATGACGTTCGGGCTGGTGTGACAGAGTACCATAGGAGGCGGTAACAACCATGGCTTGACCCCCCCTAGTTTTGATCCTGGGTACGCCCATGGCTGCACACCCGCGGCACTATTCTGTCATTAAGTCCCGTGGTGCTGTCAGGTGTCAGCTGTGCTCAGTGGCGTAGCGGGGGGGGCCCACAGGCGGCACTTGTGTGGGGGCGGCACGCGGCAGCAGCAATTCCTCTCCCTCCTTGGGAGAAGCGCCACTGCATGACCTGTCAGAGTGACCGCGGTGATCACTTCATGATAGGACCTGTGCGGTGACGTCACTTCCCGCACAGCCGCACGCGGCCCGCACTTCACTTCCGGCCGTTTTGGATCCTGGAGGGAGGCTGATATTCATTGAATTTAACCAGTGACTCCTGACTCCCTGTCCTTAACAGGTACACTAAGTGGCTCCATGGAGATGAATGCTGTATATAGCATATGGGATATGGCTCATATGCTATATACAGCATACAGAGGAGAAGAGGACAGGGGGGCAGAAGGACAGGAACAGGGGGGCAGGAAGACAGGAACAGGGGGGCAGGAGGACAGGAACAGGGTGGCAGGAGGACAGGAACAGGGGGGCAGGAGGACAAGAAGAGGGGGGCAGAAGGACAGGAACAGGGGGACAGGAGAAGAGGACAGGGGGGCAGAAGGACAGGAACAGGGGGACAGGAGAAGAGGACAGGGGGACAGAAGGATAGGAACAGGGGGACAGGAGAAGAGGACAGGGGGGCAGGAGGAGTGGGGCAGTGTATGGTGATAGTGGCGGCTGTACCAGGTATCTCTGCCTCCATGCGGCAGCCTCCACCTTCCTGTGTTGTCAGGGTGTGGCATGCTGGGAATTGTAGTTCTCCTGCCTGTTCGGATGTTATTGTATGGTTTCTGGGGAGTGTGTTGGGTGCTGGGAGTTGTAATTCTCCTGGGCGGGCTCAATGTTCTCCCGCCGCCTGTCTGTGGTTATTGTGCCTCTTCTGGGATGTCCTCAGCTCCGTGCTGTGCACAGACAGTGTACCACCATGTCCCCAGCTCCGTGCTGTGCACAGTGTACCACCATGTCTTCATCTTCGTGCTGTGCACAGACAGTGTACCGTACACTGTCTGTGCACAGCACGGAGCTGGGGACTTGGTGGTACACTGTGCACAGCACGGAGCTGGGGACATGGTGGTACACTGTGCACAGCACAGAGCTGGGGACATGGTGGTACACTGTCTGTGCACAGCACGGAGCTGGGGACTTGGTGGTACACTGTCTCCCGCCGCCTTAAAATCGGTCTGTTTCTCATCCAGGAGAGTCGGATGAGTGACATCCGTTTTTTGGTCTGTTTGGCAACTGCTGTGCGAGTGTCCGACATTTTTCTCAGATTCTCAGATCACATCCGTGTGCAATCAATCTGTTCTTTCCTCAGCAGCTATTACTGTATAATCATTTACAGGAACATTTTGCAGTGTTCTGAGCTATAGAATGATAATGTATCCGTGAAAAAAACAGATGCCTCTCGAATGGTCAGTGTGCTGTCCGTGATTTTGTCAGACCCATAGACTTGCATTAGTGAGTCTCCGCGGGAATCACATACTGTCGCAGCATGTTGCAACTTTTTTTCTCATCCTGAATCTGGATGAGAAAAAAGCGTCCGACACTATTCAATCTGCTCTCAGAGATTGATTGCAATGTGAGAAAATCACACATTAAACTCATCAGAGTTTCACCCCAGTGTGTCCGTACCTAATACTAAAATCCATATAGTAATCCTACTGGTATGGGGAGGATTTATGGCTCAGTTAGTACACTCCATACTTCTTGTTATTAACCAGTTAATGCTCTCTTGTCCACCACACTGCAGTCTCAAAAGAGGACGTCAGCGAGACAGACAGCAACATGGCATCAGAGAGCCCCTGACCTCGAAATAGAAGATCCTCAGATCCCGGTATTGTGACATAATATTAAGAATAAAGGTTTTTTGCATTTATATTGCATTATGAACTCCACAGCACGGCGGCGAAAATTGCTCCGGCCCCTCCTTCACTCCTGCTTGTTGCCATACACTGGGGTTGTGCAGAGGTGGCAATTGCACCCCTTCTCTTTGTGTTTTAGTATAGTAGTCATATTCTTGTATATAGGGGCAGACAGTGTATGCTATGTACACTTCCAGATTATCAACAACCAAAGTGGCGGCAAATTTTACGACCGCCCCGGGCGCCACAAACAGTTGCTACGCCGCTGGCTGTGCTGCACACCCGCGGCACTATTCTGGCACTGAGTTTCAGGAGGGGGGGCCCCAAAAAATTTCTTGCACCAGGGCCCACTACAGTCTGGGTCCGCCCCTGGCACAGCGTTACCTGCTGCTAACGCTGTGCACTGAGGAAGACATGTCTAAGCTTAGTGGAGAGCCTGCCTAACTGCTGCCTGTACTCTGCCTTTACTAGGGAACCTGCCTGACTACTGCCTGTACTGTCTATACTGGGGAACATGCCTGACTGCTGCCTGCCTGTACTGTACTGGGGAACCTGCCTGACTGCTACCTTTGCTGGGGAACCTGCCTGACTGCTGCCTGTGCTGGGGAACCTGCCTGACTGCTGCCTGTGCTGGGGAACCTGCCTGACTGCTGCCTGTGCTGGGGAACCTGCCTGACTGCTGCCTGTGCTGGGGAAAGTGCCTGCTGCCTGTGCTACCTGACTGCTGCCTGTGGCTACTGCCTGTGCTGCCTGACTGCTGCCTGTGCTGGGAAACCTGCCTGACTGCTGCCTGTGCTGGGGAAAGTGCCTGCTGCCTGTGCTACCTGACTGCTGCCTGTGGCTACTGCCTGTGCTGCCTGACTGCTGCCTGTGGCTACTGCCTGTGCTGCCTGACTGCTGCCTGTGGTTACTGCCTGTGCTGCCTGACTGCTGCCTGTGGCTACTGCCTGTGCTGCCTGACTGCTACGTGTACTGGCTACCTGCTGCCTCTGAGCACTGCCTGACTGCTGCCTGTCACTACTGCCTGTGCTGCCTATGCTTCCTGACTGTTATGTGTGACTACTGCCTGTGCTGGCTGACTGCTACATGTGACTATTGAATGTGCTGGCTGACTGACTGCCTGTGACTGCTGCTTGACTGCTGCCTATGCTGCCTGACTGCTTCATGTGACTGTTGCCTATGCTACCTGATTGCTGACTGTGACCACTGCCTGATTGCTGCCTGTCACTACAGCCTGTGCTTTATGACTTGCTACATGTGACTGCTGCCTGTGCTGGCTGCCTGACTGCTGCCTGACTGCTACATGGGACTACTCTCTGTGCTGCTGCCTGATTGCTGCCTGTGACGGCTGCCTGACTGCTGCCTGTGACTACCGCCTGTGCTGCCTGACTGCTACATTTGACTACTGTCTCTGCTAGCTAACTGCTGCCTGTGCTGCCTGACTGCTACATGTGACTACTGCCTGTGCTGCCTGTGACTGCTGCCTGACTGCTGCCTGACAGCTGCCTGACAGCTGCCTGTCTGGGACTTATCTTCTCCTCCTCTTTCTCACTCTGTGCTCAGCTCCTCTGTTCACAACACCATGCAGGGCTGACGACAGATTTTTGTGGGCCCGGGTGAAAGAGTCTCAGTGGGCCCCTTTAACACTCACACACAGCACTGCTACATGCCCAATACATGCACATACAGATACACAAAGCTCTGCTACATGAACTCTACATACCCAGGTCTGCTACATGTACAATACATGCACATACAAACACACACACAAAGCTCTGTTACATGCACATACAAACACCCAGCTTTGCTCACATGTACAATACATGCAAATACAAACACACACAGCTCTGTTACATGCACATACAGATACACACAGCTTTGTTACATGCAAACACAGATACACAGCTCTGCTACTCGGACACTATATACTCAGCTCTGCTACATGTACAATACATGCACATGAAAACACACACATCTCTGTTACATGCACAATACATGCACATACAGATACACATACAGATATACGCATAGACATACACACACAGATATACACACACATACAGATAGACACACACACACACACATATACAGATATACACACAGGCACAGATACCTACAGATATACACACATGTACAGATATACAGACACACAGATATACAGACATACATACAGATATACACACACATACAGATATACAGACACATACAGATATACACACACATACAGATATACTGACATACATACAGATATACAGACACATACAGATATACACATACATACAGATATAAACACACACATACAGATATACACACATATATACAGATATACAGACATAGATACAGATCTAAACATACATTCACACATACAGATATACACACATATACAGATATACACATACATACACATATACAGATATACACACATACAGAAATTCACACACATACAGATATACACACACATACAGATATACACACACATACAGATATACACACACATACAGATATACACACACACATACAGATATACACACATACATACAGCTATACACACACATACAGATATACACACATACAGATTATAATTGTACATTGCAGTTCTGCTGAGCGCAGAGTGATGTGCAGGAGCCGCCAATATAATGGGTATAACAGCTACCAGGTATTTACATATAGCTGAAGGGTGGGTGGGCCCCTGAAATCAATTTCCCTGGTGGGTCCCAGACACCCCAGTCCGACCCTGCATATGCAACTATAAAGTTAGTTTCTCTGCACTAGTTTTTTCAAGTTTTCTCAAAGTGTTGTGCCTGTTATCTGATGTATATACTCCTTATCAAGTTGTCTAGAAAAGAAAGGTTTATTTATGGATGCTGGGTCTTCCTGGCATATCGCTATTCCTTCTGGTCCTAGCCTGCCATGTCTAATGCTGTCAGCAGAGACGTACCACCAAGGTAGTAGCAGCACACACCAGCCCAGACCCCTATTATCTTGGTGCCTGGCGGGGTGCGTATGATGCACATTGTCAATGACTACTCTCGCCCTGTGTGTTACATGTCCACAATATGTAAATCTTTAGCATGTTTACTCATTTGGTAAATGTACTATATTTTCACTATATTTCAGGAGTTTGCCGGCTTCTCTTGTGTATTAATATTTTTATTATACAGTCATTGTGCCATTTCATATAGGCAACATAATTGATCATTAGTTATAACTGTTTCTTAGCAGAGCTGAATCACACAGAAGGCAGCAGTAGGTGAGTGTATGTGTATTAATAAATAAAAAAACTAAAAATCCTGCGCTCCCTGTGATTAGCACACAATACAAAATTCTATCTGTCTTTATTGTTATTGATTTAGGCCACTGTACACACATACAGCAGCCACACCCTGCCCATAGGCACTGCTTGATTTTTGCACGTGTCTGGGCCTGTTCCACCCTCATCCATGGTTACTGGTCTGGCAGTGTTGGGGTCAGATCTGATAATGTCTGGACGTCATGTCTGGACCTGGTCGGCCTTTATTTGCCCTTGTCCTTCTGGCACTATGGGAGTGGTTCAGAAATGCTTCAGGTACATGTGCATTCAATGTGGTCTTGCTTTTAATGCATTCAAGAGGCCGTAACGGCACAGCATATATAAAAAGCTTAGAGTAGGACTGCTCCATCTGAGAATGCAGTGGCGGGGTAGCTCAAAGAATTGTTTGCCAAATGTCTCAGTTTTAAAGTACAGTTGGAAATGAATGTGTGCACATGCACTTTTTGTATTGCATGCTAACCACAGGCAGCGCTGGCTTTTTGGCTTTTTTATTTATGTGTATTAATACACTCACTCCACACTACATGCACATATACACAAAATTAATGAAAAAATAAACTATTTTTAGGAGTGCTTTTGATGTGCCTCAGGGCCGTGGGGTACTCAGAACCGGGCTGCGGTGCTTCTGGGGAGTCACAGGGGTCAAGACCTGGCTTCGTGACCCTCGTGACCCTGGGTTCAGCTTCAAAGAGTTCTTGGTTATGAGTGGCCACCGCTGCTGCAGAACCTCTGGGGACGATGGATGGACAGCTAGGGTGTAGTGGCTCCCCACAGGTGGAGCGGATCCCCAGGGCAGTAGATGATGAAAGGGTGTAGGGTGCATGATGGAGGGCACAAGTAACTGACAGACACATGGTTTGTTGATTTCTCAGGTCCTTTACTGGTGATACTGGCACAAGGACAGATGATGTTACTAGAATCCGGCGACCTGGGAGCAACTTGGGGTTTTCCTCACCCGGCAGATTCTGAGGCCTCCCTGCTGCACTTTCTCTATGGGTCCCTGCTGCTGCTTTAAGCTGAGCTGCAGCCATCTCTCTCTCTCCTGCTGTGTGCTGTATGACAGGCAGCTTGAGTCCTTCTTCAGCCCTATTTCTCTGGTGGCGGCTCCTGGGCTCTTCAAACTGCTGTATCTCCAGGCACTTTGGTGTGGATAGGGGGACTTAGAATTCCCCACTCTCCGGTATTGGCAGCCGGGACATTAGGCCCTGCACAGCCTCGGACTCCGGTGTCCGTTTCTTGGCGCTTACTCCTCTGGGGTGAGCTCGACACTGCTATACTCCCCAGGCTCTCCTCGACTTCCTCAGACCCTTGCCTACGGGTCACTTAAGCTAAGTCTAGCTCTCCTAGGACGAGCTTAGCACTGCTCCAGTCCACAGGATGTCTTCCTCTGTCTTCCTAGGAACTGAACTGACTAACTCCGCTCCAGACTAGAATTAATAGCTACCCTGAAACCAAGCTTTGAGCTCCCCCTTCAGGCATGGAGGCAGAAAGGTGTTGTGTGCTTTGGGTTTGCCTGGTGGGAATATCCTCTGTTGCTCTCAGGTATGACACTACCCCCCAGGGGAGATAATGACATTGTAGCATCCGGACTCTGGGGTTCCATACTTTATTAAGGATTGCTAACTGGATCATGTTTGATATAACAATTGCCAAATTGCTAATCGCTGTTTATCTAGTTAATTTAAGAATTAGGGACATTAGTCAAATTCTTCATACAGTAAAGAGTAAGTAACTTTTCATGAAGCTTTTTTCATATTTTTTAGGTGCTTTAGATGACTGCAGATTGTGGGGGTTCATGTCCTAAGGCTACAAAGTTTATGCTTTCTACTAGTGCATCTCAATGAATTAGAATATCATCAATGAGTTAATGTTTTTCAGTAATTCAATGCAAAAAGTGAAACGCATATATAGAGTCATTACACACAGAGTGATCTATTTCGAGTGTTTTTTTTCCTGATGATTATTGCTTACAGCCAATGAAAGCCCAAAGGTCATTATGTAAGAAAATTAAAGTAGGGAGGATGAAGGGTTAAAAACCACGCTGCCGTATTCCACGAGACATCAAAAGGTGAATATTGATTTATTAGTCAACGCATTTCAGGTCTCCCTGAAACGCCCTGAAACATGGCAATATAATATTGATTTTTGATAATATTCTAATTCATTGAGATGCACTAGTATTACATCCAAGTGTGTGTAGAATCTGTGGTCTCATGTCCTAAGCTGTGCACTTGCACCCAACAGGTCTGCAGGCAATTAAAGCATCAGCTAAATATGAAAAACATCATGAAAGTTTAGGTACCAGTTAAAAGGGATGTCCATTACTCGGGCAACAAATACACATTCCCAGGATCAGTGATCTCCACAGCTGTGGCTGTTCACTCATTTCCACGGGATATCTGATTTGTTCGAAGAAGAGAAAAGTGAGCCATAGCTGAATGGTCACCAGGCTCAAGTGACATAGCAATATCACGCAATTTCTAGGACAGCCAGTGTGGTCACAACTGGATCTGTGACGTCACCGGAGGTGAGTGTAGGTATTCTTATTTTACTAGGGTTAAACAAAGGGATTCAAAAGGGGTTACACCCCTTAAAGCAATTCTCTCCCATATATTGACTATTTCCAGTATGTGGCAACACTTGGTAATGTTAGATTTTAACATTGGTTTCTCAGTTGCAGACTTTGCACTAACAGCAACCGTGCCTAATAAATATAAATTACATAGCAAAATTCCTAACAATGCATTCAATTCTTAGACACATTAGGACAGAATAAAAATGTAAGATGAGAACCAGCATCACAACAGTGGAGCAGACCCTACTCCTGGTGCAAGGATCCCAGCTTGACTGGATGCATATTGATGAAAACAACTATTCAGAGGATAAAAGTAGTCCAAGTTTATTTTAAGTCCATTAAAAGTCAAGTGAACAGGTGATGTCTCTGGTGCCAACACGTCTTTTAGTCATGGTTTGTTTGCAATAGGACAGAATACTTCATCAATATAATGTACTGTACTACTCAGAAAATAAACCTTTTCATAACCACTCAGCATTCTGGGCTGCCTTAAAAGCATATTTGCTGGGATACTTTCAATTCTTGATATCCTTCATTTAGCAGGAAACTGCCTGTAAAGAATCTAAATTAGCCTCTGCCTTTACTTGGAAGCAAGATATGGCAAATCTTATTGACACTATGTGTCCAGGGGAGTCAAAGTGTCTGGTCAATCTGTATTGGATGGAGTAAGATGCACCAATTTCATGAAGGGTCGTGGTGTTTCTTAAGCCCGTATGATCACTGATATGTGTTTTTATGGCAGCTGTCACATACACACTTCTCGGCACATGGGGTGCAACTGTAGGTGTTAGTCTCTCTCCTCTCACTCAGTCTTTCACTCAATCCCCAAGGGCTTGAGCATAAACTTCACCCCAACATAGTCCATACACCCTAGATACACAATACACTGCCACCAACCATCAGACACACAGGGTTAGAAGTCTCAAAATATACAGTACCTATTCATAACCCCATGACCTTTTCCACATTTTTCATGTTAGGCTATGTGCCTACTGGACGTAATGCTGTTTGTGCTGCGTTGTGCACATTACAAATGCAGTACAAATAAGGGGACACACAAACACACAGACACACACCGAGACAGGCATATACCTAAAGAGACAAACAGACACACAGGCACTTTATCACCCTCCCCAGTGAGCCCACGGCGATTCCCGGTGATTTCTTCCTACTTGCACTGTGTGTATAGTTCTTCCAGGGCCTGCGCATCATGTGACAGTCTGAGTCACATGACCAGTCACATGGCGCCGGTCCTGGAAGTCAATCACACAGCTTATGCTGATCCACGGAGGAAAAAATCACCGGAGCTCACCATGGGATCGCCCGGGAGGGTGAATGTTGCAGCATTTTTGCTGTAGAAATTGCTGTAAAAAAAAGCATCACAAAGGGACTGTGGAAACACCAATCGGTTTGTTATGCTTTTTTGGGGATTTATAATGGAGCCTAAGGGGAAAATGCAGCCCCAAAATGGGCATGTTAATTGATGGGGACTTTTATAAATACAGGCGATTTCTGCAACAATAACGCAGATTCCACAAACGCACATGTGGGCACAGCTTTTTGAAAGTCACATTGACCTATGATAAAGCTGGGGGTGCTGGATTTTTGCTGTAGAAGCTCAGCAAAATGCAGCACAAGCACACAGTGGGCACATAGCCTAACACCCACAGACTTAAATGTACAGTATTTATTGGGATTTATGTGTTAAGCCTACACAAAGTATCTAGTATTTGTGAGGCGTAAAGGAAATTATATTGTTTGTCCAAATACTTAAAAAATATGACCAAGTCTAGTAGAGATGTCCCTCTGCTTCCTCCTTCTGAGGACAGTTTTGTACGGCCTCGATCCTGGGGGGTTGGGGTCTCTGTTTCTTGTTTGACGCTGTTCTCAGGGTCTTCCGTACAGTTTTACTTACTCTGTGGAACCAACTATCAATATGTTTTTCTTTTGGCCTCTTGTAGTTCACTTTTTTAACCCTGCTGTTCTGTTCGGGTCTACTATACACTTATAATGTTCTGGTCATTTTTTACTGGACCTATTAAAGTCTTGATTTTTAGCTAATTTAAGTGTTTCATTTGAATACCTGTTGCATTATTATACTGTATGTGAACATGGTTGTTCATAAACAAATGAAATATGAAATCAAAAAGTTCAAATTTGGTCATTTTTGACCAAACAGAACAGTAGGGTTAAGGTCAGACAATCTGGCTATGGGGTAGAATATATCATTGAGGTTTTTTGCAGCTTGACTCACTCCTTCTGAGTTACCCTTGTACTCATAGTTGTAGAAGTGATGAAGCATCCCCTGTATTTCAGGTCTGCCGGGAGCCTCTTTATACTTTTTTGCTGATGTCTTGGACCATTTATAGGATGGAGGCCGGTTGAAAAGGCCACTCCGTTGTGACTTTTGTCTGAATGGTTTCTCTGTAGACTTCATGTACAGAAGAAGTTGGCTGTGGTCTGACCAGTGCGTTTGAGGGGTGACTATGAAGGTGCCGATATTTGCCAGGTCTATATCTGTAATGGCATAATCTACTACACTACTTCATACATGGAAGTTTAGTGTATACTTTCCTAGAGCGTCTCCTTTGGTACGTCCCTTAAGAATATGAAGTTGTAAACTTCTACACAAGTTCAGGACCTTTTTGCCATTTTTGTTGACTATACTATCATAGCTGTTTCTCTCTGAGTGTACCGAGTCGTGGCTGTTATTCTCTGCTCCAAATATGTAGATGTTTCCATTCATGGTCAGAAAGTCTTTTTCTCTTCCTGTTCTAGCATTGAGGTCTCAAAAAAATTCGAACTTTGCCCAGCACCTGATAATGGGTGGCTTTTTCTTGTAAGATCTCAAAGGTATCTGAGTAAACTAGGGGGACGCTGGCTGTGGTATATAACTGGTGCAGAGGTGGACATCAAATTGAGAGATGAGAATGGAGCTGCTGATTCTGATCCATATGTGGCTGCCTCCTCTCTTCCCAGTTTGATGTACTGGTAGAGCTCATCTTTATACCTGATCAATATCCCTCCTTAGCAGTGGTCTTCTTTAATGAAAAGTGACTGATTATGTTTTTACACACGCACATTATCCACTAGAATTTTCAATCAAGCTTGTAATTAAGTTACATTTATAGATTTTTTTGTTGTTGGCATTGGACATCATGGATTACTACAGCTTTAAGATATGCCAAATTCAGTAACTGATGCAAGCCTCTTGGTGCATCTTACTCTAGCAGACCCTGGATCAATAGTTAATTCATCAGTATACATTTTTGCCAATTTTTCAGTCTTTAGGTTAGAATAAGTTCATAATAGTATTACTATGTTTAGAAATGACCTCAAACGGCTGCTGGGTCTAAGAAATGGGGAGGAGAATAAAAGAAGAGGGTGCAGATCTAAGTGTAGGTGTTAGGACAGTTGTAAATAGATAAGCGTAGGTAATCTCCTCACCTTTTCGGTGTCTTGCTAGCTTGCGGTTCTACCTGAGCCTGGGTGACTAGATCGAGGTATGGTCAGTCTGGCTTGCAGCTTCGTGCCGGATAATCGGACTGCCCAGCCGGTGGGTCCGTCAATGATACTTTCGGAGTAACAACATCTGGTTCATGCAACGAGCGCTTCCAGACTCAGGGACGAAGTTTCTTCAGTAATATCCAAGATTTATTTAGTATTAAAAAAAATATACAACGCGTTTCGGCTAAAATATTAAAAGAAATAGCCTTCCTCAGGTATAGTCCTATATAGAGGAAGGTTATTTCTTGTAATATTTTAGCTGAAATGCGTTGTATGTTTTTTGTAATACTAAATAAATCTTGGATATTACTGAAGAAACTTTGTCCCTGATTCTGGAAGCGCTTGTTGCATGAACCGGATGTTCTTACTCCGAAACATAATAGTATTACTAGTATATAGTAGGTAGCCCAATTGCATATTGAAATAGTAAATATACATTCACAATACAATAGTTTGCATAATTTTCATGCCTATTAATCGCACAGTAAGTCTAAACTAACGTTTTTAAATCGTAAAATAGTGATTCTTGAAAGTCAAACGTCAGCATTTCATGCACCAAACTGTTTTAGCGATTACATGACAACAGTGGCCTGTGTGTTATTACAATGCTGGAGGCGATCTTTTGCAGCCTACTTAAACCAGACATTTACTTATCCTAATTTATGATCGAAACCTGGGGTAATCTGCCAGTTACAATATACGACTTTCACATTTTATGACACCAGCACTTACTGTGTATTAGTTGCTGAACTTTTTCAATACACATGAATTTCTTTCCAACATATCTTGTTATTTTTACCAAATATTTTTTTTTTAAAGGGGAAACATTATTATTAGTCAAAACCACATTTCTCAGTGAAGTTTTATATTTTCGGATGAGAGGTCTAGTTTGGAAAGCAGTATTTTTGCAGTATTTAAAGGGACTCTGTCAGGTCATTTTTCAGTATGATACCAATAGTACCCTTGAATAGTGCCTGGGCAGCCCTTTCAGAATATGTAAAAATCATTACTGTACCCTTTGTAGTTCTCTTGCTATAAGCATCTTCACACCCAGCAGGCAGCTGGTTCACTAGTGTGGCTCATTACTTTCACTCCCGAGTAGTCTGCAGTATGTAAATGTTATTTAAAGAACCGCGGCTATCCAAGTTGTTACTCTGTCCCTCCCCTCTGTGCTCTCCATTGTTCCACTTCCATGGAACACTGGAGTAGCCTGCAGTTCACAAACCCTACAGATGACAGAGACTGCAGAGCAGCAGTGAAAACAGATGAAGATGCCGGAATGTGTGTATAATACTAGGGGCAGGAGACGTAGATTGAAAATACCACTCAAGCTGTGGAATAAAAGACAAAATGCTGGAGAGGTGCTTTAACAACTCAAGTAGTCAGTGATTTTCTTATATTTCTTTTTATATAGCAAGGGAACATAAAATTCTATAGAAATTCACCTATGAAAACAAATAACCAGCAGCTTGAGGATAAAGATGACCAAATACGGGGTATTCTGGGACAGCGGTTGGTCTCTGATCACCCATTAACCTCCTTTTTGTAGACTTGTGAACCAATGCCAAGAATGCACTCTGTATTTCTGGTTGGCACAAACTTGCAATTGTCTCATATTTGGTACATCATATTTACATTTCTAGGTCAACGACTATGCTAATAGCAATGTTTCTATGTGTGTTAATATACTCAGTGTAAAAAAAAATATATACACATCTGTAGGGTCACAAAGCCTTGCCACCGTACATTTATGACATATAAACACTTATTTTTCTGAAGGACTAGGCCACGCTCAGACCTTGTGTCCTTTCTAATCATATTCCTGTACAGAACAAAGCAGAGTTTATATGACAATGGGATCTATTACAAAACATAAGTTGAATGAATGTGTAATACCCATTATATGTAAGCTGTGGATAGACACTAAACATGTGGACAAGTTTTATTTATTTACCTGAAGACTATCAAGAGATTAGATGGCTCTCGCATATAGAAACTTAATGCAATGCAATTTGCTAACTTTCCCAATATACCTCTGTTATGTACTCTACTCCTTTAATCATACCTCTACAATGCTCATAAATATCTTTATTGTGGTTCTAACTTTCATCCTTCCGGCTGCAGACCAGATTCAGACCAACTGAGCAGGACTCGTCACTGGTGGGGGCTGAGAGGAGAGTAAAGTTTGATCTGGGCATGTGTGTCACTCACAGAGAGGCGGTCCCACCACTGATGTGCACTGTTCAGTTAGTCCGAATCCAGTCTGCTGTGGGGAGGATGGAAGCTACAACACAACAAAGGTATTTACTATCATCTTAGAAATAAGATTACAGAGTAAATAGCAGAAGTATATTGGTAAACTGTTAGTTAGAAAGAGTTAGGACAAAAGAAAGGAGCTGAAATTACTACTGGAAAACCGCTTTAATCTTTAAAAACAGCCACTCATGACTGCTCCTGTCAGTTCTCAGCCCATAAGAACAAAATAAAATAGTCCTGTAAAACTCCTTCTGTCTGTACAAAGGATTTGGGGATCATTATAAGAAAAATGAAGCTCTAACTCCTATAGCTATATTAACAGATTGAAGAAATACAGTATGCCAAAAAAATGAGTACAACCCTCAAATTTTTGAAAATATTTATTATATCTTGTCATGGGACAACACAAGATATGACACTTTGATGCAATGTCAAGTAGTCAGTGTACATGTTGTATAACAGTGTTCCATCTAAGTAACTCAACTCACAGCAATTAATTTCAAAACCGCAGGCAAAAAAGTGTGTACACCCCTAAGTGAAACAGCTCAATTGTGCCAAAGAGCCATTTTCCCTCCCCGATGTCATGTGACTCATGATTGTTACAAGGTCTTAGGTGTGAATGGGGAGCAGTTGTGTTAAATTTGGTGTTATCACTCTCTCATACTGGTCAGTGGAAGTTCAACATGGCACCTTATAGCAAAGAACGCTCAAAGAACGCTCTGAGGAGCCAGAAAAAAATAATTGCTGCTCTGCATAAAGATGGCCTCAGCTATAAGAAGATTGGCAACACCCTGAAACTGAGCTGCAGCACAGTGGCCAAGACCATATAGCGATGTAAAAAAGCAGGTTCTATTCAGAACAGGACTTGCCCTATTCAGCCAAAGAAGTTGAGCGCAGGTGCTCAGCGTAATATCCATAGGTTGTTTTTTCAAGATAGGCGTATGAGTACTGCCAGCATCAATGCAGAGGTCACAGGGGTGGGGGGTCAGCTTGTCAGTGCTCAGACCATATGCCGCACACTGCATCAAATTGGTCTGCATGGCTGGTATCCCAGGAGGAAGCTTCTTCTGAAGTTGATGGGCAAGAAATGCTGAAAACAGTTTGCTGTAGACAAGTAGACTACAGACATGGATTTATGGTACCATGTACTGTGGTCTGATGGTACCGAGATAAATGTGTTTGCTTGAGATGGTGTCACGTGTGTGTGGCGGCAACCAGGTGAGGAGTACAAAGACAAGTCTGTCTTCCCTACAGTCAGGCATGATGGTGGGAGTGTCATGGTTTTTGGCTGCATGAGTGCTGCCAGTTTTGGGGAGCTACAGTTCATTGAGGGAACCATGAATGCCAACATGTACTGTGACATACTGAAACAGAGCATACCTCCTCCCTTCGAATTGCTATATGATAATGACCCCAAACACACATCTATGACAACCACTGCCTTGCTAAAGAAACTGAGGGTAAATAGTAAATACTACTACTACTAGTAAATATGGAATCTACAAGTGTATCTCAATAAATTAGAATAGCATAAAAAAGTTAATTTATTTCAGTAATTCAATATATCAAGTGAAACACATATATTATATAGAGTTATTACAGAGTGATCTATGTCAAGTGTTTATTTCTGTTAATGTGGACGATTATTTCATTATAGGAAAACCCTAAATTCATTATCTCAGAAAATTTTAATATTATTTAAGACCAACTGAAATAATGAGTTTTAACACATAACTACAGGCCTAATGAAATGTATGTGCAGTAAATACACTCAATACTTGGTTAGGGCTCCTTTTGCATGAATTACTGCGGCGTGGCTTGAAGGCGATTAGCCTGTGGCTGTGGAGGTGTTATGGAAGCCCAGGCTGCTTTGATAGCAGCCTTCAGCTCATCTGCATTGTTGGGTCTGGTGTCTTTCATCTTCCTCTTGACAATACTCTATAGATTCTCTATGGGTCATTATTTAAAAAAAAAAAAAAAAAAAAAAAAAGAGAGTTTGTCTGTTATGCAATATAATGTATTTTTATAGGTATGCATTTATTTAATGGTCGGTTTTATAAGTGTTTTTATAGTATTTTATCAATTTAGTCATTCATGTATTATTTTTATATGAGATCCCTTTTGTTAGGTGTATGAAATGGTTAATGTATACACACACCCCCAACTAATGAAATGTAGGCTCTTAGGAATAAAAGGACGGGAGTAACAAAGGTTCCTCATCCACTTGAGGAAGACACATTGGGCGTTGAAACATGTTGTGGCAGGAGGAATCCTAACTATTTTTGTCTAATAAATCAGGAGGTAATCTTTCAAAAGCTTTTACCTGCACAGTGTCCTTCCTTAGCGCCGCAACTTGAACACCACTATTCTATATTTTCCCTGGTTTTCGCCTCCCTATGGGGAGTGTGGTGGTTGCGAGCTGCTCTAGTTGAAAGGACCTTGCTGACGTGGAAAGCACATGACCGGTCATGGGATCCGGATAGAAGCAAGTTGTTCCAACACGTTGTCAGCCTTGAATCAGGAGCCGACGGGAGAGGATCTACAGCTGCTCTCTCACCATTGAGCCTACAGTCTTGTTGTGCAGATTTGGCACAACAAGAAAAGGTGAGTGAGCATAAGAGTAATAGTAATCACGATAGGCTCTTTTAAAACAGTGTGGCGCAATGGTTATTTTTTATATTCACATCGATGGGTTTTATGTCAGGTAAGTTTGCTGGCCAATCAAGGACAGTGATACTGTGGTTAGTAAACCAGGTAAAGGTACCTTTAACAGTGTGGACAGGTGCCAAATCCTGCTGGAAAATGAAATGGAGTGTTCTAAAATTTCCTGGTGCTGGCTTTGGTTTTGATAAAACACAGTGGAGCTGCACCAGCAGATGACATGGCTCCTTTCAAGGCTGAGGTTATCCCGGTTGCTTGAGCACCTTTTCCTACCACATATTTTCCTTTCACCACTCAACTGTCCATTAACATACTTGAATACAACACTCTGTGAACAGCCAGCTTCTTGGTGGCTTACCCTCCATGTGGAGTTTGTCAATGACTATCTTCTGGACATTTGTCAAGTCAGCAGTCTTCCCTAATGATTGTGTAGGCTACTGAACCAGACTAAGAGACCATTTTAAACAGTAAGCCTTTGCAGGTGTTTTGAGTTAATTATCCTAATATTCTGAGATAATACATTTTCGATTTTCATTGGCTGTAAGCCATAATCATCATCATTGAAATAAACACTTAAGATCATTTAAAATCACTCTTTGTAATGACTCTATATAATATAAGCGTTTCACTTTCCCTGATTCACCACCCTGATCTCCTCACTATCCAACAATCCAAAAAACTCTTTGACACCTTTCACTCTCTCCTCAGTCCTAAAGTGCAGGCCCTCATCACTGACCTCTATGCCGATGATCTAGCCTCTCACTTTATGGAGAAAATAGACAACATCCACCAGGAAATCAGCTCCCAGCCTCCAAGCGCTGCCACTCCCATTCTTCTCCACATCTCCTCCAGCTCTCTCTCCATATTTGACCCAATCACAGAAGATGTCGTCAGGCTCCTCTCTTCCTCTCGTCCAACTGCAAGCACCACTGACCCCGTTCCCTCACACCTACTCCAGTCTCTCTCTCCGGTCGTCACCACTCACCTAACCAAGATCTTCAACCTCTCCCTCTCTTCTGACATCTTCCCCTCCTCCTTTAAACACTCTATCATTACTGAAAAACTGCACCTTGGCTAGGGCGCAGTGTGAATGGGTGTGTAGGACTGCGTTCACTCCACCAAATATCTAGAGCACAGAAAAACAGTATAACAAACATGTGGAAGTACTCTGCTGTAATAAAATAATAATAAAAAGCAAGTGCTAGTGAAAAACAGTATAAAAAACAGGGTACTTAATTAATACGTTTTTGCAAAAAAGTATGTAAGCTGTTCTACCTCTTCACGGTGACCCTTATCAGAATGGTCCTAGCTAACTAATTTAAAACCTGTACATTTATAGATGCAGTACTAATTCCTTCCAGTGTTAGTGCACTTAAACACAGTTTAGATATATAAATATAAGTAGCACTATTTAGTGACTAAATATGAAAAAAGAAAATTGCAGCTAATCTAAAAGGAGTAAAAGAAGACACTTAGCTTTATCAATTGCTCGCAGGTATCAGACAGCCTATAAAATGTATCCAAATTGTGCCAGAAAATAGGTAGGAAGGGATCTAGGGACCCAGATGACAAGACACACCTCAACGTGGTGACTGGGTGGTTTATGAATGCGCATTGATAAAGCTAAGGGTCTTCTTTTACTCCTTTTAGCTTAGCTGCAATTTTCATATTTATGCAGGCGGCACACTGGCGTGGCGTGAGACTCGCGCGAGTCTCACACCGGGAAAAAACGCATGTCACTCGCACTGCTGTTAAGAAATTGGCCAGGGCACAGTGGTGCGTTTTCCGCGGCCACCTCGCGCATGTCGCCGGCAATGCGATTCCACTCGCAGCATGCTGCGTTTGTCTGCGATTTCAGTGCGCGTGTGGGCAATGAAAGTCAATGGGTGCGTGTTTTTCTCGCATCAAAACAGCAGATGAGGCGAGTTACATGCGCGAAATATGCTTGTACGTGATCAGCAGAACAGGAAGTACAAGCTGATTCCAATTCTGAAGTGCACCTACACGCCTCCATGCCTCAAAAACACCTTACACACGGATCGCTGTTTGTGACTGAAAAAACGCACTCGCGTCGCACTCGCACTGCAAACGCACCCCACTCGCACCGCACTCGCACACAACTCGCACCGCGATCGTGGACAAATACGTGACGCAGTTGCAGAAATGGCTAGCGTACAAAACGCTCCGTTTTTCACGCCCCTAGTGTGCCTCCACCCTTAGTCACTAAATAGTGCTACTTATATTTATATATAATTTAAAACCTGGTCCTGTATAATATACCTCCATGGATGCAGGTGAAGAAAGGCCAGAGTCCAATATGGACACAGTGTAGCAGACGGCTTTTGTGCCTGGCTCAGAATGGGAGGGGGTGGGGGCACTCCGTGTCTTGCTAAACAAGAATAATATAGAAAAACTGCACCTCAGCCAGGGCACAATGTGAACGGGTGTGTAGGACTGCGTTCACTCCACCAAATATCTAGACCGCAGAAAAAACAGTATAACAAACATGTGGAAGTACTCTTGCAGCATCATATATGAAGTAGCCAGTTACAAGAAATAATGGTATAAATTACTTGAATCTCATCTTGTTTTATTCTGAATTATGCATTCATGTATCATGAGGATTTATCATGTATTATATTTTTTCTGTTTTCTTGTTTAGCAACTGATGAAGGCTGATGAGCCGAAACGTTTTGCTTTTTAATTCTGTCCACACAAGCTGCTCATTAAAGAATCTTGAATGCAATTTTATGTGCCAAGTTATTTTTGATTATAATTGACGGGTTGGAATCCCTACTTGATCACTCTACTAGGTCACCGATACTACTTTTATGAATAGGTGAGTATGTTATGTCTTTATTTTTAACACCTCTTATGAACTTTTATCTCTTTTTGCAGTGTATATAGATAAACTGCGAAAGTACTCACATTTCCCATTGACTTACATTGGACTCGCTACTTGTAACGAGTACCTGAGTATTAGGACCTACTCGTTACGAGTATAGCGAGTCTGAATATTTCACTATTCGCTCATCCCTAATTCTAATTCATTGAGATGCACTTGTAGATTCCATATTTACTAGTAGCAATCCTATTACTTTTGTATCTTTCTACCTCCCCTTACCAGGGTGATTTCATCTATTATAACTCTCCCTATGAAATATTTTTACTTTCTCATATTTTATTTGACCTAATTATGTAATTTAATATTCATAAGTATATAGCTTGTAAATCATATCACATAAATATGTTCACATCATTTAGGTACCGTTACACGTCGCAACATTGCATGCAATTTCACTTGCAACTTAAAGGTTGCGGTGAAATCATGGACACATTGTTCCATTTTGTTGCTATGTACAAATGTAACAATGTGTCCATGATTTCACTGCAACCAGTAAGTTGCAAGTGAAATTGCATGCAATGTTACGACGTGTAATGGTACCCTGAGGTGACTAAGGCTGGCTTCACACCACGGTAAGATCCGGTCCATAGTAGCCTATGGGGCCGGATGGATCCGGATGGCAGCTATCTGCCATCCAATTTCATCTCTGCGGTGGAATCCAGGATAATTCGGATTATTCTCACTGGACACACAAATGTTGCTTGCAACGTTTTTGTGTCCGGGAAGAAAAATCATCCCAAAAAGCTGGATCCTGGATTCACCCGGATTGTCCCGGATCCGGGGCAATCCGGCGCTCCCTATCATGGGAGCCTATGGGGCCGGATTACCTCGGTCCGGGCGAATCCGGGAACCGGATTCCGGTGGCTGCACGCCGCTGTTGTTTCAGGACCACGGCTAGCTCCATGCTAGCCGCGATCTTGAAAAATCAGCAGCTGCGGCTGCAATTACAGCCATCCGGCTGCACACAGGACCGGAGGGCACATTTAGCCCTCCGGTTCTGTGTGCTGATCCGGTCTGGGGCTGTCAGGTTCATGACAGCCCCGGACTGGATGTTGCCGTTGTGTGAAGCCAGCCAAAAAGTAAATAGAATTATATGCAATATGTATATGAAATGAACATATGCAGATGAAAAATATTTACAAATGTGGTGATGAAATTCGATTCGATTGTGGCACATATTGCTGCCTCCCTTCAGTACACAAAGGACGTTGGCACCCCAGGGAGATCAGATTAAATGTTAGGCTCTCTTGGTGGCACAGAAAGGTGTTGTATACAGTGAAAACACAAAGAAGCCCGCCCTCCTGCCCGGAAATACTCATTATATGGCCGAATGTGTGTGGGCGGAGCCTATCACTAATTGACTAACATTGGACTCGCTATTCGGACGAGTGCACGAGTATTATAAACTACTTGTTAAGAGTACAGCGATTACAAACATTTCACCACTCGCTCATCACTAGTAGTCATAGCAAGAGAAATCAAATCATAGCAAGAGAATGGCCCAAGAAGCTAAGTTAAAACATTGTAACAGGGGGTAATAGCACTAAACCAGTTTTCTTATTTCATATTTTACAATACATTTCTATAAGGGCCTCATTGTGGCTCTCATAGAGATGCATTGAGAGCTTGTGACATAACTTCTGACTTCCAGCCAGAGAGAAGTTACAGCCATAAGATGATGCTACAGGATTGGAGCAACGTAAGTAAGTAAGGAATGAAGCTGCCAGAAGGGGAGTAGAGGACCAGGGCCGGAGGACTTACATTTAAAGCATCACTCCAAGGCTGAAAGATAAAAAAAAAATGCTAAAGTTCTCTCTGCCTGCAGTCACCACTAGAGGGAGGCAGGTGAGTATAATGGTACCTTTACACGCGGCTACATTTCTAGGGTGGCTACAGGTAACTTACTGGTTGCAGTGAAATCATGGAGAGATTATTCCATTTGTACACAGCAACAAGATAGAACCTTGTCTCCATGATTTCACTGCAACCAGTAAGTTACCTGTAGCCACCCTAGAAATGTAGCTGCGTGTAAAGGTACCCTAACACCGGGGGCAGGAGACTTACATTTAAAGTACCACCCCAGTGGTGCAATTAAAAGATGTACTGGAGTTGTGCTTAAAGCTTTGATTGGAAAACAAGAATACATGATCTGGCAGCTCGTTGGCAATGAAGTTGATTAATTTAGTTTTAATGAAATACTCTCTTTCAGTACAATGCTGTAGCTTGTACGTTACAACACATTTCAGCATGCTGGAAAACCCTTCAGTCTTGGATGAAGTTGCAGTCAAATCTCACATGTTTCAAATTAGTGTAATGATACTGATAGAGGCTATGCGGCAACTGAGTACTCAGAAGACCGGCTGCTGACCCCATAATTCGTGAATCATCATACATGTGCAAAGGAAGTTTTACTAAGCATAATTTACAAGTGTAACTATACTGCTATCTGAAATGCAATATATTATGCAGTGTGCAGAAATACAGAATTTCCCGTAAATTGTCATAGATGGTGAAAAATGGGAAATATTAAGGCGGGCTATGCCGCAGTATCTAGATGCATACAAATAGCATGGCAAAAGAGTAAGTGCAATTTGTCTAGCATATTGTAGTATCATGGCTATTTTATTTTAGTGTGCAGTATTTATTGTCCCCCTTTTTGTATGTTTTTTGTTCCATAGGCCAATAATATAATCTCCCAACTTTTTCTCAGTTACAGAGATCCAAAACAGTAGTATGAGTTGGGAAGGTGACATTTTAAAAAACAAAACAAAACTTGGTTTAAAGTAAAAAAAAGTATAAAAAAAAACATATATCCAATAATGCATGATTTTCGTGCAACTTCCATTGCAGTCAATGGCCCTGATCTATCAAAGCTTTAACCCAGAGAAGTGGTGTAATAAGTAAAAACTTTGTGTAATGCAAGCCTATGCAAAAATCTTGCTACTTCTGTCAGTTTCACGCCATTTTCACCCAGCTCCGACAAAGTGGACTGTGTGTGGCGTTCCTCATCAAATTCACGATGAGCAGTGGTGAAACTTATCCCGCAAATCTTACTATAGTCCACAAATGGTATAAGATTTAAAGCGAACCTGTCACCCCCCCTGGACATCTAAAGCTATAATAGCCACCTTCTGCAGCACTAAGGCTGCATTCAGGGAAGGTGGCTATAAGCTTTTGATGGCCTTTTTACTATTAAATATGAACTTATATAAAGTCCAATACCTCAGACCGGGAGGCGGGGTTTCGCGCTCCTCCGACCCGCCTCCTCATGTCATTCATGGTGCTCGCCTGCTGCTGCCTCCCCTCATAGTCTATCATGAACGCGCGGCTCCGTTCTCGTCTATGGAGCCGCGCATGCGCTGTGCGCCGGTGTCCAGGAAGTCGTCGGGCTGCGCGCGCAGCCCGACGACTTCCTGGACACCGGGCGCACAGCGCATGCGCGGCTCCATAGACGAGAACGGAGCCGCGCGTTCATGATAGACTATGAGGGGAGGCAGCAGCAGGCGAGCACCATGAATGACATGAGGAGGCGGGTCGGAGGAGCGCGAAACCCCGCCTCCCGGTCTGAGGTATTGGACTTTATATAAGTTCATATTTAGTAGTAAAAAGGCCATCAAAAGCTTATAGCCACCTTCCCTGAATGCAGCCTTAGTGCTGCAGAAGGTGGCTATTATAGCTTTAGATGTCCAGGGGGGGTGACAGGTTCGCTTTAAGGACTCAGTCAGATAATTTTTCAGTATATTAATATCACCCTTGAATAGTGCCTAGGCATGTTTTAAAAACATGTAAAATCATTATTGTACTCTTTGTAGTTTCTTTGCTATAAGTATTTTCACACCCTGCAGGGGAGCTGGTACATTAGTCCTCTCCATTACTTTCACAGCCGATTAGTCCAGCTGTGTAAATGTTATTTAAATATCCACATGATGAGGCCAGAGCTGTGGGGGTACTCGGTCACCGGGTCTGCTGAATAGGGAGTCACAAGTGGACGGTATCCCGGTGCCGTGCCCTGGGGATCATTTGAAGGGGGATGAAGGGATTATTTACAGGGGAACGTGACGCCACCTGTAGGGTCTGGTAAGGTGGTACCAGCGCTGCCAGCCGGCCTCTGAGGTGATGGAGGGGGCAGCAAAGTGTGGTATAGCTCCCCACAGGTGGAGCTTTACCTCAGGGCAGCAATAAGGGAAGATGGTGAGGGAGGGCAGCGAAGGAGGATGATGGTGGATTATAGCTGATAAACAGTCACACATACACACAGGGTTAGTTGTTCCGGTACCTTTTTACTGAGGTAACATAACAGGTACAGTCTTGAGTATTAACCGGGTCCCTGGTACAATTTAGGATCAACTCCTTGGAAGGATATGAGGCCTCCTTTATTTCTATTCTCTGCCTTGAGGGATGAGTCTCTCCTGAGTTTGGACTCTCCAATCCTCTGATGTCTAAAACTAACAATCAGGCCCTTCTGCGGGAACCCGGTTTATCCTGTGGCCCCTGGTCCTCTGTTTGGTTAGTTTTTAATATTTCCTCTATCTTCCTTCAGGGCTAAACTTCACCTGAAACTGCTGGGTTTTTACTGTGGCTCTGTAAGCCCACAGCATCGGACTCCAGTGTCCGTTTGTTCCTAAGGGGAATATATTTTGGGTCCCTCTTCTTATTCCCTACCTCTTCTCCTTGCCTCCGGCCCCTTCCCTGGGGTGTGAACAGCCGACAATTGTCCCTTTTGGTCCTGGTATTTCTCTTTTTCAGAGACCAGCAGCTCAGCCTCCTTCTCCTTTCCTCTCCTCACACGAACTCCTCTCTAGCAACTGTCTCCTCCTCTCAGCCTGGATCTCCCAGGGGAACTGACTTAATGCAGCCAGTAGAGCTCCCCCTTCAGGTCTGGAGTGGAAGGTGTTGTGTGCTGAACAAACCAAGGTGTCAATCCTTCCTTGTACCAGTGTAACCTGTGGCAATCCCCCGCAGGGGTGCCACATTCCCCCCTAGTTAAACTCAGTCCTCCGGGACTGAAACATTTTTCATAAACATAACAGGTTATAGCTATTTACATTTGATTATTGAACAGAGTCTTAAAAATGAAAAATTTACAAAAACCAAGGAAAAATAAGAAAACAGGTTACCAGTCCATACAGCGCTAGTCCATCCGCTGCAGGCTGTTTAGGGGATGTTGAAACAGGGATTTGCCACTACCAGTCCTGTGGCTATGGTCCATTTTAAAAATAAGAAAAAGGGAAAGTTCAAGAGTCCAACAGGTTAAGTCTTTTAGGAATTAAAAATCATAACTATATACAATACGGGTGTATCTGCTTAGGAGGCCTGGCTTCACTTATACCACCCCCAGGCACTTTCTTTTCCTAACTTCATGTGCATGGGGGCTAGTCCAGTTCCTCCACCCTTTTATACACTACCATTAATAACATATTTACATTTAAACATTTTCCCACATTTTATCGCCTACTCTCTGTATCTAAGTGGTGGCTGACCAAAGTTACTACGGGTTGACCTGCGTAGTACTGGTGTGTTACTAATGTCTGTACCTGATGCAGTGCATGCTCTCTCTCTCAGTCTATCAGATCTACGTGTTGTTGTAATACCGTAGTATTGGCGTAGTCTCTCTAGTGGACTGGCAGATTCACCGATTGCAGGGATCTCTGGTTCCGGTACAACGGGTGGTTCTTGTATTCTCGGTACTTCTACTGCTGATGGAAACGTTAAAGTTGGGATTAGATATGTACCTTCTATTTGAGGCCAATCTGCTGGTAACTCTCCAATAATTGTCTGGACTGTCTTTGGCTTCTCTTGCTCTTCTAGCTTTGGACAAGGTACATCTTCCTCTGGTTGAAGCTGTTGAGGGCACTTTTTCAAATGATCTCTGGACACTGTTGCTGTAGTTTCACCATGATCCTTACTGATTAAACAGGTTTTCTGGTTATCAAAATTGGATGGTAATACAGTGTATGGTTCTCTTTCCCACTGATCATCTAGTTTGTGCATTCTTCTTTTTCTTCTCAAAACCAATTCACCTGGTGTTAAAGGCGTTCCTTGTGCACTTTTGTTAAAGTTAATTTCTTGTCTTCCTCTAGATCTTTCCAGACTTCTTTCAACGCATTCTTGGATTTTCTGGTATTGTTCTTTCCTTCTAATATCCCAATCTGTATCTGTAGTATCTGCTTCAGGAACTACTATGCCTAACTCAAAGTCTGCTGGTAATTTTCCTGGTCTTGCTCTCATGAGATATGCAGGGGTGCAATTTGTTGAATTTACTGGGATATTGTTGTAAATGTCAACTAGATCTGGTAACTTTTCTGGCCACTGGTTGCGTTCTTCTAAGGGCAGAGTTTTTAACATTTCAATTACCATGTGATTCATCTTTTCGCACATTCCATTTGTTTGAGGATGGTAAGACGTGGTGCGTATTTTCTTGCATCCGTATAGGCGACAGAACTCTTGAAATATTTCAGCTTCAAAGGCGGGTCCTTGGTCTGTCAATACCTGGTCTGGATAACCATGAGGTCTGCAGAAATAAGCTTGAAATGTTCTTGCTGCTGTCTCAGCTGTTAAGTCTTTTACCGGAGCTACCACAAGAAATCTAGAATAATGGTCTACCATGGTAAGAGCATAGGTGTAGCCTGATTTACTGGGTGTAAGTTTGACATGATCTATGGCTACCAGTTCTAATGGTTCTTTGGTGATGATAGGTTTGAGGGGTGCTTTCTGGCTGTTACGGTCTTTTCTTCTTAATGAACATGGTCCACAATTTTTACACCATCTCTCTATGGAGGCTCTCATGCTGATCCAATAAAATCTTTCATGTACCAGTATTTCTAATTTTCTCCATCCAAAGTGTCCCGATTCATTGTGATACGCTTGCAATACCATTTGAACATCTCTTTTTGGAACCACAACTTGCCATACCATTTCATGTGTTCTTGGGTTGATATACCGCCTGCACAATTGACCTTGATAGATGAATAATCGACTTCTTTCTTTCCACAAATGTTGAGCTTCTAGTGGAACATTCTTTTCAAGTTTGGAACCTGGTTGAGTTATTAACTTCTTTACAAGACTTACTGCTGGATCACTGTCTTGAGTCTCTTTCCATCCATAGTGAGGCAACGGGTTTAGTTCAACAGTCTGACGATTTTGGTAGACTCGATCTTCAGCGATTTGCCATTTTCTACTTTTATGGAAAGCTGGGAGTTCTATTTCCTCTAAGTCATCTTCTTCTTCACTTCCTTGTGGATGTACTTGAGGATTTCTAGAAAGGGCATCTGCATTTGCGTTATTGCGGCCTGCTCGATATTTGATAGTAAAGTCATAATTCGACAGTCGAGCCATCCAACGTTGCTCCAATGCTCCAAGTCTTGCGGTATCCAGATGTGTTAACGGGTTATTATCTGTGAAGACAGTGAACTTTGAAGCTGCGAGGTAATGCTTGAACCTTTCTGTTACCGCCCAGACCAAGGCCAGGAACTCCAACTTAAAGGAACTGTAATTTTCTGGGTTCCTCTCAGTGGGTCGAAGTTTTCTGCTAGCGTAGGCAATTACTCGTTCTTTACCATCTTGCACCTGAGAAAGGACTGCTCCCAGGCCTACATTGCTTGCGTCGGTGTAAAGGACGAATGGTAGGTTATAATCGGGGTAAGCCAGGATTTCCTCACCGGTTAGAGCCTGCTTCATCTGTTGGAAGGAATTTTCTTGTTCCTCTCCCCATTCTAATAGTGACTCTGGAAATCTTCTCTTCTTAGATTGGCCTATCAGAAGATCTTGTATGGGCGCAGCCATCTTTGTGTAGCCCTTAATGAATCTTCTATAGTATCCAACCAGACCTAAGAACTGACGTACCTCGGTGATGGTCGTTGGTCTTTGCCAATCCTGGATTGCTGTTACCTTTTCCGGGTCTGGTGCTACTCCATCTGCGCTGACCACGTGTCCCAGGTATTGGACTTTAGGTTTCAGCAGGTGACATTTAGATGGTTTGAGTTTCATTCCGTACTTTGCTAAAGCCTCAAATACCTCCGCCAGGTGTTTCAGGTGTTCTTCGTAGGTTCTAGAGAACACGATGACATCGTCCAGGTATAAGAGCACCGTTTCGATGTTTCGATGTCCCAGGCAACTTTCCATGATTCTCTGAAACGTTCCTGGTGCATTGCATAACCCGAATGGCATACTATTGAATTCACATAGTCCCATTGGCGTTGTGAATGCAGTCTTCTCCCGGTCTTCTTCTGCAACGGAGACCTGCCAGTACCCACTAGTGAGATCTAATGTGGAGAAATAGTTAGCAGTCTTTAATGCAGCAAGAGACTCCTCTATTCGGGGTAATGGGTAAGCATCTTTGTGAGTGATTTTATTAACCTCTCTGTAATCTACACACATCCTCATTGTGCCATCCTTTTTCCTGACTAGGACTAAAGGGGCTGCCCAGGGACTACTACTATCTCTTATAACCCCGGCCTCCTTCATGTCCCTCAGCATTTCTTTGGCATGTTGGTAGTGACCTGGTGGAATGGGTCTGTGTCTCAACTTGATTGGTGGATGATTTCCTGTGGGTATGTGATGCTGTACCCCTTTAATCCTCCCAAAATCTAATGGATGCTTGCTGAATATCTGCTCAAACTCCTGCACTACCCGGTACACTCCATGCTTCAGGTGAGAAGGGGTGGCATCAGTTCCTACATGCAACTGCTGACACCACTCCTCCAGCTGTCCTTTAGAGTTACTATCCTCCACCAGACTAGGCGAGGAAACAAGTTCTACTGTCTGTATGTTGTTGTTACAAACAGTATACAGCTTTGCTACGGTAGCATACCGAGGTAACTTTGCTTCCACTGCCCCACAATTTAACACACGGATTGGTACTCGTCCCTTGCGTACATCCACCACCCCTCTGGCTGTCAGTAGTGTAGGTCTGTGTTCCGAAAATACCGGCTCTACAACTGCCTGGTATTCCTGTCCTCTACAACCTATCGCTGCTCGACACCATATCATCATCTCACTATTTGGTGGTATTACAATGGGAACCGAGTCTATTACCCGCACACTGCCAATTTCTCCCCCAGACAGATTTACCTGTTGCTTGTGGATGAGGGCTCGGATCTCTCGTTGGATAACTCTTGTCCGCCCATAACCAGCAGTTTGAGAAATCTGTCGGAGTAAAAACAACACTTCTCCAAAGCAGTTTTCAATAACATTTGTACCAATAACCATGTAAGGGCATTTTTCATTATGATTATCTTCAACTACAAATAACCCTTGACCTTTCAACTCCTCCCTCCCCAACTTTATTGTAGCTGCTCTGTACCCCACCTGTTTCTGTGGTTGGCCATTAGCTGCAATAATATAAAAATTGGGGTTTGGGGGTTCAAGATCATCATCAGACCAATACTGCTTATAAAGGATATGCGGGATCGTAGTAACCTGCGACCCGGTGTCCAATAGGGCCGACATGGGAATTCCTTCTAGTGTAATGTTGAGGTACGGACGGCCTCCCACGTACCGCTTACACCAGTCTTTTGGGCCCAGTTGCTCTACTCCTGGGGTTTGGCCCTCGGACCCAGGAATCTCGTGTTTAAAGGGCATCTTCTTGCAAAGTGTCCTGGTTTGTTGCATCGCAGGCAGATGGGTTGTCCTGAAGAATCTGTGTAATCCCAGGGTCTGCGTTGGAATGGTGCGTTGGTCCCCTGCGCGGGCGACCTGGTTCTGCGTTGGAATGGTACGTTGGTCCCCTGCCCGGGCGACCTGGTTCTGCGTTGGAATGGTACGTTGGTCCCCTCCGCGGGCGACTGGGCTTTCCTTTGCATCCATGGGACATCCTCAGGGCTATCAGCTAGTTGAATTTTACTTGGTGGTGGTACCCCAGGCATATTTTGCAAGAGCTTTAGTACGTAGTCCATGTTTTTAGTTAACTGCAGCACCTGGTTTTGCATGTTATCATTTGCTACAGCTTGACTCTCTGCTTTTGCAGGTTCTGCAGGAATAGGTTTAAAGTCTATGGAAGAAGCATTAGTCTGCCATGATTGGTTGGCAGGTTCTGCAGGTGCTGGATCTCTTAGCACAGTTATAGCACGATCTTTTAAGTCACTAAAACTCACTGTTGGGTGATCCAATACCCACATATGCACTTGTTGGCGGTGATAGTCTGATCTTAATCCTTCTGTAAACTGTTCAGCAAGCATTTTATCCTCTTCCAGTACACTGGCCGGGTCTATCTGTTTCAAGGACCGGAGTGCTCTTTGTAAACGGAGGGCATAGTCTCTGATGGTATCCTGCGATCTCTGCTTACACTGATAAAACAGCATCCTCAATTCAGACTGTGTGCGCTTCTCAAACACCGATTTTAGCTTATCAAACACTTTGGCAGCAGAGTCCCTGTCAGCATCTCTCCAGGACTCAGCCTCCAGCTCCGCTGCGCCTATTAATTGTCCCAGCACAACGGTAGCCTGTTGCTTCTGTGTCATAGCATACATGTCCAGCATTGCACACATCTTATGCTTAAATGTTGCTAACGTACCAGGTTTACCTTCATATGTTGGTAACCACTTGGCACCCGGTACATACGGCATAGTTATAGGCATTATTTGGGCTGCTGCTTCAGGTACTGCGTTCTCGCCATTTCCCCTGTCAGGGACCCGCACATCATCCGTGTCACTCATGGTGAGGCCCCCCTAGTTAATGGATGCCAACCTGTAAGATGAAAACTGGTTTCTCCAGCTGTCGGCGGCTCTGTAGATAGAGCGGGCACCTCAGGTCTCTCTCTAACAGGGAGCTGCGCTTTCTTCAATCTCTCCGGCAGAGTGGAAGGGGGCGGGGCTTATCTTCCCGCTCTTTCTCCTGCTGTGACGCAGTTGTAATTTCTGAGGCGATGTAATGGCGGCCACACAAACAGTCAATTAAATAAAGTCTTAAGGCGCACTTCACCTAGTAAATACCAGGCTGGTTTGGATCCTGTTCGTGACGCCAGAAAATGATGAGGCCAGAGCTGTGGGGGGTACTCGGTCACCGGGTCTGCTGAATAGGGAGTCACAAGTGGACGGTATCCCGGTGCCGTGCCCTGGGGATCATTTGAAGGGGGATGAAGGGATTATTTACAGGGGAACGTGACGCCACCTGTAGGGTCTGGTAAGGTGGTACCAGCGCTGCCAGCCGGCCTCTGAGGTGATGGAGGGGGCAGCAAAGTGTGGTATAGCTCCCCACAGGTGGAGCTTTACCTCAGGGCAGCAATAAGGGAAGATGGTGAGGGAGGGCAGCGAAGGAGGATGATGGTGGATTATAGCTGATAAACAGTCACACATACACACAGGGTTAGTTGTTCCGGTACCTTTTTACTGAGGTAACATAACAGGTACAGTCTTGAGTATTAACCGGGTCCCTGGTACAATTTAGGATCAACTCCTTGGAAGGATATGAGGCCTCCTTTATTTCTATTCTCTGCCTTGAGGGATGAGTCTCTCCTGAGTTTGGACTCTCCAATCCTCTGATGTCTAAAACTAACAATCAGGCCCTTCTGCGGGAACCCGGTTTATCCTGTGGCCCCTGGTCCTCTGTTTGGTTAGTTTTTAATATTTCCTCTATCTTCCTTCAGGGCTAAACTTCACCTGAAACTGCTGGGTTTTTACTGTGGCTCTGTAAGCCCACAGCATCGGACTCCAGTGTCCGTTTGTTCCTAAGGGGAATATATTTTGGGTCCCTCTTCTTATTCCCTACCTCTTCTCCTTGCCTCCGGCCCCTTCCCTGGGGTGTGAACAGCCGACAATTGTCCCTTTTGGTCCTGGTATTTCTCTTTTTCAGAGACCAGCAGCTCAGCCTCCTTCTCCTTTCCTCTCCTCACACGAACTCCTCTCTAGCAACTGTCTCCTCCTCTCAGCCTGGATCTCCCAGGGGAACTGACTTAATGCAGCCAGTAGAGCTCCCCCTTCAGGTCTGGAGTGGAAGGTGTTGTGTGCTGAACAAACCAAGGTGTCAATCCTTCCTTGTACCAGTGTAACCTGTGGCAATCCCCGCAGGGGTGCCACACACACATATCCTGGTAACCTGGTGTTCTGTCCCTCCCCTGTGTGTTCTGTGCTGAAGTCACTGAAAATTCTGTGCAATCTACTGTGGAGGTGTTTTGTCCTACATTGTGTGGTGTCTGTAAGAGATTTTTACTATATGAACGTTGGTTTTCCTGCATACATGTAATGTGTTGATGTGCTGAGCAAATGATCAAATGTTCTTACTGTATATTGTGCTTTTAAAAGATAAGACCCTATTGCGCTCTCTTTCCTCCACAGTTATTGTTTGCTACATATGGATTTTTGACCTGACAGATTCAACAATCCACAACAATATTCAGCATTTATTCTGTATAACATGGATAATGTATATGGGAATTCTATCACATTTCTGGTTGAGAAAGGCATTGAATATCAAAAACAACTCATGGAATTACATGGAAAAAATGGAGTCTTTACACATTGGCTTTGTCGTGCATATATACTCAAAAGACCTTATAATACTTATAGTTTCGGTGATCAGACCTATGTTCGGGCCAGGATAACCATCTGATATACAGGCACAGAACTATTTTTTTTGTAAGCCATTGATAATGGGCGCACCAAATTCATTAAGAGATGTACGCCTCCTAATAAAATTGGTGCATTTTTGAGTGGCTTGTGTGCCAGAAAGTGAAATATATACCAACTCTGTGATGGAGTAGATTTCCACTTCAATATACACTAGCTTTCTTGCAAACATTATATTAAATTTGTTCCTTGATGTTTGGCCATGTACCCCTTTAAAGGAAATCTGTCAACAGATCTTTGCTATTTAATCTGAGAGCAGCATAATACCCTATGGGACACTAGACCCTGATTTTTGGTGTGTGTGTGGAGGCCACTGGGACGGGGTACTCGGTATCAGACCGGGGTATCACGGGGGTTATCACGGCAGTCTTGGTCCGGACCATGTCCCAAGCCCACAAGTAAAAGGGGTTATTTACAGGGATTGTCGTGACGCCACCCACGGGTTGTGGTCAATGGGGGACCACCGCTGCTGCTTACTTCTGCCAGGAGAATGGATGGTGCTGCAGCCGGATGGATGAGCCTGCCGTGGGTCGGGCTGCTCCTGACAGGGTGTAAAACAGTTCAACATGCAGGGAATCACACACGGGAGACTCTGGCAGGGTTCACCGGGTTTTACTCAAGCTTTCCGCATTACAGTTTACAATTCAGAATCAAATAATATTCATTCTATCCCTACTGATCTATTAGTGATCGTTCTCACCCCATCGTTCTTTGTCAGCCTGTGTGAGGAGCCGATATACAAGCGCCGAATGACTTACTATAGTCGATGGTGCTTGTTTAAAGGTCTGAAATCGGCTCCTGTAAATGCAACTTAAATGTTTGTGTGTGATGGTGCAATATGTTAGCAGTTGGGGTCGCACTTTTAACTTTTGCCCAGGGCCCCACTTTGCCTAAAACCAGCCCTGCCATTACCCAAGGACCTCTGTTTAAGTCCAGATCTCTGCACAATTCAAGTGCAACCCCTGGGTTTTGGGAAACAGAGTAGCTTGTGCCAATCTATTCTGTGGTAACCATATTGGAACTGCTAGGTGACTACTAACTATACACGTGTGACACTATATCAGATAAAACATGAAAACTACACCAAGCAGTCTGATTAATTAAAGTAATTACATTACTGTAATTATTAACATTTATTGTAACTTTAATACATTAATGTAATTAATTACCGTATATACTCGCGTATAAGCCGAGTTTTTCAGCCCAAAATTTGGGCTGAAAAGTCCCCCCTCGGCTTATACGCGAGTATATAAAAAAAATTAAAAAATACCGCAGCAGCCCCGGAGGTATACAGGCCCCCCATCAAGTTCCAGGGCCCCCCCCTTGCGCGCCAGCCTGTAAAGGAAAATCATACTTGCCAGTGTCCAGTCGCGCCGTCCGCAGCTGCCGACACGCGATCGCGGGCTCCATTCAGCGTCTTCCGCATTTCCTGTAGTCGCGGGCAATGACGTCATTGCCCGCGACCACAGGAAGTCGGAAGCCGGAAGACGCTGAATGGAGCCCGGGATCGTCATGTCGGCAGCTGCGGACGGCGCGACTGGACACTGGCAAGTATGATTTTCCTTTACAGGCTGGCGCGCAAGGGGGGGGGCCCTGGAACTTGATGGGGGGCCTGTATACCTCCGGGGCTGAGGCTGTATACAGCCCTGGGGCTGCGGCTGTATACAGCCCTGGGGCTGCAGCTGTATACAGCCCTGGGGCTGCAGCTGCTGTATATACCTCTGGGGCTGCAGCTGCTGTATATACCTCTGGGGCTGCATATACCTCTGGGGCTGCATATACCTCTGGGGATGCATATACCTCTGGGGATGCATATACCTCTGGGGCTGCATATACCTCTGGGGCTGTATATACCTTTGGGCCTGCATATACCTCTGGGGCTGTATATACCTCTGGGGCTGCATATACCTCTGGGGCTGCATATACCTCTGGGGCTGCATATACCTCTGGGGCTGTATATACCTCTGGGCCTGCATATACCTCTGGGGCTGTATATACCTCTGGGGCTGCATATACCTCTGGGGCTGCATATGGGGCTGCATATACCTCTGGGGCTGCATATGGGGCTGCATATACCTCTGGGGCTGCATATACCTCTGGGGCTGCATATACCTCTGGGGCTGTATATACCTCTGGGGCTGCTGTATACTACCACTGGGGCTGCTGCTGTCTACTACCACTGGGGAGCCTGCTGTATACCTCACTGCTGGGGGTGTATACCTGTGCTGGAGTCCACCCTCGGCTTATACGCGAGTCAATAAGTTTTCCCAGTTTTTGGGGGCAAAAGTAGGGGGGTCGGCTTATACACGGGTCGGCTTATACACGAGTATATACGGTACATTAATTAATGACATCCTTGGAACCAGGTTTTCTAGTCTTATTTTTTTATATCTCAGATTTAATAGCAAGAAATTGCTGACAGATTCCGTTTAATAGGAACCATTAAATTCTGTGAATATCTCAGGGCCAGAACGAAAGATCTTAAAGTTATTAAATGTTTTCACATCAGAAAATGGACATAGATAGATGGTAAATTCACCCTATAGAAGTTAAAATGAAGAAGCTATTTTTGATAATTTTTCAGTATTGTCACCAGTCCAAGATTTGCATTTCCAGTGGAAATCTAACTATGTTCCTCTATTGGATATTCTAAGTTTCCAATTCTAAATCTATTAGGTCTCATTCACACATCCATGTTGCTCATATGTGTTCTATCCATGTTTTTCACAGAGAGAACATGTACTGTGAGGGATGATCGGCATGAGAGCCCACGGCCGGTATGCATCACATATGTTTTGAGCTATGCACACAGGGTTAATGGTATCTGAGCCTATGTGTAGGGGTGATTGCTGGACCTAGCAGTGCACACAGGGTTAATGGCAGCTAGGTCTGTGACTGAGTGTGAATGCTGATTATCACTGCTTTGCAGGTGTAGGTGTGGCAGCCAGGATAAGAAGCTGCCTAGTGTTGTGAGAGAGACTGGAGATGTGAAGCAGACCAGACATGACCTCCAGGATGTGAGGACATGAGGCAGAGGGGATCCTCGTTCCGCTGGGATGAGGTGGGAAAGCCGGGCTCTCCATGTGGGAGATGTCTGTCCCTCTGAGCCATATGAAGCCCGTTTACTGTATGTATGGGTCTGAGAAGGCTGTAGTCCATGCTAGACAGTGTGTGTGTGTGAGTGGGCCCTGTGTTGAGTGGAGCCCACAAGAGGCCAGGCGGCCGTAACCGCCATTGGGACCAACTGCTAGATCGTGATATGGTCTCGTTGACTATGTATGTTGTCTCATGTGAATGAAGACCAGGCGGCCGTAACTGCCATTGGGACTGACAGTGAAGTCGTGATGTGGTCCCGTTGACCTCATGTGAGATGTGTAAAGGCTGTGTGTAATGTAGCAGCCAGTCTGAGACTGGAAGGCCTGTGTGAACAGGTGTGTACCGGCTGCGTACCGGATTCCTGTGGGTCAGTGTCGGGTCTCATGTATTATGTAAATGTATAATGGTCTATATGAACTATGTAAATAGTGCTGGACGGGCGTAACCACCATAGAAGCTGTAGTTAGTGCTCCTGAGGTTCTATGGAGCTGTAGTTAGTCCTCCAGTGTATATAATAGTTTGATGTGTCTTATCGATGGTAACATTGTGTTATGTAAATACTATTTGGTGTGTAATTTTATGTTATGTGAGATGTCTTGTGTTCCAGGTTTATGCCGTTAAATAATAAACCGCTGGACATTTATATTACCGTTAAACACGGTGGTTGGTGTCATTGCGCTGCCAAGCAAGTCCCCCAGGGGAGCGCTACATCACAGTACCCATTGTAATCTTTGCTGGGTCCTTGAAACATATCCATGTGACATTTGTGTTCTGTCCCTGTTTAACAATGTAAATGATAGTAGAGTGGAAGTGAAATCACTGATGACACACTGATGACACCAGCACCATTTTTTGCGTATGATAAAAATATTGATGTCCCAATGAAGCCTTAGCGTGTATTTACTTCGTTGTTCCTTGCTCATGTGACATCATTTAGTCTTCAAAATTGCGACAAAAAATCCTCGTATAAATACATGTTTAGAAATTTAAAGGATTTGTGTGTTTTAAGTATTCTTGAACCTAAAAAAAAAAAATATATATATATATAACTAACAAATCTTATCATTAGTTCCAACATGCAGTCAATAAGACATTAGCATCAGAGACAAAGTCTAAAAAATATGTAAAAAAGCAATACAGAAAACTATTATTCAAGTAAATGTTTCCTTGAAGGTAAAAAGAAAACACTTTAGTTCTAACATAAATCTGAAAGTAGAGATCTCGATCTGCACATGCACCACCTCCGTGACCATTTTCTGGAAGTCCTGGGTGGTAGAGGCAGAGTTGCTGCTTTTCTGTCAGAACCCAGAAAGTGCTGTACGCCTCTACACACCCACAGCTCCGAGCCCGTAGCCTTACCCCACTGCCCACATCCTCTGTGGACCCTGCCTCCTGCACCTTTTCTCCAACACCACCAGTATATAGCAGGAGGCCGCATACAGCCCTGAGAATACAACAGGAGGACAAACAGCCCCAAGTGTACAGAAGGGGGCCACATGCAGCCCCCAGTGTACAACAGGAAGCCGCACACAGCCCCCAGTGTACGGGCAGGAGGCCGCACACAGTCCTCAGTATACAGCGGAGGCCACATACAAACCCAGAATACAGCAGAAGGTCACACAAGGCCCTGGTATACAGCAAGAGGCTGTACATTGCCCTCAGTATACAAAACGAGAACCCACAGTCAGGAGTATATAGCAGGAGGCCACACACAGCCCCCAGTATTAAAGCAAGACACTGAACCCAGCCCACAGTATACAGCAGGAGGCCACACATAGCCCCCAATTTCAGCAGGCACCCATAGACAGCCCCCAGTATACGGCAGGAGGCTGCACATAGCCCTTAGTATACAGCAGGAGGTCACACAGAGCCCCCTATATACAGCAGGGGGTGACACACAGCTCCCAGTATACAGCAGGAGGTCACACAGCCCCAGTATATAGCAGGAGGTCACACAGCCCAGTATATAGCAGGAGGTCACACAGCCCCAGTATATAGCAGGAGGTCACACAGCCCTAGTGTACAGCAGGAGGTCACACAGCCCGAGTATACAGCAGGAGGTCACACAGCCCCCAGTATACAGTAGGAGACTGCACATAGCCCCCAGTATACAGCAGGAGGCTACACACAACCCCTAGTATTACAGGAGGCGGCCTCACATAGCCTCTGTATTACACCAGGAGCTCACAAAAAGCCCCTGTATTACAGCCTGTGCCCACACATAGCCTCTATATTACATCATGAGAACGCACATAGCCAATGTATTACACTATAGCTAAGAACATATTATATATATACACCTATAAAGAGTATATCACAAAAGTAAGCACACCCCCTCACATTTTTTTTATTATGTTTTTGTGGGACAACATTGGTAGTATGACACTTTGATACAATATAAAGTAGTCAGTCTTCAGCTTGAATAGCAGTGTAAATTTGGTGTGACTCAACACACAAGCGCCATTAATGTCTAAACTGCTGTCAACAAAAAGGGAGTACACTTTGGAGAAGGCGCCATCAAATATAAAAATTCCAGGTGAGAGGTGTAAGAAGCTGTTGAGGGTTATAGGAAGTGATTGATTGCAGTTATTTATTCCAAAGGGTGTGCAACCAAATATTAAGTTGAGGGTGCCAACAATTTTACATGGACCATTTTTGGAGTTTTGTGTGAAATTATATCTAACTAGATGGCGGCCCGATTCTAAAGAATCGGGTAGTCTAGAATCCATATATAGTTTATTTACTAATAGTTAGGGGAGTGCGGTGAAATGAATTGTGTGTATACAGGTGGCTCAGTGGGTAGCACTGTATATGGTGGTCAGTGGTTAGCACTGTATGGTGGCTCAGTGGTTAGCACTGTATACGGTGGCTCAGTGGTTAGCACTGTATATGGTGGTTCAGTGGTTAGCACTGTATATGGTGGCTCAGTGGTTAGCACTGTATATGGTGGCTCAGTGGTTAGCACTGTATATGGTGTCTCAGTGGTTAGCACTGTATATGGTGGCTCAGTGGTTAGCACTGTATATGGTGGCTCAGTGGTTACCACTGTATGGTGGCTCAGTGGTTGGCACTGTATACGGTGGCTCATGTGTTAGCACTGTATACGGTGGCTCAGTGGTTAGCACTGTATATGGTGGCTCAGTGGTTAGCACTGTATATGGTGGCTCAATGGTTAGCACTGTATGGTGGCTCAGTGGTTAACACTGTATATGGTGGCTCAGTGGTTAGCATTGTATGGTGGCTCAGTGGTTAGCACTGTATATGGTGGCTCAGTGGTTAGCACTGTATATGGTGGCTCAGTGGTTAGCACTGTATGGTGGCTCAGTGGTTGGCACTGTATACAGTGGCTCAGTGGTTAGCACTGTATACGGTGGCTCAGTGGTTGGCACTGTATATGGTGGCTCAGTGGTTAGCACTGTATATGGTGGCTAAGTGGTTAGCACTGCATATGGTGGCTCAATGGTTAGCACTGTATGGTGGCTCAGTGGTTAACACTGTATATGGTGGCTCAGTGGGTAGCACTGTATGGTGGCTCAGTGGTTAACACTGTATATGGTGGCTCAGTGGGTAGCACTGTATACGGTGGCTCAGTGGTTAGCGCTGTATATGGTGGCTGAGTGGTTAGCACTGTATACGGTGGCTCAGTGGTTAGCACTGTGTACGGTGGCTCAGTGGTTGGCACTGTATATGGTGGCTCAGTGGGTAGCAGAGTATACGGTGGCTCAGTGGTTAGCACTGTATACGGTGGCTCAGTGGTTAGCACTGTATACGCTGGCTCAGTGGTTATCACTGTATACGGTGGCTCAGTGGTTATCACTGTATATGGTGGCTCAGTGGGTAGCAGAGTATACGGTGGCTGAGTGGTTAGCACTGTATACGGTGGCTCAGTGGTTAGCACTGTATACGCTGGCTCAGTGGTTATCACTGCATACGGTGGCTCAGTGGTTATCACTGTATATGGTGGCTCAGTGGGTAGCAGAGTATACGGTGGCTCAGTGGTTAGCACTGTATACGGTGGCTCAGTGGTTAGCACTGTATACGCTGGCTCAGTGGTTATCACCGTATACGGTGGCTCAGTGGTTATCACTGTATATGGTGGCTCAGTGGGTAGCAGAGTATACGGTGGCTCAGTGGTTAGCACTGTATACGGTGGCTCAGTGGTTATCACTGTATATGGTGGCTCAGTGGGTAGCAGAGTATACGGTGGCTGAGTGGTTAGCACTGTACAATGGCTCAGTGGTTGGCACTGTATACGGTGGCTCAGTGGTTAGCACTGTATACGGTGGCTCAGTGGTTAGCACTGTATACGGTGGCTCAGTGGGTAGCAGAGTATACGGTGGCTGAGTGGTTAGCACTGTACAATGGCTCAGTGGTTGGCACTGTATACGGTGGCTGAGTGGTTAGCACTGTATACGGTGGCTCAGTGGTTAGCACTGTATGGTGGCTCAGTGGTTAGCACTGTATAGTGGCTCAGTGGTTAGCACTGTATATGGTGGCTCAGTGGTTGGCACTGTATATGGTGGCTCAGTGGTTGGCACTGTATATGGTGGCTGAGTGGTTGGCACTGTATATGGTGGCTCAGTGGTTGGCACTGTATACGGTGGCTCAGTGGTTAGCACTGTATACGCTGGCTCAGTGGTTAGCACTGTATACGCTGGCTCAGTGGTTATCACTGTTATATGGTGGCTTAGTGGTTGGCACTGTATACGGTGGCTCAGTGGTTAGCACTGTATACGGTGGCTGAGTGGTTAGCACTGTATACGGTGGCTCAGTGGTTAGCACTGTATGGTGGCTCAGTGGTTAGCACTGTATGGTGGCTCAGTGGTTAGCACTGTATGGTGGCTCAGTGGTTAGCACTGTATATGGTGGGTCAGCGGTTAGCACTGTATGGTGGCTGAGTGGTTAGCACTGTATATAGTGGATGAGTGGTTAGCACTGTATATGATGGCTGAGTGGTTAGCACTGTATATGGTGGCTCAGTGGTTAGCACTGTATATGGTGGCTCAGTGGTTAGCACTGTATACGGTGGCTCAGTGGTTGGCACTGTATACGGTGGCTCAGTGGATAGCACTGTATACGGTGGCTCAGTGGTTATCACTGTATATGGTGCCTCTGTGGTTAGCACTGTATATGGTGGCTCAGTGGTTAGCACTGTATGGTGGCTCAGTGGTTAGCACTGTATGGTGGTTCAGTGGTTAGCACTGTATATGGTGGCTCAGCGGTTAGCACTGTATGGTGGCTGAGTGGTTAGCACTGTATATAGTGGATCAGTGGTTAGCACTGTATGGTGGCTCAGTGGTTAGCACTGTATATGGTGGCTCAGTGGTTAGCACTGTATATGGTGTCTCAGTGGTTAGCACTGTATATGGTGGCTCAGTGGTTAGCACTGTATATGGTGGCTCAGTGGTTGCTACTGTATATGGTGGCTCAGTGGTTGGCACTGTATATGGTGGCTCAGTGGTTAGCACTGTATATGGTGGCTCAGTGGTTAGCACTGTATGGTGGTTCAGTGGTTAGCACTGTATATGGTGGCTCAGTGGTTACCACTGTATGGAGGCTCAGTGGTTAGCACTGTATATGGTGGCTCAGTGGTTAGCACTGTATATGGTGGCTCAGTGGTTAGCACTGTATATGGTGGCTCAGTGGTTAGCACTGTATATGGTGGCTCAGTGGTTAGCACTGTATATGGTGGCTCAGTGGTTAGCACTGTGTACGGCGGCTCTGTGGTCAGCAGAGGACGGCGGCTCTGTGGTCAGCAGAGGACGGCGGCTCTGTGGTCAGCAGAGGACGGCGGCTCTGTGGTCAGCAGAGGACGGCGGCTCTGTGGTCAGCAGAGGGATGGCGGCTCTGTGGTCAGCAGAGGACGGCGGCTCTGTGGTCAGCAGAGGACGGCGGCTCTGTGGTCAGCAGAGGACGGCGGCTCTGTGGTCAGCAGAGGGCGGCTCCGTGGTCAGCAGAGGACGGCAGCTCTGTGATCAGCAGAGGACGGCGGCAGAGTGATCAGCGCAGGAAGGAGGCAGAGTGATCAGCGCAGGAAGGAGGCAGAGTGATCAGCGCAGGAAGGAGGCAGAGTGATCAGCGCAGGAAGGAGGCAGAGTGATCAGCGCAGGAAGGAGGCAGAGTGGTGAGCGCAGGACAGCGGCTCTGTGGTCAGCAGAGAGGGTGGCTCTGTGGTCAGCAGAGGACGGTGGCTCTGTGGTCAGCAGAGGACGGCGGCTCTGTGGTCAGCGCAGAAAGGAGGCAGAGTGGTCAGCGCAGAAGGAGGCAGAGTGGTGAGCGCAGGAAGGAGGCAGCGTGGTGAGCGCAGGACGGCGGCTCTGTGGTCAGGAGAGGACGGCGGCAGAGTGATCAGCGCAGGAAGGAGGCAGAGTGATCAGCGCAGGAAGGAGGCAGAGTGATCAGCGCAGGAAGGAGGCAGAGTGATCAGCACAGGAAGGAGGCAGAGTGGTGAGCGCAGGACGGCGGCTCTGTGGTCAGCAAGGACGGCGGCTCTGTGGTCAGCAGAGGACGGCGGCTCTGTGGTCAGCGCAGGAAGGAGGCAGAGTGGTGGGTGCAGGAAGGAGGCAGAGTGGTGAGTGCAGGAAGGAGGCAGAGTGGTGAGCGCAGGAAGGAGGCAGAGTGGTAAGCAGAGGACGGCGGCTGTGTGGTCAGCAGAGGACGGCGGCTGTGTGGTCAGCAGAGGACGGCGGCTGTGTGGTCAGCAGAGGACGGGGCTGTGTGGTCAGCAGAGGACGGCGGCTGTGTGGTCAGCAGAGGACGGCGGCTGTGTGGTCAGGAGAGTACGGCGGCTCTGTGGTCAGCGCAGGAAGGAAGCAGAGTGGTCAGCGCAGGAAGGAGGCAGAGTGGTGAGCGCAGGAAGGAGGCAGAGTGGTGAGCGCAGGACGGCGGCTCTATGGTCAGCAGAGGACGGCGGCAGAGTGATCAGCGCAGGAAGGAGGCAGAGTGATCAGCGCAGGAAGGAGGCAGAGTGATCAGCGCAGGAAGGAGGCAGAGTGGTTGAGCGCAGGACAGCGGCTCTGTGGTCAGCAGAGGAGGGCGGGTCTGTGGTCAGCAGAGGACGGGGCTCTGTGGTCAGCAGAGGACGGGGGCTCTGTGGTCAGCAGAGGACGGCGGCTCTGTGGTCAGCAGAGGACGGCGGCTCTGTGGTCAGCAGAGGACGGCGGCTCTGTCTTCAGCAGTGGACGGCGGCTCTGTGGTCAGCAGAGGAGGGCGGCTCTGTGGTCAGCAGAGGAGGGCGGCTCTGTGGTCAGCAGAGGAGGGCGGCTCTTTGGTCAGCAGAGGAGGGCGGCTCTGTGGTCAGCAGAGGACGGCGGCTCTGTGGTCAGCAGAGGACGGCGGCTCTGTGGTCAGCAGTGGACGGCGGCTCTGTGGTCAGCAGTGGACGGCGGCTCTGTGGTCAGCAGAGGACAGCGGCTCTGTGGTAAGCAGAGGACGGCGGCTCTGTGGTCAGCAGAGGACGGCGGCTCTGTGGTCAGCAGAGGACGGCGGCTGTGTGGTCAGCAGAGGACGGCGGCTCTGTGGTCAGCGCGGGAAGGAGGCAGAGTGGTCAGCGCAGGAAGGAGGCAGAGTGGTCAGCGCAGGACGGCGGTTCTGTGGTCAGCAGAGGACGGCGGCTCTGTGGTCAGCAGAGGACGGGGGCTCTGTGGTCAGTAGAGGACGGGGCTCTGTGGTCAGCAGAGGACGACGGGTCTGTGGTCAGCAGAGGACGGCCTGTCTGTGGTCAGCAGAGGACGGCGGGTCTGTAGTCAGCAGAGGACGGCGGGTCTGTGGTCAGCAGAGGACGGCGGGTCTGTGGTCAGCAGAGGACGGCGGGTCTGTGGTCAGCAGAGGACGGCGGGTCTGTGGTCAGCAGAGGACGGCGGCTCTGTGGTCAGCAGAGGACGGCGGCTCTGTGGTCAGCAGAGGACGGCGGCTGTGTGGTCAGCAGAGGATGGCGGCTCTGTGGTCAGCGCAGGAAGGAGGCAGAGTGGTCAGCGCAGGACGGCGGCTCTGTGGTCAGCAGAGGACGGCGGCTCTGTGGTGAGCAGAGGACGGCGGCTCTGTGGTCAGCAGAGGATGGGGGCTCTGTGGTCAGCAGAGGACGGGGGTCTGTGGTCAGCAGAGGACGGGGGCTCTGTGGTCAGCAGAGGAGGGGGGCTCTGTGGTCAGCAGAGGACGGGGGCTCTGTGGTCAGCAGAGGACGGGGGCTCTGTGGTCAGCTAAGGACGGGGGCTCTGTGGTCAGCAGAGGACGGGGGCTCTGTGGTCAGCAGAGGACGGGGGCTCTGTGGTCAGCAGAGGACGGGGGCTCTGTGGTCAGCAGAGGACGGGGGCTCTGTGGTCAGCAGAGGACGGGGGCTCTGTGGTCAGCAGAGGACGGGGGCTCTGTGGTCAGCAGAGTACGGGGGCTCTGTGGTCAGCAGAGGCCGGCGGGTCTGTGGTCAGCAGAGGCCGGCGGGTGTGTGGTCAGCAGAGGCCGGCGGGTGTGTGGTCAGCAGAGGGCGGCGGGTGTGTGGTCAGCAGAGGCCGGCGGGTCTGTGGTCAGCAGAGGACGGCGGGTCTGTGGTCAGCAGAGGACGGCGGGTCTGTGGTCAGCAGAGGACGGCGGGTCTGTGGTCAGCACAGGACGGCGGGTCTGTGGTCAGCACAGGACGGCGGGTCTGTGGTGAGCACAGGACGGCGGGTCTGTGGTGAGCACAGGACGGCGGGTGTGTGGTCAGCAGAGGACGGCGGGTCTGTGGTCAGCAGAGGACGGCGGGTCTGTGGTCAGCAGAGGACGGCGGGTCTGTGGTCAGCAGAGGACGGCGGGTCTGTGGTCAGCACAGGACGGCGGGTCTGTGGTCAGCACAGGACGGCGGGTCTGTGGTCAGCACAGGACGGCGGGTCTGTGGTCAGCACAGGACGGCGGGTCTGTGGTCAGCAGAGGACGGCGGGTCTGTGGTCAGCAGAGGACGGCGGGTCTGTGGTCAGCAGAGGACGGCGGGTCTGTGGTCAGCGCAGGAAGGAGGCAGAGTGGTCAGCGCAGGAAGGAGGCAGAGTGGTCAGCGCAGGACGGCGGCTCTGTGGTCAGCAGAGGACGGCGGCTCTGTGGTCAGCAGAGGACGGCGGCTCTGTGGTCAGCAGAGGACGGCGGCTCTGTGGTCAGCAGAGGACGGGGGCTCTGTGGTCAGCAGAGGACGGGGGTCTGTGGTCAGCAGAGGACGGGGGCTCTGTGGTCAGCAGAGGACGGGGGCTCTGTGGTCAGCAGAGGACGGGGGCTCTGTGGTCAGCAGAGGACGGGAGCTCTGTGGTCAGCAGAGGACGGGGGCTCTGTGGTCAGCAGAGGACGGGGGCTCTGTGGTCATCAGAGGACGGGGGCTCTGTGGTCAGCAGAGGCCGGCGGGTCTGTGGTCAGCAGAGGACGGCGGGTGTGTGGTCAGCAGAGGACGGCGGGTCTGTGGTCAGCGCAGGAAGGAGGCTCTGTGGTCAGCAGAGGACGGCAGCTCTGTGGTCAGCGCAGGCTAGGTGGGCGGAGCCATGGCGGGAGTCCCGCGAGGTGGGCGGAGCCAAGGCGGGAGTCTCGCGAGGTGGGCGGAGCCAAGGCGGGAGTCTCTCGAGGTGGGCGGAGCCAAGGCGGGAGTCTCTCGAGGTGGGCGGAGCCATGGCGGGAGCCCCGCGATGTGGGCGGAGCCATGGCGGGAGCCCCCCGCGATGTGGGCGGAGCCATGGCGGGAGCGGTGCAGCGGGATGGCGGCGGGGTAAGTATACTGGAGTGTGTGTGTGTGTGTGTGTGTGTGTGGGCGTGTGTGTGTTTGTGTGGGTGTGTGAATGTGTATGTGTGATGTGGTTGGGATGGTGTGTGTGTGTTTGGGAGGACTGTAGTGAGAGGCTGTGTGTGTGTTTGATGAGACAGTAGTGAGGGGCGAGCGGAACGTTGAAACGCCGATGCCTGTAGCTGCACGGAAAGTTCCGCGCGGCTACACTGCACTGTGACGTCAGCAGCATGGTCGGAGGCCGTCACGGAAGTAACCCTTCGGGTTCTCCGGAAGTGGCCTTCGGCTTTTATATAATAGATTTGTCTTTTTGTCATGTCACACACATGAAATAAACGTGTATTGCTAAACATAGGTAATTGCAATACTTTTCTGGGAAAAATATTTCATTTTCTGGAACAATTTCAAGGGTGCCAACACTTTTGGCTATGACTGTACATGTATATATAAATTGAATATGATATACGGTATATATAATTATAGATAGCATCTGTTATCATCGAGAAGATGAGTAAGAAAATCCACTAGATTGTTAAAAAAGGCATCTAATTAAGATATTAGGCTTACCTCTTCAGAATTAAAGTGAGATTCAAAATCAGGATTCAGCATTGTTCTCTTTAAGACATCTGTAGCCACTTGCTTTGCTATGTCAGAGGTCACCTATAAAAACATGTATTTCACATACATCATTGGTCATTCTTTATGGTTTTGGGTAGATGGAAATATAACTGTATCTATTAAAAATAGACATATATTAGGTTCCTTGTTTTCCAAATCTTCTCTTACCACAGTGCCTTGTGAAAGTATTTGGCCCCCCTTGAACTTTTCAACCTTTTGTCACATTTCAGGCTTCAAACATAAACATATGAATTCTAATTTTTTTGTGAAGAATCAACAAGTGGGACACAATCGTGAAGTGGAACGAAATTGATTGCATATTAAACTTTTTTAACAACTAAAAAACTGAAAAGGGGGGCATGCAATATTATTCGGCCCCTTTACTTTCAGTGCAGCAAACTCACTCCAGAAGTTCAGTGAGGATCTCTGAATGATCCAATGATGTCCTAAATGATTGGTAATAATAAATAGAATCCACCTGTGTGTAATCAAGTCTCCGTATAAATGCCCCTGCTCTGTGATAGTCTCAGGGTTCTGATTCAAGTGCAGAGATCATCATGAAGACCAAGGAACACACCAGGCAGGTCCAAGATACTGTTGTAGCAAAGTTTAAAGCCAGATTTGGATACAAAAAGATTTCCCAAGTTTTAAACATCTCAAGGAGCACTGTGCAAGCGATCATATTGAAATGGAAGGAGTATCAGATCACTGCAAATCTACCAAGACCCGGCCGTCCCTCTAAACTTTCATCTCAAACAAGGAGAAGACTGATCAGAGATGCAGCCAAAAGGCCCATGATCACTCTGGATGAACTGCAGAGATCTACAGCTGAGGTGGGAGAGTCTGTCCATAGGACAACAATCAGTCGTACATTGCACAAATCTGGCCTTTATGAAAGAGTGGCAAGAAGAAAGCCATTTCTCAAAGATATCCATAAAAAGTCTCGTTTGAAGTTTGCCACAAGCCACCTCGGAGACACCAAACATGTGGAATAAGATGCTCTGGTCAGATGAAACCAAAATCGAACTTTTTGGCCACAATGCAAAATGATATGTTTGGCGTAAAAACAACACAGCTCATCACCCTCAAAACACCATCCCCACTGTCAAACATGGTGGTGGCAGCATCATGGTTTGGGCCTGCTTTTCTTCGGCAGGGAGATGGAAGATGGTTAAAATTGATGGGAAGATGAACGGAGCCAAATACAGAACCATTCTGGAAGAAAACCTGTTGGAGTCTGCAAAAGACCTGAGACTGGGACAGAGATTTATCTTCCAACAAGACAATGATCACAAACATAAAGCAAAATCTACAATGGAATGGTTCAAAAATAAACATATCCAGGTGTTAGAATGGCCAAGTCACATCCAGACCTGAATCCAATCAAGAATCTGTGGAAAGAGCTGAAAACTGCTGTTCACAAACGCTCTCCCATTCAACCTCACTGAGCTCCAGCTGTTTGCAAGAAACAATGGACAAGAATTTCAGTCTCTCGATGTGCAAACCTGATAGAGACATAGCCCAAGAGACTGCAGCTGTAATCGCAACAAAAGGTGGCGCTACAAAGTATTAACTCAAGGGGGCCAAACAATATTGCACGCCGCACTTTTCAGTTTTTTGTTAAAAAAGTTTAAAATATCCAATAAATTTGGTTCCACTTCCCGATTGTGCCACTTGTTGTTGATTCTTCACAAAAAAATTAGAATTTATATCTTTATGTTATTTGAAATGTGGCAAAAGGTTGAAAAGTTCAAGGGGGCCAAATACTTTCACAAGGCACTGTGTATATCCAGTGACCAGTCACTACTTAAAGGGGTTGTCCGGTCTAAAATGATAATTTTGCAGTCATTTTATGTGACTGAAGACTTATCTTTTCTTTTAATGTTCTTTTTTATTAAACATTAGAAAAATCATAGTAACAAACCGTTTTTGTAAGAATAATATGCATTACATGTCAATCAGAATTCCAGAAGTTATTACATGTATCAACTATTATAAAATGGGTAAACAAACTAAGGTCTACAGAAATTTGGTCCAAGCTGAACCGATAGTAAAAAAGAGGGGGATACATATGTGTAGGGGGGTTCAGGGAATAGGTATAGAAGGTATCGTATGAGGTATTGATATACAATGGGTATTATATATTACTCCATGGGATGTCATAATCATTTGAGATAATATAATGCGACTCATTTCGCAGCATTCCTATCATTGATTATGTAGTCCACGTCTCAGTTATATGGTGTGTTTTACTTATTCAGGAGAGCCTTTAAAAATTCTGGTCTTGATCTATAGTATAGCTATGGTGTCCAAGTACGTTCAAAAATAGAGTAGGAGTTAAAAGATAAGGCGGCTATCTCTGCTGTATGATATATAGAGTCTATCTCATGGATAACTTGGGATTTTGTTGGAATTTGAATGGTATTCCACCGGGCTGCTATGAGAAGTCTGCTTGCAGCGATTATATTGGATGCTAATTTTGAGGGCATAACATTTTTAGGCCATAAGGGGAGATTGACTGAAGACTTATGAATACCCCCAGCACCTGCACTGAGCGATGTGAGAATTCACCAGTTTCTAAGCCGCTAATGGAGCACAATTGTACATTATGCATGTTCCTGGTAGAACAAGACTAGTTGGCACGGCCTTGCCCAATACAAGTATATGGAGTAAGCGCGTCCGACTAGTAGGCACAGCTGTCTAGTGGGCGCTGCCTTTCTCCATATAATTGTACTGAGCGAGGCCACGCCTACTAGACGAGCTGCAGTGGCTGTGAACATGCATACCACATAATTGCAGTCCGTTCCCAGTTTAGAAATAGCAAATCCTTGCAGTGCACAATGCAGGTGCTGGAAGGGTTGACAAGTGTGCTCTCACATAGAGTGACTGCAGAATTATCATTTTCGACTGGACAACCCCTTTAATAGTCAACCCCAAAAATTCACCTATATAACCTCAGCTAATTAAAATTCATAGAGAGAATCATACCTTATAGTAAATGTCTTTCAGTGCATAGAAAATGGATAATTTATATTATTTCAGGTTGATATAAAGACTAAAAGCCCCGTTACATGGCACGACATCGTTAACAACATCGCTGATACGTCACGGGTTTGGAGGCGTACCAGCGACCTTGTTACGACCTTGTTGCAGGTGACTGGCAAATTGGAACAATAAATCGTTGGATCGCTGATCGCAGGTTTGAGAACATGTTCTCAAACCACAAGATCAACGATCAGCCAACCTGGTATATCGTTGTGTTTGACACCACGATAACGATGTCATTTATGACTTCGCTCATTCACAGCAATGAGCAAGGATCGTTCGGTGGGTTGTGCGAACTATACCTGCTCTCAACATCGTTGGTGAGTTGTCCACGATATCTAGACGTGTGACATCTCACCAATGATGTCATAACGATGTCTGCAACGACCGCGCGCCCACGAGATCGTTGCCAACATCGTTCCAATGTCGTGCAGTGTAAGGGGCCTTTCAAGGGATTGAAAAATCACAGTCCATGGGTGCAATTTGCTATAGAAAAAAAAAGTCATTACTCATCCTCTCCAGGCCTGGCATGGAGTTCCATAACTGCAGCCCTGACCTCATGACACCGCCAATCACTGAACTCAGTGGCTCCACTTGTGTAGACATCCCGCTCAGATGTTCAGAGCCCATTGATAGGCTGCCATGCTGTCCATGTGATGTCAGTGCTACAGACAATATCAGACAGCAGGAGCAGTGGTGGAGATTCAGCCTTTTCAACTTCTGTCTTTGATCTAGTCTTTAATAAAATTTTATATTCCAAGTTCAGCTCTGTTAGGTCCCATGCACACGTTCGGTATTTGGGTTTTTACCTCAGTATTTGTAAGAGAAAATCAGGAGTGGAACATTCAGAGGAAAAGTATAATAGAAACATTCACCACTTCTGTATTTATCACCCACTCCTTGTTTTAGCTACAAATACTGAGGTAAAAAAACCTCACCTAATACTGAAGTAATAACTCACCAAATACGGGGGTAAAAATCACCAAACACGAGGTAAAAACTCACCAAATAGAGGTAAAAACTACCAACACGAGTAAAAACACAATACGAGGTAAAAAACTCACGAAATACGGAGGTAAAAACTCACCGAATACTGAGGTAAAAGAAACTCACCGAATACTGAGGTAAAAACTCACCAAATAAGGCTGGCTTCACACCACGGCAAGATCTGATCTGGGGCTGTCCAGTGTAAACCGGACAGGCTCAGACCGGATTTTGGCCCCTTAGCAGCCTGTGGGGCCGCATGGCAGCTCTCTGCCATCCGGTTTCTATGTGTCCGGGAGAATCCGCGAGGATTCGGATTTTTCTCCGGACACAAAAACAAAGCATGCACCATTTTTGTGTCCGGGGAGAAAAATCTCCCCAAATTGGATTCTCCTGGAACCTCCCGGATCCGGGGCAATCCTGCGATCCCTAACATGGGAGCCTATGGGGCCGGATTGCCCCGGTCCGGGAGGCTTCGGGAACCGGACACCTGTGGCTGCATGCCACTGTTATTTCAGGACCCCATGAGCCGTGGTCCTTAATCATCAGCAGCAGCTGCGTCCGGCTGCACACCGGACATGAGGGCATATTGCCCTCCGGTTCTGTGTGCTGATCCGGTCCGGGGCTGTCAGGTTTCATCCCTGACAGCCCTGGATCGGATTGTGCCGGGTGTGAAGCCAGCCTAAGGGTATGTGCCCACAGGACTTTTTTTTAAGCAGTCCTGAACGCAGCAAAATCTGAGGATCCTAGAGTCCTTGACAGGAGATTAGCTATGATCTTGTCTGCGTTTTTTGCGCATTTTTACGCGTTTTATGTGCGTTTTTGTGCTTTTTACTGCGTTTTTTTAGCTGCGTTTTTCCTGCGCTTTTTCCATTGACTTTAGCAAAAACGCAGGAAAATAATGAACATGTCAATTTTTTCCCATCCGCACCAAAAATGCAGGATTTGACAGTTCTTGACACTTGCAAAACCAATGTGTGTGCACAGCGTTTCTGTGAAACACATTGGTTTTACCTGGGAATCCAAAACCGCAGGAACAAATTACGCATAAATTACCATAAAACCAATGGTAAACCGCAGAAGCTAGCAGGAGAAAAACGCAGCAAAAACGTCCCTGTGGGCACATTTACCCTTAGAGGTTAAAAAACTCACCAAATAATTTGGAGGTAAAAAACATACTAAATACGGAGGTATAAATTCACCAAATACTCACCATGTGCACATGGACCTAACCTTACAAATGAAAGTCAAATAAAGTGTAGATTATTAAAAACCATGTCAACCTGTGGACAGAAGTTGGATTAATTTATTTGACATTCTAATTCTTAGTAATAATATTGAATTTTCATTCTTGGTAGTAGTTATATGGATCTTACAACAGTAATTGTTGCGGAAAACAACATAGAAATTCAAGACCTCACCATGGTATTTATGCTAGGAAGCTCATTAAGACTACATAGCAGTCAATTTATACTCGATTTTCTTTTATGACTGTTCCTATATAAGGAAATTGAAATTCCATGAAGTTAAATCCACAATAATGAGGAATTATTCATTCTGAGAAAATACCTCACAGACTTGCTTTAGCATTCAGAGTAACAGATTTCAACAACATATAATTTTTGCTACATAGTAATCAAAACAGATAAACACATTTTCATGGAAATTCTGAAATGATGACCTGTTTAAGGTCAATTAGAGACAGAAAAGAAGAGTGCAGTTAGTACCAAAGAGAAAGGGTAGTGAAATAAAATGCAAAAAAAAAAAAAAAGAGTGGAAATAGCTCAACATGGTGGACGTCCGATGACCAAGCAATGAACTATTGGAACAGGCCTAAGAGCAAAAATCAATATTTCATCCTTTTGTGCAGGTTTATACCTATACAAACCCCTCTTTTAGGGACTGAGGTGCTTGTTTCAAAGCATCATCTTTCTGTAAAGAATGGGGTGACCCTCAAAATGGGTCCTTTATGCATCCATCCAATATATAAAGCTGAGTGTAAGTGTGAATGTATGTGTGTATGTCCACTATACGCTGAAATATGGTAATATCGCTCATAAATGGTAATAGTACCCTGTGTCCCTCATGGTAATAGTACCCTGTGTCCCTCATGGTAATAGTGCCCCCTGTGTCCATATATGGTAATTGTGTTCATATATTGTGCTGCATCTCATCCCTGGCTGCATCTCATTCCTTCTCATACGCTTGACCTCATCTTCACCTGCCTCTGTTCCCTCACTGACCTCTCAAACTCACCCCTCCCCCTATCCGACCACAACCTACTGACCTTCTCTTCCCTCTCCCCCCTACCATGCCCCCCCTCTCCGGAAACTCAGCCATCCCCGCAGGAACCTTAATCTCATCGACTTCCACTCATTGTCTGAGTCCCTTCTCCCTCTCAGAGACCTAGCTTCCTCACTAGACATTGACGATGCCATCACCCTCTATAACACCACATTATCTACAGCCCTCGATCAGGCCGCCCCCTCACACATAACAAAACCCGCACACATAGGCAACCCTGGCTCACCACCCTCACCAAAGAGCTACGTCGGGCATCCAGAGTGGCCGAGCGGAGATGGAAGAAATCTCACTCCACGGAGCACTTCGCCACGTACAAACAATCTCTCTCCATTTTCAAGAATGCACTCACCACTGCAAAAGAAACCTACTTCTCTTCTCTAGTAAACGCACTGTCCCGCAACCCCAAACAATTATTCAAAACTTTCAACTCCCTACTCCGTCCCCCCTGCACCTCCCCCCTTCCCAGTCCTGCTAACGACTTTGCCGCTTTTTCAAGCAGAAGATCGACAAAATCAGAGAAAGCTTTGACCCACTCCCCCCAATCAACGCCCACCCCACTTCGTCCAAAGGAAGCTTTTCTATCATGACAGAAGGTCAACTCGCCACCCTTCTGTCATGATCACACTTCACCACCTGTGCCCTCGACTCGCTACCCTCCCACCTCATCCCAAACCTCACCACAGTCCTCATCCCTGCCCTAACCCATCTCTTTAACCTATCTCTCACCACCGACATCTTTCCCTCATCCTTCCAACATGCCCTGATCACACCCATCCTCAAAAAACCCTCCCTCGACCCATCATCTGCTTCAAACTATCGCCCCATATCTCTTCTCCCCTTCGCATCAAAGTTGCTTGAACAGCATGTCCACTCCGAATTATCCTCCCACCTCTCCTCCTGCTCCCCCTTTGACCGCCTACAATCCAATTTCCGACCTCATCACTCCACCGAAACAGCCATAACCAAAGTCACCAACGACCTACTGACCGCAAAGAGCAAGCAACCTTACTCCATCCTCCTACTCCTTGACCTATCTGCCGCCTTCGACACTGTTGACCACTTCCTTCTACTCCAGATTCTGGAATCTCTCGGCTTCACTGAAATAGCCCTCTCCTAGATCTCCTCATATCTAACTAACCGGACTTTCAGCGTCACCCACACCCCCCTCCACGCCCAACCCCCTATCTGTCGGCGTCCCCCAGGGTTCGGTTCTGGGACCGCTACTCTTCTCCATTTACACCCTCGACCTTGGACAACTCATTGAGTCCCACGGCCTCCAGTACCATCTTTACACCGACGACACCCAGATCTACCTCTCTGAGCCTGACATCACCTCCCTACTATCCAAAATTCCACAATGCCTCTCCGCCATCTCATCCTTCTTCTCCACTTGCTCCTCAAGCTGAACATGGACAAAACTGAGTTCATCGTCTTCCCCCCAAGTCACTCTCCCCCCTCTACTATCATTGTCGATGGCTGCTCACTCTCCCCAGTCCCACAAGCCAAGTGCCTTGAGGTTACTTTCGATTCTTATCTCTCCTTCAAGCCTTACATCCATGCCCTTGCCACCTCATGTCTACTCCAGCTCAAAACATTTCCTGGGTCCGCTCTTTCCTTGACCACGACACGACTAAAATCCTTGTTCATGCTCTCATTATCTTTCGCCTCGACTATTGCAACCTCCTGCTCACCGGCCTCCCCGCTACTTCCTTTGCGCCTCTCCAATCTATCCTAAACTCCGCTGCTCGTCTAATTCACCTCTAATTCTCCCCACTACTCCCCCATCTCCCCCATCCACCAAGCCCTTCACCGGCTCGCAATCTCTCAGTGACCCTGATTTAAAACCTTAACCATGACATACAAAGCCATCCATCACCTGTCACCCCATACATCTCCGACATGGTCTCCCGCTACCTGCCTGTACGCAACCTACGATCCTCCCAAGATCCTCCCAAGAGCTCCTTCTCTACTCCCCTCTTATCCTCTCACAACCGCATTCAAGACTTCTCCTGTGCATCCGCCATACTCTGGAACTCTTTCCCCCAACACATCAGACACTCGCCTACCCTGGGAACCTTCAAGAGACACCTGAAGACTCACCTCTTCCGACAAGCTTACAGCCTACATTGAGACCCAGCCGCCACACCATCACACGATCGGCGCTTCCCCCTCCTGCTGTTTCCTCACCCGCCCCATAGACTGTGAACCTTTGTGGACTGGGTCCCCTCCCCTCCTGTATCTGTAAACTAGATTGTCCAAATTTATTGACTTGTCCGCGTTCTCCCTTCTTCATATGTAAAGCGCCATGGAATCTAATGGCACTATATAAATAAATAATAATAAATATTAATATATGGTGATAGGACTGTGTCCCTCATGGTAATAGTGCCCCCTCTGTCCATATATGGTAATAGGACTCTGTGGCCCTCAAGGCAATAGTGAGAAATCAGATTTATGAAACTATATTAACCCATGCACAAAATGTGCCCTAAGCAGGAAATATCAGTATACAGCAGGAGGCCACACACAGCTCCCATTATACAGCAGGAGGCTGTAAATAGCACCCAGTAAACAGCAGGATTCTGCACATAGACCTCAGCATACAGCAGGAGGCCTATTTACTTTGTGACTTTTATGTGCAAAATAAGAACAGTTAGTTACTATTCTGGGCAACACCGGGTTCTACAGCTAAAAATTAATAAAGTTCAGAGTATCATTAAAAATGATGACTTTTTGAAAGATGTATCAAAAGGAATTATATCCAAAGTGTCCATGTAATAATGTTAGAAAGCATATTTTTCATATTTATACAGGGGCAATATGTGTGGAATGCAGTTGGGAACTGCAGGACTGGAGGCAGCTGCAATGATGCCCTTCCATCCAACACTGATAACAAAGATCATTTACCTAGTTAATTATTTTCACCTCTCCTGATTGAATCTCTTAAATTGCATCAATGTGCCTCTGTGATGATATCACCAATTCACACCAAGCAACCTTGGAAGCTGCCAGTCCATCACAGGCTATGTCACTTATCACATCAAGCTGTCAGACACATTTCTGATAGTGAAGGGGCTCTAGCAGTAACATATCAGAGACATAACTATCTACTCAAAAGAAGGACGAGAAGTTAGAGGGGTTTTCCAATTAAAACAAATCATAGAATCATAGAATGGTGGAGTAGGAAGGGACCTCCTGGGTCATCTGGTTCAACAGATGTCTGTCCAACCTCTGTTTGAAGACTTCTATTGAAGGAGAACTCACCACCTCTGGTGGCAGTCTGTTCCACTCATTGATAATCCTCACGTCTAAAAGATTTTTTTTTATATCTAATCTGTGTTTCAGTTTCATCCCATTGCTTCTAGTGCTTCTTTGTGCAAATGAGAATAAAGCTGATCCCTCTACAGTGGGACAGCCCTTGAGATATATGTAGACATCTATTAAGTCTTCTTAGTCTTCTAATCTTTCGTCATAGGACATGGTTTGTCATCATTCTGGTCACTCTTCTCTGAATTTGCTCCAGTTTACTGATGTATTTTATAAAGTGTAGAGCCCAGAACTGGACACAGTATCCAGATGAGGTTTGACCAAAGAGGAGTAGAGGGCGATAATGACTTCATGTGATCTAGACTGTATGCTTCTGTAAATACATCCCAGAATTGTGTTTGCCTATTTTTGCTGCAGCATCACATTGTTGAGTCATTTTCAGTCTGTGATCTATTAGTATACTCAAGTCTTTTTTCTGTTGATTAGCCTATTTCCTCCCATTCTGTATATGCTTTTTTCATTTTTCTTGCCCAGATGTCGGAACTTGCATGTTTCCCTGTTATAAACCATTCTGTTAGTTGCTGCCCACTGTTCTAGTTTGTTTAGCTCTTTTTGTATCCTCTCTCTAGTGTTAGTTATCCCTTCTTGCTTTGTGTCATCAGCAAATTTAATCAGTTTACCCTCATTTCCTTTATCTAAATCATTGATAAAGATGTTGAACAATAGAGGGCAAAGGACAGAGCTCTGTGGTACCCCACTGTAGACATTCCTTCAACTAGATGTGCAGCCATTTATGACCACACTTTGGGTTGGGGCTTTGTGGTTTTGGGTCACTAAGCCATTTATGAATCCATTTATGAATCCACCTAACAGTTGCCTTGTCCATTCCATACGGGTCATTTTTTCAATAAGGACAGAAAGAGATACTTTGTTAAATGCTATGCTAAAGTCAAGATAAACTATATCTACTGTGTTACCCTGATCTTACCAGTGTTTCTATCATAGAAGGAAATTAAGTTAGTCTGACATGACTTATTCATTACAAACCCATGCTGGCTCTGGATAATCATTTCATTCAATAATTTATTCAAAGATCTTTCCTGGTAAAGAAGTCAGGGTCACATGTTCCGTAGGTCCACCTTCTTCCTTTTTTAAAGACAGGAACAACATTTGCTGTTCTCCACCAGTCCTCTGGGACTATTTCCTGTTCTTCAAGAATGTTCTAAATTAGTATTCACAATTATCACTTATCCATAGGATGCATGCAATCACTGTAAGTTGCACTTATTGGCAGACTGAGGCATTTTTAGCCCTATTAGGCTAGGGTCAGACTTGTGTCTGGCCCTAGCCTGGTGCATCCATTAAAAACTTAGTGCCAGTGCGCCGACTGCCTGTGCATTGCTATGCTTACCTTATGCTTCCCGCACACACCGGCTCCACTTGCAGCGTTTTCCTGTGCGCTCTGCAAAAGCGCATATCTGGGTCTTCTCAGTGGAGCCGGCGGGTGCGGGAAGCATAAGGCAACTATAGCAATGCACAGACAAGCGGTGCATAGTGTTACCTGCCATTAACGCTATGCGCTATGCCTGCCTGGCACTAAATTTTTAACGGATGTGCCAGGCTAGGGCCAGACGCAAGTCTGACCCTAGCCTTAGAATGGAGTTGCAGTGCACATGCCCAACGGCTGCTCCATTTATTCCTTATGGGCCTGCAATCAGCTTTTTCCATTAACTTAATAGAGAATGAATGAAGTATTGAGCTGGAGCTGTCATACCGTTTTGTTGTAGGAAAGATACCATCGGGAATAAAAATTCTCAGATTTGCTGATCAGTGTGGAGCCCAGTGGTGGGACACCCACCCGATTAGTGTGGAGCCCAGTTGTGTGACACCCACCCGATTAGTGTGGAGCCCAGTGGTGGGACACCCACCCGGTTAGTGTGGAGCCCAGTGGTGGGACACCCACCTGATTAGTGTGGAGCCCAGTGGTGGGACACTCACCCGATCAGTGTGGAGCCCAGTGGTCAGACACTCACTCATCAGCAATTTATATCATTTGTGCCTTGTGATAACTTGTTTTGACTGAACAACCCCTATACCCTATTTTACATTGTATTTTTTGTTTTTAAAAATAATCCAATATCTTACTTTATAATAATTCATTAAATAAAAATGACAATTTTAAAATCACATGTAAAACTCTAAGAAAGCTGTGCTTTAATTAGAATAAGCGTCAAGTGTCTATTTTTTAATTAGTACTTTCCTTTTTTTATCTAACCGTATGTTGTATTTATTGTTCTCCAGGATAGGAATAAATCACCTTTAATCATTCAACGAGCTCTTGCTGTCATAAACTGATTTAGTAAGTTTGTTATTGCGAGTAAATTTACAATTCAGATTTCTATAAAGTGATGCTCAGGATCTGAAGCATTTCACATGTGTTATATCGTTAAATAAAAGCACGTGTATCAAACGGTGGTTTCCTTCACAATAGACGACCGCACGTTGTAAGACAGGAACGAGATCTTTTCTCTTGTTCTGTACGATGTGTATTGGCTTGGAAGCCAGACTTGTTACTCCTGTCATATGTGATGGTTTCCCATTTATGTAATAGATTGATTTTGGGCAGCATTAGCAAAAGATATTTGTAAAGGGCTATCAAATTCAGCACAAATTGTTCAGATTCTTGTATCACATGTATAGTGTTAGGGTAGATGTAACAAGCAAGTTCATGACATCTATTACAAAATTCATTGTGATGTGAAATTGTTTCCAAAAGCTCAATCATACAACTGCCTAAAGCTAACCATAAGATGTGAGATTTTAACTAACCAAGTGATGCATTAACTGACTAATACCAGCAATAATATGTAGGGGTATGACTATGAGCGTCAGATGGAAAGAACAAAAATCATCCTTTATATCAATTGTTAAAGGGGTAGTCCAGTCTAAACTGATAATTCTGCAGTCACTCTACATGACTGCAGACTATCAATCATCTCAGCTCCCGCACTGTGCACTGCGAGGATTGCCGATTTTCTAAGCCGAGAACGGACCACAATTATGCGATATGCATGTTCCCAGCAACAACATGACTAGTGGGCTTAAGTGTATGGAGCAGGTGTGTCCGACTAGTAGATGAGTCCGTCTAGTAGGTGTGGCCTAGTTCAATACAAGTGTATGGAGAGGGCGTGTCCGACAAGTGGGTGAGGCCGTCTAGTAGACGTGGCCTTGCTCATGCGCTTGTATTAAGCGAGGCTGCACCCACCAGTCAGGTTCTGGCCGGGAACATGCATACCACATAATTGCTGTATTTTTCTGACATAGAAAGTGTGAATCTTCGAATCACACACTGCGTGCGATGTGATGATTAATAAGCCTACAGTCACATCGAGTGACTGCAGAATTATCATTTTAGACCGGACAAACATTTTTAAAGAAAGTGACCAATAAATGGATGATCAGGAAAAACTGACTGAACAGCCCATTTCACATGTATAGCCACTATATAAGTAAAAGTTGCATACATAGAATTTAATGAACATAGTGCATTTAGAGGGAAACTGTCACCCCTTTGGGCATTTTAAACTATACCCAACATGCGGTTCTTCAAACCCCTTTATGTGCCCAGAAGTCCCTCTCATACCTGAGAAATCAGCTCTGCCTCACTGCATCCTAAAAGGTCCGGGAGGTATGCTTTCAGGTCCCAGTGTATGAGGTCCTCGCCGCCCCTTGCCAGCAAAACCAAACTGCCGCCCCCTCCTGTGGACGGCTGCTGAGGGACAGGAGCGCTCGCGCCTGCGCAGTTGAGTAGGTCACCGTACTCCATTGAAGATAGGCTTGCGAGGCTTCACAAATCTCGCGAGACTTCGGCACTATCTTCAATGGAGCACGGTGACCTGCTCCACTGCGCAGGCCAAGTGATCTTGCCACTCAGCGGCCGTCCACAGGAGGGGGCGGCAATTTTGAAAATACAAGGCGGGTTTTGAAAATACAGTGACCTCAGAGAGCATCTCTGTCACTCCGAAGTTCCCAGCATGCATGTACAATATACATGCAGCAAGTAGAGAACATGTGATGCATCATTTTCCCATAGTGGCATTGTTCAATTATATGCTATAAAGACACCTAAACGGCTGCGAATAAAACAGTATGTATGAAGTTTTATATACTATATACTAAGATAAAATATCAGATTTCAGCATTTTAGACTAAGAAAAAGGCAGAAATAAATGATGTAATGCTGTGTAACCAGCTTTACTAATCTTCGTATGAATGCATATATTGCTCATTGACTGAAATGTTCAATAATTTCAATGAAAGCACATCTTGCTGCAGAGATGGGAAAATGGCCATAGAAAGAGGGTATTCTTTAATGGGAACCTGTCAGTTACTTTATGCCCCCAGAGCTATCACTATCTGTACCTGCAGCTTCCTAATACTATTCTAAGCATCCATTTCTGAGCTAATATTATAGTGCAATAGTTGATAAAAATAATTTTTTAACTTACGGTACATTCTTGCAAGTTTATTAGCCAAGGTCTACCACAAACCCTGTCAAATCTTGGTAACTGTTCACATTCGGTTACCTTACCCTGCCCTTAGGCTCAGTTTATTTCACAACTCATCTGTTTGGCCTTGCCCCGCCTTTATTCATGAGTGGCGGCCTGGTGCTGTGAGGGTTAATTCTGAAAAGCCCAGGCATAAGTGGTATGAGCTGCATGTGCGCGGGCCGGGGTTTGAGATGCACCAGATAAATTCTGCTTTATGTGTATGCTGGAGGCTGCATGGCACAACTAAGATAAAAATATATAGAGTAGGACCACCCTGATGAGATTGTCTTGAAGTGGCAGGGTGGCTCAAACGATTGAATAATATTATATAGTTAACATATTTGGCAAAATATTGATCAGTTTGTAAAGTTTTACACCCATTTTTTCAAAGGAGGTCAAAAGTAAAAAAAAAGGTTGTAAAACAAAAAGAAACGGAGTTAGTCTTACCGGCAACGATGTTTCCAGGAATCCTCATGAAGCACCACAGGAGGAGTAATCCCATATACTTCTGTAGGGACAAGAAGCACAAGAGGTTAAAAGCCCTCCCCTAACCCCACCTCCTCATTGATTTTCCAAGAACCACATTGGCAGGGTACAACACCATATTATTCTAGTAAAGTCAAACATATGTTAAATTCACATACAGTAGAACATTAGGGAGGGAAATAAGGGTGCTGTCATGTGGACTCCTGGAAACATTGTTACCGGTAAGACTAACTCCGGTTTTCCAGTACGTCCCCATGACAGCACCACAGGAGTATACCCAATAACTCATAGCTTAGGGTGGGACAATTGCCTGAAGCATCTTCTGACCAAACACCGCTCTCTGTTGTAAGAGAATATCCAAGTTGCCGAGTTTGCAAAATGCGGTATGGCCTGACTAGGAGGCTGTAGTACATATCAATTCAATGAAAAGCATAGAATCTAAACTCCAGTACAGAGTGGCTTCCACCGAGACCAGTAATGCACTGCGGACATGGAGACTATGAACATCCTCTTCCTCCGGAGCTGTAGGGTTGTCGCAGAATGACAGAACCACCACTGTGCGGATTAAAGTCAGTGGTGACACCACCGTCGGGGAGAAACTTGGATCTAGTATGAGAAGGATACAATCCTCTCGTATCTGTATGTATGGCATGACCATAGAGAGAGCCTGTATCTCACCATACCGATTAGCCATGGTGATAACTCTGATGGCAGTCTTCCTGGTGGCTAAGTTCTGTATGTCCAATTCCCTAACTGGTCCAATGGTCTGTTTGCAAAGGATTCTCAGGACAAAATTCAGATCCCACTGAGGGGAATAAATTCTCTGGGCAAGTCAAAGTCTCGGGACTGCCATGACAATTCTGAGTATCCAAGGATGTGAGGACAATGATGTGGTGAAGAAAGCACTTAGAGCCGCTATCTGTACCTTCAAGGTACGTGGACTAAGGCCTGTGTCAAATCCCACTTGAAGAAATCAAGCATCCCCGAAATGTCCAGGTGAGATGTGTCTACCGGTTTGCAAAACGAACAGAAGGTGTTCCAGACCTTGTGATATATTGCCTGACCGACAGGCGTCCATTAGCCTGCAAAGGTTGGATCACTTTATCGGATAATCCAAGGGTCTTTAGGATCTCTTCATCAGAAGCCAGGCCGAAAGCTGGAGTTGTTGAAGATTCTGATGGAATAGCGAACCTTGCGTCAAAAGATCTTCCCTCAACAGTAGGAAAGATTGCGTCCTCCAATGCCAGATAAGGGTGAACCAACTCCACCTTGGCCAGAAAGGGACCACTATTATGACTGACTCCCCGTCTTCCCCACGTTCTCACAGGACCCCTGGAATGAGGGGAGTAGTTGGGAAGGCATATGCTAAGCCGTTTCCCCAATACTGTGAGAGAGCGTCCACTGCCAGAGGATGATCTCCTGAGACAGAAGAAAGATGAAGTCTTCGTATTCGTCCTGGACACCAACAGATCTAGGCGAGGCTGACCCCATCTGTGAGTCAGTGGCTGGAACACTTCCGTGTTGAGGTCCCATTCCAGAGCCTTCATCCGACGCCTGCTGAGGTAGTCTGCTTCTCAAATTTCTGATCTCCGAAGATGAACCGCAGAGATGGAGCTCGCCATCTTACCGATGTCCAGGAATATCTTATTTGCCAAACACCCGAGCATCGGATGCCTCGGCCGCCCTGATGTCTGAGGAAGGAGACTGCAATGATGTTGTCTGAGAGGATCTTCACCTGTCTGTCCGTCAGGACAGCTCGGCTTCACCTTAGGGCTTCCCAACTTGCTTGGAATTCCCGGAAAAGCAACGATCGGGTCTGAACATTGCGGACCAAGTCCCCTGAAGATAACGATCCCCCACTCGAGTTCCCCCTCCGCCATGGCTGACGTCTGTGGTTACTAGCAGACAAGGCTCCGAGGTCCATTCCACTCCCGTCCGTAGATTTTTCTGGTCGAGCCACCAATGTAGGGAGTCCTGGGTGTCTGTGGACAGAGAATATCTCCATGTCCAGACCAATCTGGTGTGTGTCCATCACTGCCAGGATGGAGTACTGCAGAGCCCCGGAATGGACTTGACTCCATCTGTCAAGAGTCCCAGAATACTCATTGCTTCTTGGATTGATGGAAGTTTCTTCCATACAAAGAAACAAAGCCTGTGAGGGATTGAGATCAGCTAGTATATCCACTCTGCATGATAGCACAAGGTGTCCCATATGCACAGACCTACAATATACTGCCACAAGGTGCCATCTTGCCTACACACACAGTGGTGCCACATAGTGTTCCACACACAATACGGTGACCCCCTCTCACTCACTCACTCCACCCCTTAGGAAGTAGATACAGCTGAAATCAAGATATGCGGTCAACTTGATGGTACAGCGGAATGGCTTCCCAAATCCGGTAATGTCCCACACTTGGCCTTGGCCCATCATCGGAACCAACCTGACATTTATTGAAAACCCGCACTTTATGACAGGTCCTTCCAATTGAATCTGCACTTGTATCTATACAGTAAATTACTTACATTTGCTAAGTTATACGACAAGCAGGTCCATTCTTCTAACAAATGTCTTCGTTACTATCGTATTAGTCTTATTTAAGTTATGAGCATGGCCCGCTATCCTGATGTTAATATAGTAAATTGGTACTTGATTATAAAAATACATCACCGTATTCTGTAACTTTTATCATGGCGCAATGGAACATGCTGTTGTATAAATAAAATTAGTATTATTAATATGGTACTTACTAGTATCTAAAAATATATAGTGGTTTAGTATATACAGTACATTATTATAATTTTTTGTTGAATGGACGGAATATGATAAAACATTAAAGCGAACCTGTCACCCCCCCTGGACATCAAAAGCTATAATAGCCACCTTCTGCAGCACTAAAGCTGCATTCAGGGAAGGTGGCTATAAGCTCTTGATGCCCTTTATACTATTAAATATGCACTTATATAAAGCCTTACTCTTAAGAAGACCTAAGACCGGGAGGCGGGGTTTCGCGCTCCTCCGACCTGCCTCCTCTTGTCAGTCATGGTCCTCGCCTGCTGCTGCCTCCCCTCATGAACGCGCGCCTCCGTTCTCGTCTATGGCGCCGCGCATGCGCTGTGCGCCGGGTGTCCAGGAAGTCGTCGGGCTGCGCGCGCCTCCCGGTCTTAGGTCTTCTTAAGAGTAAGGCTTTATATAAGTGCATATTTAATAGTATAAAGGGCATCAAGAGCTTATAGCCACCTTCCCTGAATGCAGCCTTAGTGCTGCAGAAGGTGGCTATTATAGCTTTTGATGTCCAGGGGGGGTGACAGGTTCGCTTTAAAAAGGACAAGCATTATAGATTTTATCACTTTACCGCGTTACCTGCCTATAAAATAATTTGCTAAGAATATGTTTTTGATATTTTTTTAGCAAAGTAACATCCGCAGTTGCCAACAATTAGGATACCCCAATGCAGGAGCCTTAGATGACTCTCTACATATTATTACGGTGATTTCTAGATGGGTTAATTGATTTTTGTCGTATTCTGTTTTATAATGAGTAGGAAACAAGTGCACATGTACTGGACTTGTGATTGCAAAAAAAAAAATATATAAATAAATTCTGCAAATTCCCACCAGCTAATGAAGCACACGTGTTTCTATCATTGGTTCTTGTGGCTGCCAACATTATAAATTACTGAAAAAATAAACGGTCCTCAAAATCTACATAAGACACGAAAAACTGTTCCAAACAATGAAAAAAGTTTCTTTGAATTCCAATAAAAGGCTGATTGACACAACTGATTACAGAGGCTTTCAAGCAAGGAGAGATGGAAAGGGTTCAGTTAAAACTGTCTGCAGAATTAATGCTTTGGGTGGGGGCTCTAACTAATAACAATGTATCAATTGGAGAAACATGATCCAAAAACTTGAGGATTCCGAGATGGTGGAGATTAGCCGCATACAGTGTAGTTCAAAGACCGGAGACAAAAACAAAAGCACAGGAACAGAATGTAACAAGTGTTGTAACAGGTACTAGCAGTCATGTGCAGGAATATGGGCCATAATGTACATGGGCCAACTCATAATAGGTAAATCTACTTCTGCATTGTGCTTGTCGTAGATTGTCATATCACCAGCACAAATTGGCCTAAAGTGTTTTCATCCTCACGTGTACTACTCTCGAGTGTTCTTCTGCATGAAAACAACTAAAACTGATACAAGTGAATATATGGTAATGTGAAATTCGGATATTAAAAGAAAACAGGTAGGATCTTTAATGTGTAAATGTCAATTCATTGAAGAAACAAAACCTGCACTAGTTGTTAATCATGGGTCAAATAGCAGCTAAGATAATGCTTTTCTGTGCCATATAACTTTTTTTCTCACATTTTTCTTAGCTCTTTTAAAAACTGCATTTTATGGCTGTGTGGGCATGGCCAATAGCTGATAGGGAGAAGTGCAATGTGATAGCAGAGAAAGGACAAGATCAGAAATTATGAGCTGTATGGGAAGCCAGCTGAGTAGGGGTTAACAGAGGTTATGACTGAGCTGTGTGGAGCCAGATGACAGATCTTTACTTGGCACAAACTTCTGAGGAGTTTGACCTGATCCTGGACTTCTGACGTTGCTTAACAATTGTGCTATTAGGCTGAGCTGGTCTGATATAATGTTTCCTCACCAGATGCAATAAGGAGTGTAGGCCAGACCCCCTTTACCTATATATCGTTACATGCCTGTATTCACTGAAAACAGATCTGAGTGATAATAAACATGTGTCTGCTTCACATATAGTGTAAGGGCACACTATGTGGAACGTTTATGAATAGCTTTCAATCAGATTTTTCTAATGAACTTTATTAAAGTTAATTAAAATCACTTGCTTTACATTATTATTACGGTAATTAAAAATGTAAATGGCTGTTACACTTTAAATACTATTTATCTACTTGGTAGAAAGAGGCTCATTAGAGACACAATACAAACCTATCATTTCAGGTATATTTTTAGAATAGGCTGTCATGTTTGTGACACGCCCACTCAAGGGTCAGGGGTACTCGGTGACCAGGCAGCGGTTATTCTTCACTCTCGGTTCTTTTCACAGGGACAGACGGGGGGCCGAGACCCGGTCCCATGACCCTAGCGGTGTTATTGTTAATAAACGGGGGGTAGGTGACAGGGGAAGACAAGGGAAAGGGGTATTCGTGATGCCACCTGCAGTATGCAGCCATGACGGCCGCCGCTGCTTTAGAACCTATGGGGGCGATGACCGGAAGCTTGGATGGCTCCGCTCCCCGCAGGAGAATGGAGGAGTCAGTTCGTTCCTTGGCAGATGTTCATTAGGGCGTCAGCACCCTGGTTTCTCATGCGGGCCACTAAAGAAAGTCTCACACACCACAGCTGGAGTTCTGTTACCTTTACTAAGTTGTTTCAGCATGGCCACCGGGTACTTCCCTTGCCAACCTCCGGTTCAGCGTTGTCTCCAGAACCGGGTCAGTGCAGTCGAACCTCGGTTGGTGTTCCTTCCTTTCTCTCACTAGGTACCAACAGCCACGGGTCGTCTGTTGTACCCCTTCTGGGCACTGCTCCATAGTTTGTCCGCCTTCTTAGAGTTGTGTCGGATGTTCGGCCACAACTTCCATTAGAAGCTTGGGGCCTCCAGTTCATCGGTTCGGGCATGAAGCATCCAAGCCGTGTTCAGGGCCGGGTCCCTGTGTCGTCCATCAGCCCCTCTGTCTGACCAGATATGGGCGTACGGGGATCTATGTCTAATTCCGTACCCCAAGGGCTCCTTCCTTTCTCTACTCCTGCCGATCTTTCCCTCCCGGGCAAGCGTGGTCATACTCCAGGACACGGGAGTCGGCACCACACCGCTCCTACACTCCAGACTTTCACTCCACTCCTCTCCGATGTTCTCTCTTTACTAAGTCTACACTTTTTCCTCCCAGCTACGCTTGGGTCCTCCTACTGGATATACCCACCATCCCCGGGTCCTAAGTGTTGTGTGTGTGTATGTGTGAAGCTCAACTTCACCATCCTAGTACCTGGAGACCAGGGGCACAACTTTCCCTCTAATGGAGGAGTTCAGTACCTCTGGGGCAGCCTACCTGGTGGGGTGCCACATCCCCACTTGGCAAAGATTAGCTCGTCCCCAAACAGCCCGGTACACAGACACGCACAAAATGTTGTCTTTTTTTTCAATTAACAATAATAACAATAACATTACTCAACATTTTTCTTTCTTTTCGGGAGGCACTTATACTTGAAAAACACAGTCCAGTCCTTTGAGGCAAAATCAAAAATACAAAATGTCCGTAAAACAGCGTCATAAAAAAAGGTGCTCATAAAAATAAAACTCAATGTCAACAGTCTCGTGAGCCCCTACCGGGGCTCAAAAACTATTTTTAAGAAAAACAAAAAGGGGGGGAGAGGCGCAATTGAGCAGTACTTGGTAGTCTAGTGGGGATATTTTACAGGTGGGGGGCACCCTGCTCACCTGTTGTGGTTGTGCAAGCCTTACACAACCAAGGGGCTCAGCGTGACAGCGGGTGCTGCAGCGTGATCTCCGAATCCACCGCCGTCACTTAGGGTAGTTTTCCGGTCACGTGTGCTATTGCTGGTCAGCTGGTTGGTGACGTCATGCCATGTCCTTCAGACTGGATGTCGGGCACTGATATGTGAGCTTCTCCAGCCACAATCCCTCCAGGGAAGCCAGCAACCTCAGACAAATTAGTTTGTAGTCAATTTTGGAGTGCTACATGCAGTGAACAGCATCCAGAGTATACACAAACCTTTTTATTAATAAAATATTAGCCACTACGTGTTTCAACGGTGAACCGCCGTCTTCCTCAGGTGAACTTCTTCTGAGGAAGACGGCGGTTCGCAGTTGAAATGCGTAGTGGCTAATATTTTATTAATAAAAAGGTTTGTGTATACTCTGGATGCTGTTCACTGCATGTAGCGCTCCAAAGTTGACAACAAACTAATTTGTCTGAGACAAAAACAGTTTTTGCCACCGTCCTCAGCCCAACTATATGGTGATGATGGCGGGTTAACTATTTACACACTTTACAATTTTACAGTTTTACAGCTCTACAGTTCCCGGTACCTAACTAACTAGTTGCTTGCAGTATTTACATGATTCAACATTCTAACTACTATTTACGCTGAACTTTCTGGGTCTTACTTTATGGTTAAGGGCCGCTTGCACGCAAACCGTCCTCCCCACTCGAAAGTCCAGCCGGCTCTGCATATGGGAGTCGAGGCTGCAGGATCTTGTACACCCGCAAAGCGTACCAGCCTTACCGTCCCATGCACCGGGCAAAGTCAACCTCCTCTCCACAGCAGAGGTGCCGACCGGGGTGTCCCTTCGGGAGATATGACACGACGTCTCTTCTGCTGACGAACACCTCCTGCTCCAAGCCGGACTCCTTTATGAGCCCCCAGCCGTCTCGAAGGTGGAAGTCCATGACTACTCCGTGGCGCTGCTCCGCCAGGTTGGGTACCAGAGTCTTTCTCACGTACGCCTTTTCCCCCAAGTTAGCCTCTTCTTGCTGCTGCCAGCGGTCTCAGCGCTGTCATTACTCTTCCTCCTCAGCAGCTTGTCTTTGCACCCAGTAGTGACCATCAGGTCTGCTCTCGACTCTGCTCTGAGCTGCAATAGGACAGCCCGCTGTTAGATTTTCATAGGATGCCCAATGCGCCTTTCCGCTCTCATCCTCCGGGGTCTCTGCCAAGCTCTCACTGCTATTCTGCTCAGCGGCTTCACCCTCAGGCTCTGGTGCTGGTTCAGGCGGGTCTGGTGTGGCAGCCAGTGTCTCCTCTGTTGGCTCTGGTGTCACTGGCCAGCTCTGACTTGGTGGTTCTACCACTGGTGCTGCTTCTGGTGGTTCAGAAGCCTCCGGCACCTGCACTCGTTGTCCCGCTTTTTGTAGCTGGGACCGCTTCCATGCATTAACGGCCCACAACTGCACACTGTTTAGCAATTGGCTAAGTTCTTTCCAAAAGCCTCTTTGAAGTCGTCAGAACTGGTAAACTATACCCAGTCTATAGCCTCCCCAGTAGCATCAAGGGCTCTCCCGCATTCTTGTCCACCCGCCAGTGTCCGAACTGCTGCTCGCCATGATGCCTCCTTGCTCCTTGCACCACGCAACTCTCTCTCGTTCTGGCTTTTTCGGGGCCTCACCCTTCTGGCCCTTCCTCACTAGGCGGGGTCAGCAGCACGTGATAGCAGGCCCCCTTGGCTTTTCTTTAGTACTTGGGGCGGGTCTGCTCTTTCGCGCCTTTTCTAAGGTCCTTCCCACGACGAAGGTCTAGATACACCCTCAGACCTTCACGTGGTGCTTGTTCTTTTCTCATCGCCATTTTTGCAAGCTAGTTCTTACACAGTCTTTTAACAGTTCTTTAAGGCACACAAAACCCTGTGTTTCTGAGCCGCTCGCATCTTGTTCGTGATGATAGATTGACACTCCCACCCCAGGGCTGGGGGAACTGTTGTTCTTCACTTTCGGTTCTTTTCACTGTAAGAGACGGGGCCGAGACCCTGTCCCGTGACCCTGGCAGTGTCATTGTTAATAAACGGGGGGTAGATGACGGGGGAAGACTACGGAAAGGGGTATTCATGATGCCACCTATGGTATGCGGCTGGGATGGCCGCCGCTGCTTCAGAACCTCTGGGGTGATGACCGGCAGCGTGGATGGTTCCGCTCCCCGCAGGCAGAACGCAGTCCCCAGAGCAGCAGAATGGAGGAGTCAGTTTGTACCTTGGCAGATGTTCATTAGGGCACCGACATCCCGGTGTCTCATGAGGCCTTTACAGCCAGTGGTCGCTGCTAAAGAAAGTCCCACACAACACAGCTGGAGTTCTGTTACTCTTACTCAGTTGGGTCAGCATGGCCGCCGGGTACGTCCCTTGCCAACTTCCGGTTTAGTATTGTCTCCAGAGCCAGGTCCGTGTAGTCAAGCATCGGTTGGTGTTCCTTCCTTTCTCTCACTAGGTATCTCTGTCTCTGGTGGTCCCTTTGCAGTATAAGCTTGTTTCGCTGCTCCTTACTTAGTGCTTCCGCAACACAGAGCTCAGGTACCGTTAACCACGGGTGCTCGCTTGCACCCCTTCCGGGCACTGCTTCCTAGTTCAGCTGCCTTCTCTGAGTTGTGTCGGGTGTTCGGCCACAACTCCCATTAGAAAGCTTGAGGCCTCTAGTTCAACAGTTCGGGCATGAAGCATCTGCGCCGTATTCAGGGCCGGGTCCCTGTGTCGTCCACCAGCCCCTCGGTCTCACCAGATACAGGCGTACGGGGATCTACGCCTTGTTCCATACCCCAAGGGATCCTTCCTTCCTCTACACCTGCTGGCCTTTCCCACCCTGGGCGAGTGTGGTCATGCTCCAGCCAGCGGGAGTCGGCACCACACCGCCCCTACACTCCCGACCTCCACTCCACACCTCTCCGATGTTCTCTCTCTACTCAGTCTGCACTTTTTCCTCCCAGCTACGCTTTGGTCCTCCCTGGAACCACCCACCGTCCCGGGGTTTTAAGTGTTGTGTGTGTGTGTGTGTGAAGCTCAACTGCACCATCCCAGTACATGGAGACCAACGGCACAAGTCTCCCTCTAATGGAGGAGTGCAGTATCTCTGGTGGCGGCCTACCCGGTCGGGCGCCACATTTGTACACAAAGAATAACAACACCTCTGGTTTCTACATATTTCCGGTCATGAAGTTTTCACCAGTTTTCCACTATTCAGCCACTATCTCCAATTTCCAGTTGTCTCTGATCTAGTGGGTGGAGAATAGTTGCTATTACGTACAGTTCAAATCAGAAGTTCACATACGCTATATAAAAATACAATATGCATGCTCTCACTATCTAACAAGAAATCAGAATAAACCTTTTGCGTCAATTAGGATTACCATAATTGTTCATATTTGACAAATGCCAGAATAATGAGAAAGAGAATGTTTTAAAGCATTTTTTATTACTTTCTGCAAAGGCAAAAGTTTACATACATTTCATTAGAGTTTGGTATCATTGCCCTTAAACTGTATGACTTGGGTCAAACATTTTGGATACCCTTCAACAAGCTTCTCACAATAGTTGGTAGGAATTTGGGCCCATTCCTTCTGACCGAATTTGTGTAACTGAGCCAAGCTTGTATTGTAAATCATCTTGCTTTCACCTGCCTTTTCAGCTTTGTCCATAAATTTTCAATAGGATTGAGATCTGGCCTTTGTCATCGCCTCTCCAAAACATTTGGCTTTGTTATCCTTAAGCCACTTTCTAACCAGTTTGGCAGTAAGCTTTGGGTCACTGTCTATTTAGAAGACCCATTTCGGCCAAGCTTTAACTTCCTGTTTGGTGTCTGGAGATGTTGCTTCAGTATTGTCACATAATCTTCTTTCCTCATGATACCATCTATTTTGTGAAGTGCATCTGTCACTCACACAACAAAACAATCCCACAACATGATGCTGCCACCATCATGTTTCACAGTTGGGATGGTGTTCTTAGGCTTCTAAGCTTCTCCCTTTTTCCTCCAAATGTAAAGATGGTCATTATGACCAAACAGTCTAATTTTGGTCTTGTCAGACCACAAGACGTCTCCACAAATGTAAGTCTTTGTTCCTGTGTACATTTGCAAAAATGAATCTGGCTTTTTTACGTTTCTTTTGGAATAATGGCTTCTTCCTGGCAGAGTGGTCTTTCAGCCCACATTGATACAGTACTCATTTCACTGTGGATAATGACACAATCCTACCAGCTTCCACCATCATCTTCACAAGATTTCTTGCCTTTGTTCTTGGGTTGATATTGACATGTCGAACTAAAGCTTGTTCATCTTTGAGACACAAAACCCATGTTCTTCCTGAGCACTATAATGGCTGGATATTCCCAACTTGTTTGTACTTGCATATAATTGTTTGTACAGATGAAAGAGACACCTTCAGGTATCTGGAAATTGCTTCCAAGGATAAACCCGACTTGTGCAAGTCCACAATTCTCTTCCTAATATCCTATCCTGCCTGATTTCTTTAGACTTTCCCATGATGCTACACAAACAATCAGTGTGTTTCAGGTGTGCATTAAGCTGTGCCTCTAATTAAGTCAGATGTTCCCCATAAACCTATCAGAAGCTTCCAAACACATGATATCATCAAGTGGCTAGTCCCAAATTGTTTAAAGTCATAGTAATCTTAGTGTAAGCAAACATGTGACTTTACAGAAAGTAATAAAATGCTTTAAAACATTCTCTCTCTCATGATTCTGGCATTTGGCAAATATAAAGAATTATAGTAATCCTAATTGACCTAAAACTGGAAATGGTTATTCTGATTTCATATCAGATAATGAGAAAAACATGAATGTATCTTTTATATAGTGTATGTAAAGTTCTGGTTTCAACTGTATGTCTCTCATATGGCTTATAGATTCCTGATTTTGTTTTTCTATGTATGACAAAGAAGCTGATACTTTGTGTGCCTCCCTTCATAAGGCTCACGTGTTGTGTTTTTTTTTGGTCTTTTTTTTGCAAATTAAAAGCTGTGTTTACAGTTCCAGCAAAAGCTGTGAAATTTCGGAAATCTCACGGAATTTTTTTTCTGAATGCATTGGAAAATTGCTGCATTTTTTTAAATCTGCAAGCATGTCAATTCTTTCAGCATTTGTGCAGCCAGGGGCATAACATCAACAGTTATCTCTAGGCTCTAGAGCAGAGGTCCCCAATGTCAGTCCTCGAGGGCCGAACCAGTGCAGGTTTTCAGGATCTCCTTAGTATTGCACAGCAGGCAATGATTCCAATCCCTTTGCAATAGTAAGGAAATCCTGAAAACCTGCACTGGTTCGGCCCTCGAGGACTAACATTGGGGACCTCTGCTCTAGAGTATAGGGGCCCCAAAAGTCCCTTTGGCCTCTAGAAAAAGAATATTGCAATTAAAGATTTGTAATAATTGGGGGCTCTGTCGGAGTTCTCGCATAGGGGTCCACTGTGTGCAGCAATGGGTAATTGCAAAAACGCTAGCAGTTTTTGCAGCCAAAAATACTGGTGTACAGCTGGACGTGAAACTCATTTATTTTTGGTGATTATTTTAAGTATTAAACAGTAATGTCTTCGCACGCTCATCAATATTTAGCGTTTAAGTTTTTATTTTTCATTGCAATGTAATTTGAACATTTAAAAAAAACACAATCCTTTTGTTTCTTCCCACTTTAAGCATAATTTAAGTAAATTAGTGATATGTGTTAAAAGGAAACAATTAAATTGAAGTACTTGACTCTCAAAAACAAAATACATGCAGAAATTTATTTTAAGCAATCCAGAAAATAAATATAACATTTTGATCCCAAAGCCTGGACTTTCATTAAATATTGCACAAACAAATGAATATAAAATAAAAGCATATGCAATAAAAAAAAAACAAATTAAGCAAATAAATTAAGAAAATGTGACTAATGTTATACCTTCTGGCAATGGAAAATGCTATTATATAACTCTGTAGCTCTGGAGAGGAACAGAAGCACACTCAAAATAGGGCAAAATATAATAATAATTTATTCATTTATATAGCGCTATTAATTCGATAGCACTTTACATACATAAGTAATGCTATCTCTCTTGGAGCTCACAATCTAAGCATCCTATCAGTATGTCTTTACAATGTGGGAGGAAACCGGAGTGCCCGGAGGAAACCCACACAGGGAGAACATTCAAACTCCTTGCAGATGTTGTCCTTAGTGTCCTTGGTGGGAATTGAACCCAGGACTTCAATCTTCTGGTAAAGGATAAATATAAGTGATAGTAGTGCTCACGACACGTAAAAAATCATTGAAAGCTGCTGCTGCCCTGTAGCTAAAGATGTATGTGCTCAGCAACGTTGACCAGACCTTAATTCGCTTGTTAGGGCTATGGCTTGTTCACTTTCATTGTTAGGAAAGGCCAGGTGATGCAGATGTCACAGCTTTATAAAAACCCAGCCTCCTCTAACCTTGTGCCAAAATCAGAAGCCATAGGTTCTTCTTAAGCGGCTGCCTAGCACTCTGAAAATAAATATGGTGGAGGCCCTCAAAGCAGGAGAAGGCTGTAAGAAGATAGCAAAGCATTTTCAATTTGTCCTTTCCTCAATTCAAAATGTAGTTAAGAAATGGCTGGTAACTGAAAAAGTGGAGGTCAAGATAAGGTCTGGAAGACCAAACAAAATTTCAGTGAGAGCCGCTGGTAGGATTGTTGAGAGGCAAATCAGAATCCCCTCTTGACTGCAATAGACCTTCATGAATATTTAGCTGACTGATCCATTACCAGTCGGTTCCAGTCCACACCTGCCAAGATTACCAGCCTGCTCCAGTGTCATTACACTTGTACCTGCCTGACTCAGCTATCTGACTGTTCCAGTCTACACCATATAATGTCCATACTCCTGGGGCCAGCTTTCGCAGCCCAGCCCTCCGAGTGGCACCTGGTATCGGCCTGCAGCACAACACCCTCACCATCCGAGGCTCTGGTAAAGATTAGGTCAGAAATAGTAGTCAAGCCCCTCCAAGTCGGCTGGCTGCTGAGGCCCAGTGGATCCACTCCTGGATGCTCACCCCCATGAGCGTTACAACAACCCAGGAATCTCACAGAACTGGAAGACTTTTCCAAGGAAGAATGGATGAAAATCTCTCAAACAAGAATTGAAAGACTCGCTACAATTAAAGAGAATTTTGTTTACGTACCGTAAATTCTTTTTTCTTTAATCATCAATGGGAGACCCAGACAATGGGGTTTAGGGCACTGCCCTCCGGAGGTCACACTAGGTACTACAAGTTTGTAGACACCGCCTCCTCCGCTTATAAACCCCTACCGCAGGGAACATCCTCAGTTTGGTCTACAAGCTGCGAGGAGGAAATAAACCATACCCGAAACATCGGGAAGAATGCCGTACACAAAACGGTTCAACATCCCGGCAAACACTGTCTCAACAGAGAACAGAGCAAATGCAAAAACATGCAAAGGAACAACTGGGTGGGTGCTGGGTCTCCCATTGATGATTAAAGAAAAAAGAATTTACGGTACGTAAACAAAATTCTCTTTTTTCTGGTCATCATAATGGGAGACCCAGACAATGGGGATGTCCTAAAGCAATACCCCAGGGCGGGAAGAGTTCCTCAACAAGACGGATAACACATGGTTCCCTTTTAAAAGTGGGCAACCGCCGCCTGGAGAACCCGCCTGCCCAAACTTGCATCCGCAGAGGCATGGGCATGCACCATATAGTGCTTAGAGAAAGTGTGCAGGCTGGACCAAGTGGCCGCCTGACACACCTGTAGAGCAGACGCTCGATGTCGCAATGCCCAGGAGGCACCTACGGCTCTGGTAGAGTGAGCCTTCAATCCCACCGGGAGAGGCAAACCAGAAGTCCGGTAAGCCTCCTGGATGGATGCCTTAATCCATCTGGCCAATGTCGATTTCGACGCCGCAGACCCCTTACAGCGACCTGTCGTAAGAACAAATAAGGAATCCGAACTCCTAAAGGAGGCGGTCCTAGACACATAAATGCGTATAGCTCTCACGAGATCCAGAGTATGGAGGTCGCGTTCAACCTGATGAACGGGAGCGGGGCAAAATGATGGGAGAACAATCTCCTGGTTCAGGTGGAAAGTTGAAACCACCTTTGGCAAGAATTCTGGCCGTGGACGCAACACCACCTTGTCTTGGTGAACCACCAGAAAGGGTGACTTGCACGATAGTGCAGCCAATTCTGAGACCCTCCTCAGAGATGTAATCGCCACCAGAAAGGTCACTTTCTGGGATAGACGAGATAGAGAAACCTCCCTCAGAGGCTCAAACGGCGGTTTCTGCAATGCCGCTAGGACCATGTTAAGGTCCCAAGGGTCTAGAGGTCTCTTGTAGGGCGGAACCATCCGTGACACCCCCTGCAGAAATTGACGGACCTTCGGGAGGAGCGCCAATCGCCTGTCAAACAGCACAGAAAGTGCTGATACTTGACCTTTCAAAGAGCCAAGGGATAATCCCAATTCCAAACCCGACTGTAGGAAAGCCAACAACGTCGGGATGGACAAGGGCCACGGAGACCGTCCGCCAGAGGCACACCAAGTAAAAAAGATTTTCCACGTTCTGTGGTACATCTTCCTGGAATCTGGCTTCCTAGCCCGATTCATAGTGGCAACCACCGTAGGGGAGAAACCCCTGGATGTCAGCAGCCAGGCCTCAAGAGCCATGCAGTCAATCTGAGGGCCCTGGAATTGAGGTGGAAGAATGGGCCTTGCGCGAGTAAATCTGCGCGTTCTGGAAGAGCCCACCTGTGTCCGCCTGACAGTTGCCACAGGTCCGGATACCAGGACCTCCTGGGCCAGTCTGGAGCCACTAGAATGGCTACGCTGCACTCCGACCTGATTTTCCACAGCACCCTGGGAATCAGAGCCAGAGGCGGGAACACATATGGTAGATGGAATCTGGACCAAGTCAAGATCAGGGCGTCCGCTCCCAGAGACTGGGGGTCCCATGACCTCGCCATGTATTGCGGAACCTGATGATTCAGCCGTGAGGCCATCAGATCCACGTCCGGAGTGCCCCATCTGCTGCAGATGTCCTGGAAGACGTCTGGATGAAGAGACCACTCTCCGGCGTCCATCCCCTGCCGGCTCAGATAGTCGGCCTCCCAGTTTTCGACCCCTGGGATGTGAACTGCGGAGATCAGGCAGTTGTTGTCCTCCGTCCAGGACAGGATGCGGTGGACTTCGGCCAGAGCCTCTGCACTCCTGGTTCCTCCTTGATGATTTATATAAGCGACGGCCGTCGCATTGTCGGACTGAACCCGAATGGGTTGTCCTGAGAGGAATCTCTGAAAAGCCAGGAGTGCCAGATAGATCGCCTTGATCTCCAGTACGTTGATCTGCAACGCCGACTCCGACTGAGTCCAGAGGCCTTGGGCCCTGTGGTGCAAGAACACCGCCCCTCAGCCCTTCAGACTGGCGTCGGTGGTCACCACTAACCATGACGGTTTGATGAAGGACCGGCCCCGAGACAAGTGATGTGGCTGTAGCCACCACTGCAGGGAATCCCTGGTCGGTTGGGAAAGTGTCACCAGCCGATTCAGAGAGATCGTCCTCTTGTCCCACCTGCGGAGAATCTCCAGCTGAAGAGTACGGAGGCGAAATTGTGCGAACGGCACCGCCTCTATTGCTGCCACCATGCGCCCCACCAGCTTCATCAACACCCGTAGGGATGATTGTGGTGACAGGAGGACTGCTTGTACTCCTGATTGGATCGCCATCTGTTTGACTCGTGGCAGAGACACCAGGGCTGAGGCTGTGTTGAAGTCCATGCCCAGATATGTCAAAGACTGGGTCGGAACTAGCGTTGACTTCTGAATATTGAGGAGCCAACCGAACTGTTCCAGAGACCGCATGGTCACATCCAGGCTCTCTTGACAGAGATGTTCCGATGGCGCCCTGACCAGCAGGTCGTCTAAATAGGGAATGACGGCATGTCCCTGCATGTGCAGGAGAGCCATCATGGAGGCCATCACTTTTGTGAACACCCGCGGTGCCGAGGCCAACCCGAACGGCAGCGCCACAAATTGGAAGTGTTCTTCCCCACTGCGAATCTCAACCAGCGCTGATGAGCCGGTGCAATGGGCACGTGAAGGTAAGCGTCTCTGATATCTATGGACGCTAGGAAGTCCCCCTGTGACACAGCTGCGATCACGGAGCGCAGTGATTCCATACGGAACTTCCGAACCAACACGTGACGGTTGAACAACTTCAGGTCCAGTACTGGGCGGAAGGATCCGTCCTTCTTCGGGACGATAAAGAGGTTGGAGTAAAACCCCCTGAACCTCTCTCCGGAAGGCACCGGGACCACCACTCCGTCTCTGCGGAGACCCTCCAACACCTGATAAAAAGCCTGAGCCTTTTCTGGTGACGGGACCGACCGATGGAATCGGAATATCGGCTTTGACGTCAGCTCTATCCTGTACCCTCGCGAGATCACGTCTCGAACCCACTGATCTTGAACGTGAAGCAGCCACTTGTCCTGAAAGCGAGACAAGCGGCCCCCCACCTGTGGGGAGGCAGGATGAGAGAGCGAGTCATGTAGAGGCGGGTTTGGGGGTGGCAGCTGCCGCCCCCGCCGGCTTCTTTGGACGACTCTTAGAGCGCCACTGGGAAGCGGGCTTTCCCCCTCGGTCCGTGCGAGCGGACGGTGCTGATGACTGCGAGCTGGAACAAAAGGACCACTGTTTTGGGTTCCTTTTAACGGTATACCGTGGCTTAGGCTTATTCTGCGGTATCTTAGACTCAGCAGAATCCTTAATCAGCTTGTCCAGTTCGGTGCCAAAAAGCCTGTCACCAGCAAACGGAAGATTCTGCAAAATCTTCTTGGATGTGGCATCTGAGTCCCAAAGACGCAGCCACAACAACCTGCGGATCGCTATAGCATTGGCCGAAGCCACGGCTGAGCGAGTGGCAGTTTCCAGAGTCGCCGTCCTGGCGTAGTCCGCATAGGCCCTTGCCCTTTCGGTAAGTGCTAGGACCTCTGGACTGGACCTTGCCAGGTCAGTGATACCATCCAAGCAGGTAGTAATCGCTTGTAAGGTCCAGACCGTGGCAAAATTAGGGGCAAAAGAAGACCCTACAGCCTCATAGGAAGACTTGGCGAGCTGCTCGACCTGTCTATCCGTCGCATCCTTCAGTGAGGAGCTATCAGAGGCAGAGAAAAGGGAGCGTGCAGCAATCCTGGTCATGGAAGCGTCCACCTTCGGGGACTGCGACCACTCCTGAAGCACCTCCTGGGGGAAGGGGAAGCGATTGTCCTTGGTTTTACGGACATAACGCCGCCCAGGATGTAACCTGGGAGCTCTAACCACCCTTCCAAAATTAGTGTGGTCCATGAAGGAGCCACTTGGTCTAGCCTCAGGCCGCAGCCATTGATAGACCTCCTTCGGGTGCACCGTCACCTCCTCAGGGGGTGTCACGAGACGTAAAGTCTCGTTGATAGAGGACACCTGGTTCAGATACGGACACAGACCCGAAATGTGAACCCCCATCATCGTCCTCACCATCAGAGGAACGCTCCTCCTCAGAGAGAGCCTGGAGCTCGGGTGACTCCTCACGACGAGCCCGCTTAAGGGGTCTCACAGCAGAAGAGGGAGACACCCGGGGGTAACTGGACGGAGTAGCTGGGCTATCCAGCCTCCTATTAAGTGCCTCCAGGGATTGTGACATGGAGGACAGCTGAGACAACAGATTTTCATTGATCTTATTCTGAGTCTCCCATGGCCCTGAGATCACCTGAACCTCAGGGTATAGCACCGGAGCTGCTGACTCAACAGTGCCAGCCCGGGCCTCTGGGCGTCCGCAGTTATTGCAGGACCCCTCCACCAGTGTTCCATTGCATGTAGCACAGGTAATGGTGGTCTCTGCCGCCCTAGCAGCACGCTTCCCGGCTGAGGACATCGCCACAGTAGGGGAAGATAAGCCAAAATGCAGACAACAAAACCGGGAGTCCCGGTGGCTTACCGACCGCAGTAAAGCGGTATAAGGAAGCGGTGTGTGTGTGTGTGACCTCCGCGACGGTTTCCGGTCTCCCCTCTTGGAGTGCAGGCGCACGCTGCATACAAATCCCAACCGGGAAGTGAGGGTAAAGATGGCCGCCGACAGTGAAACTGTGGGCGGCGCCGAAGACACGCGGGAAACACACACACACGCCCATCGATGACGTCACCGCACGGGCTGCTTCCCATCCTCCAAGCAGCCTCAGCATGAGGGAGCCGGAGCCCGCAGCGCGGGAAAAAGTGTAACAAGTTATACACAGACTGCATGTACAAACAAACATCCGCAGCCCACGGCCTCAGCCCCTGTGACACACAGGGCGGTCAGCCAGGGTGACCCCAGCACAGGGTACACCCGCAGAACCGCGGACCCGAGGGTATTGCAGCCCAGTGGTGTATACAGCAGCCCCTATATACAGCACCCCAGTGGTATTGCAGCCCCAGTGGTATGCAGCCCTGTATACAGCAGCCCCAGTGGTATTGCAGCCCCGTGGTGTATACAGCAGCCCCTATATACAGCAGCCCCAGTGGGTATTGCAGCCCCAGTGGTATTGCAGCCCCTATATACAGCAGCCCCAGTGTGTAGTATACAGCCCCTGTATACAGCAGCCCCAGTGGTATTGCAGCCCAGTGGTACTGCAGCCCCTATATACAGCAACCCCCAGTGGTATTGCAGCCCCAGTGGTAGTATACAGCCCCTATAAAACAGCAGCCCCAGTGGTATTGCAGCCCAGTGGTAGTATACAGCCCCTGTATACAGCAGCCCCAGTGGTATTGCAGCCCCAGTGGTACTGCAGCCCCTATATACAGCAGCCCCAGTGGTATTGCAGCCCCAGTGGTAGTATACAGCCCCTGTATAACAGCAGCCCCAGTGGTATTGCAGCCCCAGTGGTACTGCACCCCCTATATACAGCAGCCCCAGTGGTATTGCAGCCCCAGTGGTAGTATACAGCCCCTGTATTACAGCAGCCCCAGTGGTATTTGCAGCCCCAGGGTACTGCAGCCCCTATATACAGCAGCCCCAGTGGTATTGCAGCCCCAGTGGTAGTATACAGCCCCTGTATACAGCAGCCCCAGTGGTATTGCAGCCCCAGTGGTACTGCAGCCCCTATATACAGCAGCCCCAGTGGTATTGCCAGCCCCAGTGGTAGTATACAGCCCCTGTATACACAGCCCCAGTGGTATGCAGCCCCAGTGGTACTGCAGCCCCTATATACAGCAGCCCCAGTGGTATTGCAGCCCCAGTGTAGTATCCAGCAGCCCCGGTAGTAATAAACAGGCCCCCCCCCCCTCCTTATCACGTCCCCCCAGGCTGCGGCAGCTGTTAAAATAACAAACACTGTATACATCACCTTCCGACGCAGCTCTCCGCTCACCCCGGTCCTGTGCCCTCCGCTCCCCGGCTTCTTCTTCCTTGATGTGCCGACTTCTGGGGACGCGCGCCAGGAAATGACGTCATCTCCTGCGCCCGGTCACATGACACCGGCACATCAAGAAGAAAGAAGCCGGCGAGCGGAGGGCACAGGACCGGAGGAGCGGAGAGCTGCGTCGGAAGGTGATGTATACAGTGTTTGTTATTTTAACAGCTGCCGCAGCCTGGGGGGGGACGTGATAAGGAGGGGGGGCTGTTTATTACTCCCGGGGGAGCCATATTAAGGAGGGGGCTGTGCAGTGCAATATGCACGGCATCCCCCCCGCTGATGGACGGGGGGATGCCGTGCATATTCATTGCACTAAAAGGGCGGCCCCACGTGACCGCATGCGGTCACGCGGCCCCTCCTGCCCTCCTCCAGCCCCCGGTCACCCGCCCCCCCCACAACAGCAAAACCGTATGACCCTGTATAAGCCGAGGGGGGACTTTTCAGCCCAATTTTTGGGCTGAAAAATCGGCTTATACACGAGTATATACGGTAAATCTATTTGACCTCCTACGCAAAGCAATTGGACTTTGCCTGGCTCACCACACATGGATAGCTGAATGACAAACTTGGCTAATATACGATTAATATGCCCATTTATTGACATTCAAAAAGTATTAGTAGCTTTTACTGAACGCTACATGTGAATCACCAAAGAAAAAAGTGCAAGTATTAGGTGCCAAATCTTAATATCTTATGAGGATCCACATCTAAAAAAACAACCAAGCTCTGAGTTCATGATGGTTGAACAGAAAAGCCAACAACTATGCTGCAATCTGAGTTCTTGTGTCTTAAGCCCCCGTCACACTAAACAAGATCGCTAGCGAGAGCGCTGCTGAGCCACAACAGCGACCTCAACAGCGATCTCGCTGCTGTGAGATCGCTGCCTGTTACGAACCGTTCTGGACCATTTTTGGTCATCGGGCACCGCTGGGCAGCGTGCATCGTTGTGTTGACAGGGACAACGACCAACGATCTAAACCCACTACGCCCAAGATGACAAGAGTCCCAATGACCGCCATATTGTTGCTGCCATCGCTGGTGAGATCTGACTTTTGACATCTCACTAGTGACCCCGACAGCGACTCACTAGCGATCCTGGCAGGTCGGATCGCTGTCGGGATCACTGTTGCGTCGCCAAGTGTGACGGAACCCTTACTGAGGGTGCAGAGAGTTCACTTCTGAGAAAACAATGGACAACTGACTCATTAGACAACTTCAGGACTTTAATTGTAAAGGTATTTAACGGTAGATACAGTCTGTGATATAATGGCCATAATTCACTAGAAAAGCAGGCATGTGAGAGATAACATGGTGGTTACATTCACAACAGATGTGTTCTACAATTTCTAGGAAGAATTCCAAGGTTTACATATGGGTCTAAGTCAGGGCTCATAGGTCGAGTTCTCATTACATTTGCCTCTAAATTCGTGGCTTGCGGGGCTTATAAAACAAGATTTGGCATATGCACTGACGGGCCTATTGATGTACGGTAATTGCTATTTCTTGATGTCTGCCTCAACTACCCTTATCTTGCCAAATAATGTCCTTCAAAGAAAAATTATGACTCCATCTCCCATCATTATAGTCAACAATGTGCTTGTTAGAGTCAATGTCTGAATCCTGCTTTGCATGAGTTTCAACCCAAGCCCCAACAGAACATAGTAGGGCAAACATGATGTGAAGTTAGCCAAAAGGGTAACGTTTCTATTTGTGGAGAATACAAATTCTGCTTAAGGAGACTTTTATGTCATGCAATGCTCCTTAGGAATATAAATATGCAATAGTCTCTGCAGAGAAAAAGTACTGGATCTGGAATTAGAGGTCCAGTCCTCTTCCTCTCTAAAATGTTATTTTCATAAGTTTAAGTAAGCATTTGATCAAATGAAAATGATATATGCAGTAATACCCGTATAGTTCATATATTGTTACCACAAGTATTACTCTTGTAGGGACTCTATCAGCAGCTTTTTGCTATGTGGACAGCATGCTCTAGGGGTTTTTAAAACACAGATTTCAACAATAGTTTCTGTTTTCAAGCTTTGTGATGGTCTTAATTTACAATGATTGTTTTTGTCATAGCTCGGTTTTGGGACTCGATCGAGTGATATGTTGCTGCACGGTTGGATCTCTCTTTGCTGAGCTACTTACCTTTTTATTTCTGTCAAATGCCGATGGTTGCAATTGTCTTGATCGCCTTACCTGGTTCACTCCTCTACAGTGTTTTTCATTGTGCTGTATTGGTCTTCCAATTACATTCTAGGTTGGTTTTTATATGTTCCCTTTAACTGCACTTCATTGCTGGCTATACCTAAAGGTGGACTTGAGCTTAGAGTTTAAGCCCTACAGTAAGGGGCTTACCTTGTTGGGTAAACCTTGTTAAATCCCTGCAGTTTTAGCTGGTATGTTTTCCTTCTCAGCTTTGTTTTTTGTTAAACTTGGGTTAGGTTTCTGAGAAGCTTTAGGTATTTGCTTATTTATTATTATAATATTTATGAATATAGCGCCATTAGGCTCCATGGCACTTTACAAGTGTAGGGGCAGACGAGGACAAGAACATGAAAAAGATGAAAATTGAATTATACAGGTACAGTAGGGCAGAGGATTCTGTCCACGAGGGCTCACAGTCTATAGGGGACGGGTGGGGGGACAGTAGAAGGGGAATTTGTATCTGTCTTTAGCTTGCCCTTCTATTTTATGTGAATGTATGTTAGTTTTTTCATTTTTGTGTTTTTGTATCCTACACAATTCGCGTTCCCCTTGTTGGCAATGTGTTGTGGCCTCCCATCTGGTTCTTCAGGAGGTATGAGAAACTCCTTGACGCCTTTTTAGGAAGTCAGGTCTGAGGTGGTGTTAGTTGTGTGACTAGGGTATTTCTAGTCTGTACAGGGGTCAGGGTCTCCCTTTAGTAGGGGTTCATTTTTTCAGCTACCCATGTGTGAAAGTGTTCATAACAGCTTAACATTTGTTTGGCCTACAGCAGCACGTGTCTAGTAGTCCGACACACCCCCCTCTAGTGATAATCAGCTTAAAATCTAAGACATTGTAGATAGAGTGCCTGGTGTGGCTGGGGTTAACCTCAGCTCCCGCTGCAGTGCTAAATCTAAAAACTGTGATTGTGTCACAACTGCTGCACCCCCCCCCCGTCAAACTAACTGTTACATTGTTGAATTCAGAATCTCTTTGCCTACATCATGCTACTCTCATCTGAGGTAGCAAAAAATGACCTTTGGTTTTCATTGGCTTTTAAGCCGTAATCATCAACATTTACATAAATAAACACTTTAAATAGATCACTCTGTTAGTAATTGACGCGCCCCAGGGTCGTGGGGTACACGGAAATGTGCTTTGATGCTTCCTGGGGAGTCACAGGGGGCGAGACCTGAAGTTGTAGTGCAGGGCAGGGGACAACGGAATGATTCGAGGACATAGCCCGGGGGCAGTTTCACTCATTTACTCACAGTTCTTTAGCAGTCAAGTCCAACCGGGTGCTGTGTCCTACAAACAAGGGGTTCAGCCTCTCCTGGGTAGATTAGAGAAAAAACTAAGCCGTTCTGTGTTTCCTTTGCTAGGTCATCTCACTTGTGCTGGCTCTCTCCCTCCTGCCATGTACCCAGGCTTAGTGTCCTGCGCTAGTGGCCACAGACTCTACCGGGCAATAACTGATGTGGTTTGGCTGCTGCTCCTGGAGATACAGCAGCCTCTGGTTGGTTAGCTGAGGCCTGACGTTCCTCTACTAAAACTGTCCCCTCTGCGGCCCTGGTCCCTCCACTGCCTAAGACCGGCAATGGATGCGAGCCTCATGGGTGGCTTACTCTCTGCCCGTGCCCCTTGGACCCCTTCCTTCTTTGGAGCTCCTGCCTGGCTCTCTCTCTGGGACGAGTTCCTCCAGCTCCCCGTCCCTGGTCACAGTTCTTTCCAGCTCCCACACTGGAGCTCAGCTCTCCTGCTGCTTCCTTTCACTCCTCCTCTCACTTCTCTCTGACTGACTACTCACTTTCCACTTCCTGGTGTTTCCTCCAAACTGTCCTGCTTTCCTGTCACTTCCTCTAAGTGTCTTCCTCTTCCTACTGTTCCACCCACCAACTCTCTTAGTCCCATCTCCAGCCAGGGATGGGGTTTGATCAGTCCCAGTACCTTTCTGGTCCAGAGGCCTAATGGTGAATGTGGTGTGTGGGTACCGGGTAGTGTTCCCTCCTTACCTGGGGTTAGGGGTACCACACCTCTAGCTAAGGTGTACAGTACCTCTGTGGTGACTGGTCCTCTGGGGCGCCACATAATGACTATAATATATGCTTTTCACTTTTTGTATAGATTACTGAAAAAATACATTTTAACGATTTTTCTAATTAATTGAGGTGCACTAAATGTATGTAAGACTTATTTTTTATATAATCTGCCTTCGATTTTTCGTATCCTTTTTTTGTCATAGCACAATGCATTCTGTTACTGTGAATCTTAAAAAACACAACTTTTCTGGGAAAATAATCCAAATCTTTGATTTTGAAATAGTATTTGGTGTTGGTTCCACAGCTGGTTATGTTTAGAAGTACATGTCTACTGCCAGATACTGTATGTGGTTGCTATGTATAATTTCCCAGAAGTCATAGCTATCTCTAGTCACTGTACTTAAATTTCCTAATTACCTGTATTTTACCTGCAGTTCTAAGGCTGTAGTTTAATTTTGTGGCCACAATGCAGATTTTCTGGCGCGATCGTGTAGAACCGCAACATTTTGCTTCATTTTGGAAAGTTGCAGCAAAAAAGTGATGTTAGTGTAAAGTATGAATGCAACCTAAGACACACGTTATTCACGTCATATGTCAATCTCATATGTTTATTTGTGTTGTTGAAGGGGTGGTAATAGGGTAAGAGAAACATGCCTGATTTCTTCTAGCAACAGAGTGCTCTTATCCATAACAATTTCTTGTGTAATTTGTAGCCAATCTGTTGGTCCATAGTTGACCATACAATAAGCACTGGCCACATGGCAATATTGGTAGAGATTGGCAGAAACCTGAAAAAAGTAGCAACACTTCTAATCAAATATGGCTCTAGCAAAACGTTTGGTAAGTTTTTTCTAGAAAACTGGGATACAATGAATCAGTTTATAAGTTCTTATGCTAATGTACAGCAGATCAACACAAACATATGGCCTGTAGATTGCAGGCACCCTGCACAAGAGTTCGTTTGAGCCTGCAGGCACCGAGAAATGCCGGCTCCCTTCTTGTATTCAAATGTATTCACATTCTTTTAGACACAAATACATTTTAACACTTGAATACGGGACTAGAGAAGCACTTGTCAGCCCCCACCCCAGTACAGCAGCATGATGAGGTCACCACATTGCTTCCCTCATAACACTGCTGCTGTCACTACAATACCGCGGAGACAGCAGAGAGATAAGATTCTCCACGAAGAAGCCAAAGATTAAATGTTCTCTTATTCTAGTTGAGGGGGCTTGGTGGAGGGGAGAGTTGGTGTTAAGGACAGGCATAATTATGGTGCAATAGAGAGGTTGTGAAAAGGTGGCACAGTATAGAAAGGTCAAGATGCAGAGAGGCAGAATATTATGGAGGGGGCAGTGTGGGGTGGATGTTATGGAGAGGAACAGTGTGATTGTGGATGTTACGGAGAGGGCAGTGTGGTGTGGATGTCATGGATGTTATTCACATCGCTCTTTTGTACATCAGCTAATGGCCTCCAACACAGCTCCTCAGCTGATTGCACAGAGCAGAGTGATGTGAATGGAGGAGTCATATAAGCTCACAGGAGCTGTGTACTGACAGCCTGTGCTCAGCACTGTCCCTGCCTGAGGTAAACCTGATACACTGATCAGCTGTAGTGTGAATGCTGTGTAGGCCCCACACCCTATATAGGCTGTATTCATGTGTGGAGCTGAAGACCGATCTCCCTGACAACGAGCATATATCAGGTTTAGGAACAGCCTAGTGGTAACATCTTCTGGAAGGTTTGAAAGGTTTTCTTACTTCGACATTTGGGCGTTCCAGTCCCTCCCCCATTGAGACTCAGATAGTGGACATACATATTCCATTGCAGTTTACAATGTGCCCATTTTAGCGTTGGGCAAAACCCTCCTCGCCTTCTCCTCCACCTCCATGACATTTGCGGCCCTAAATTCAAATGTTCAGAGGGCTTGCAGTAGGCAGGAAACCTGAGATTGCTGAGGACACCAGAGATGGCCCTCTAACGTTTTGGAGGGATCGCTCTTACTTAGACATTTGGGCGGTCCCTCCCTCATTGATACTGTGATAGTGGAATACATATTTTATAGCAGTTTACAATGTGCCCATTTTAGCATTGGGCAACACCCTCCTCCATCCACCTCCATGATATTTGTGCCCTAAATTAAAATGTTCAGAGGGCCTGCAGAAGGCAGGAGACCTGAGATTGCTGTGAGCCCAGAGATGGTCCTGAAACGTACGTTTTGGAGGGACCAGCATTAACTTAGACATTTGGGCGGTCTCTCCTCATTGACACTGTGATAGTGGAATACATATTTTATAGCAGTTTACAATGTGCCCAATTTAGCGTTGGGCTTCACCCTCGCATTATTGTGGCCCTAAATTCAAATGTTCAGTGGCCTGCAGTAGGCAGTAAACCAGAATTTAGTGAGAGCCCTTATGTAGGCTCTGTTACATACATTTGGAGGTGCCCTCATCTAGAATTTTGGAGGTCCCTTTTGTGTACATTTGAGAGTGCCTTCACTTATTCATATTGTAGGGCCCTCACTCTATTATTTAACTCATTTAATGGCAGAGAACTACCTAGAAAAAGGGCAAGAGACATGGGAGTAATAGAAGGTAGCAGTGAGAGGGGCCTGCGATCTCAGGTTTGGCTGAAATCTATGAACCGGAATGATAAGCTGAGGTAGTCAGCTGGATGACGAGCTCATATATATCTCTTGTGCAAGTCAATGGACAAAGGATATATGGTGCCCCCTCCAGGATGGGTTGGAGAAGCTTTTCCAAATGGCTCAGGAGATTGTGATTGACATTATTCCCCAGATTATACAGGATGAGGAGACCTCTTGATACTCTACTACTTGTATGTGCATTGTATTTCCAAAAAATGACCCCTGCGGGCTGTGTCATAGGTGCAGGAAGAATACCATGACAAGGACTTTCCTTGACAAACATTATCTACGATGGACTACTGTAATAGTTGTGGTCCTCAATTCAAGTTTTCAGAGTGCCATTAGTCGGTCATCAACAGTGAGTGTAAATTTCGATTGAATATGTATCCCCTATCTCATTCATAATGTGGCACAGGCAGCAATGTTTTTCGCCAGATAGGGTGACTGACAATAGATTTTGATTGAATATGTGCCCCCTATCTCAGTCACAATTATGCACAACCCAGCAATGTTTTTCTGCCAGATAGGGTGACTGACAGTAGATTTCGATGAATATGTTTCCCCTATCTCAGTCACACTGTGGCACAAGCCAACAACGTTTTTCTACCAGACAGGGGATACATATTCAATCAAAATCTACTGTCACTCACCCTATGTTCAGTCACAATGTAGCACAACCAGTGAAAATGTTCTGCCAAATAGGGGGTGACTGACTGTAGATCTAGATTGAATATGTATCCCTTATCTCAGTCACAATGTGGGACAAACCTGTGACAATAGCCTCCAATCGCAAATATTAAGTTTTGTAGGACCACATGTACATTCCAGATTTGTCCACTCGCACATGTTCATAGTGTTTTGCAAAAAATTAGCCTCTATGGGCTGAGTAAGGTGGTTGACGCAGGAAAACACCATCCCAAGGGCCTCCAATCACACAGACTAGTTGGCTGGAGTAGGAAATAGTGTCCTAGATTGTCCATTGCACAATGTGCATAGGGTGTGTAAAAATTAGTCCTATGGGCTAAATTAAGGTTAATGCAGAAATCCACCATACCAAAGGGCCTCCAATCCAGTTAGGCTGTAGTAGGAATAGTGTCCCAGTTTGTCCATTGCACTATGTGCATAGGGTTTCCAAGAATTAGGCCCAATGGGCTGAGACATGCTTTACAAAGAAAAGAAACGGGTTTTAATGGGAAGGGGTTGATGTTAACAGCAGCAGCATGAAAAATCTGCATTTTTGGTGAATTTAGGTTAGCTTGCTGTCATCTGGTGGGATTAGAAACTGTAGAGATATTCAGTCCTTGTTGAAGTTAATCAAAAGTAAGTCTGTTGCATTTTCCGTTGAAAGGCGTGTGCACCTATCAGTGATGATTGATCCAGCGGAGCTGAAAACACACTCTGACATCACACTAGCAGCAGGGCAGGCAAGCACCTCCAAGGCGTATAAAGAGAGGTTGCACAAATGTTCGGCTTGGACAACCAATAATTAACAAGAACTGAAGTGTCAAAGAACGCACGTGTGGTTCCATTAAGTACCTTGACCATGTTCTGCAAATTCTCCCTCCTTAGCATTGTTACAGGCACAGATAGCCCTTGTTGTTGTTGTGGTTATTGAAACTTCCCAATTTCTGCACATTTTCCCCCACCTCCATTCATACGGTAGCCACTATAGTCATCCATTATTATAATACACCTCCATTATCCTTCATTTAGTATAATGCAGCCTCATAGTCCTCCATAAAGTATAATGCAGGCCCTTCACATCCCTCATCTAGTATAATGCAGCCTCACAGCCATCCTATAGTATAATGCAGCCTCATATCTCCCTCACATCCCTCCATATAGTATAGTGCAGCCTCATATCCCTCCATATAGCATACTGCAGATTCATATCCCTCCATATAGCATAATGCAGCCTCACAGCCCTCCATATAGTATAATCGAGCCTCATAACCCTTCATAATAGAATAATGCAGCCTCAAAAATCTCCATTATAGTGCAGATTCAAAACTATCCATATAGTGCAGCCTCATAGCCCCTCCATATAGTGCAGCCTTATGCCCCTCCATATAGTGCAGCCTGATAGTCTTACAATCTCCATATAGTAAATGCTCTCTCCTTCTCCCCCATAATCTCCAGCCACCTTGCTACTGATTTATAAAAAAAATAAAGTAAATCTTACTTACTCTCCCGGTTCCCCCGCTGCTCCAGTCTCAGACTCAGGAGGATGAGGCGGCGGCGGTGCCGGCAAAGCAGGAAGTGACGTCTTCGCCTAGGTGGGAGGAGGCAGCACCAGCTGCTTTAATATGCGTTCCGCAGTGGAACACAGGCCGGCAACCGCCGCCTCCCCTCCCCTTCATGACACACTGGCCGTTGCAGTCACATGGATGTGCGTCCTTGGATACGTATATCCATATGAAGTGGGCGCCCAGCGCTGGGATCGGCGGTTGCAGGGTACTGCGGGCAGCCTGGGCACCTTATAGGTCCGGCCTCGTCGCACTTGCGACCCCTGCCAACCGTGATCGTTACGCCACTGGGTTGTTGGATAAAATGTGTATCACGCCGAGGTTCTTGCACAGACAGTTACACTTGAACTCTGCCATGTGGGCCAAACTGGCAAAAGGCAAATCTTCGGTGTACCCAACTGTAGGATCAGTATCCATCCTCTCCTCACGCTGACTCTCCTCCTCCACCTCCTCCTCCTCACGATGACTCTTCTCCTCCACCTCCTCCTCTCCAGCTTATTTACCTGGACTGACATGAGCCTGGGTTGTGTGTCCCCTCTGTAGCATTAGGAGTCCCCTCAGTAGCACAGTAAAAAACAAGTCCTCTTCCTCCTCATCCTTCTCATCTTCCTCCGCATCCCTCAATGTTGCCTCAGAATATTGGCTGGGCTAGGTAGTATCACCTATTCGGAAATGTGACTCCATACCAACATGCTGGCCACTCAAAGCTTTATCTTTGAGTATTATGCAGTGATTATTTCATGGAGACACAGCAGTGGGATGGTTATGCTAATTATAGCCTGATCACCGCTCACAAGGGTTTGTGCAGTACTCAAGTTCTCAAGAACCTCACAAATGTCTGTGATCCACACCCACTTGACAGTTGTTATGTGTGGTACCTGACTCTCAATCTGATGGGCATGTTGAAGCTGGTATTCAGCTACTGCTCTTGTGCTCACTAAGCCTCGCCAACATATGATAGGTAGAGTTCCACCATGTGGGCAGGTCGCAAGTAAAGTTGGTGATTTGGCAATTTCAAGCAATTTGCATTTGCTGTAAGACCAGCAACAAGTTGTAGAGGGAATGGTGGAAATAGGCTGCGAATACACTGCACTTTCCCAGGATCGTACGGCAACGTCAGGGTAAGTTTAAGAAATTCTGAACATACTAGGTTCAGCACATGAGCCCATGCATGGCACGTTGTACCAGCTTGCTGACCTTAAAGCTGCCACCAGATTACGCCATATTATCGCAGATGGCCAGACCGGTGCAGCGGGGAGATCCACAGCTCTCCTGCACTGCGTGGTTTCTGACCTAAACAGATCATCTTTGCAGAGCGTTGTTGCCGCTTTGCTGATGCGCTGCGCTGTGCACAGTCCCCAGCTTGGCATTGATGGGGAGGGTAATTACTGCGGGAAGGATGAGAAGCAGGAGGGGAGAGAGGAACGGAAATATGAAAGAGGAGGAAACCTGACAAAAGTTGTGTGTCCACTATTCTTGGCATGGATAGGATGTGTGCGATGTTCCACTATTGCGACTTTGTCCCCACCTCCACCAGGTTCACCCAGTGTGCTGTGACACAAATTTATTGTCCCTGTCCAAAACTACTTGTCTAGGTGTCAGTTGTTATCTGGACCTTCCACGGTTACGGCGTTGGTGAGAGCACGGTTCAGATTGTTTAACACATGCTTGTGTAACGCAGGGACGGCACACCAGGCAAAATATTGGTGCTGGGAACACTGTATCATGAGGCAAACGCAGTCAAGAGATCACGGAAAGACTGGTTCTCACAAGCCTAGTCGGCAACATCTCGACAGCTAGCAATTTGGCAATGTGGGAGTTTAGTATTTTTGCATGAGAGTGCGTGGCTGCGTATTTATGCTTTCTTTCCAAGGTCTCAGGAATGGACAACATTGGACGCTTTGCTGGGATAAGGATGTCGTTGATGTTTGTTGTGAGTGAGCAACTGCAAGCTTGTGGGCAGGAGGTATGAGCGTCTGCTTCTGAACTGGAGATCCTGAAGGACATGGCCCAAAACGACATGGAAGTGGTTTGACCCCAGATGCAGATTTGGTACCCCTGGTGTTCGACCACCTACTGGGGTGCTTGCTGCCATGCCATGTGGTTTTGCATACTAGTGGACAGAAGACACCTGTGGGTTTAAATGGACTGCTGCGAGGTTATGTAGCAGGCAGTTAGGAAGTTTTGGGAGTACTGCTTCTTTGCATTGGGCAAACACTTTTTAGAATGTGGACAGAAGCCCTATGGGTAAATGGACTGCTGCGAGGTTAGTAGCAGCAGTAGAATTTCTGGAGTACTGCTGCTTTGCGTTGGGCAATCGCCTTTTTAGAATGTGGACAGAAGCACCTGTGGGTTTTAAATGGACCTGTTGCAAGGTTAGTAGCAGACAGTAGGATGTTTTGGAGTACTGCTGCTTTACATTTAACCCTGGGCTGGACACTGACCCTGTTGGAGTCAATGCCCTCCCTGTAGTCTAATTATGTACTGTGTCCTCTTCAGCTCTCAAAGAGCTATTGTTTTTAGGTGGTATTATGCAGCTGCTCAACGGATCCTTTCAACTGTCCCTGCTCCAATACTCTCCCTTCCTAATCTATACAGAGGTACACTAGAGGTAGCCCTGACAGGGCTTAGGTGTTTGAAGAGGCCTAACACTCTCCTAGAAGCTGAGTGATCAGCTCCCTATGCTTGTAGAACGTAGGCTCCGGGATGTAATGCGGGCCAAAATGGCGGGTGGTCAGGGCTTAAAAAGACCTATGAGTCATCTATGATGCTGGGCGGTCAGCAATCACAGTATCAAAGTAATGCCACAAACCAAGATGTCTGCGGCATTACTGTGATTGGTTAAGTACCTCAGCATGATTAATGGCGGCAAAACTGTTGGGCGGGAGATATAAATATTGTAAGGTTGAGTACACAAAAACTCGCAGAATATCGAATAATGCTAATACCGTACTATTCATGCAAAAAAAAGCTAATAGTGACGAAATATACTAATTCATTACTATTCACTAATAATCCACCAATATTTCCATTAGATATACAAACAATCACAGCTCTACAAAAAAGCAATGGTTGAAGCATATTATATAACATTGAAATATAGTTTGAAGTTAAATTGAACAGCATTCATACTAATACTAAAATACCCAAATTTTCTAAAGGTAAAAAAGTTTTATTCTTTTTCTTTCTCTCTCTCTTTTTGGGTGGGTTTAGGATCATATACTTGAGACCACCTTAAATATATTATACACCATTTATCTTATTTTAATTATATTATGAAAAAAAAAAAATGAATAAAAATATATATCCAAATAAATTAAAATGACAAACTTCCAACATTCTGAAAATAAAAAAAGAAATTACCTAAACGTTCTTGAAATCCCCAGACTTACGAAATATTGAGATCTCAGAAGATGTTTTAAGCAAGTAAAGTCATACTGCATTAGTTCAGGAAATTTTATCATAAAGCTGATATAATTAATAGTACTATTACTTATATACATACTATTTTTGGAACAGTTAGGAAATTACTGATCCTCAAGTATAATTTCCATCTTCTATATAGAAGAATAGTGTGATCTATTGATGCTTCCTACACCTTCGTTTGCTTTGCCTTAGAACAGTTTAATTAAAGAAAAAATAACTTTAAAGGGCACCTGTCAGCTACTTTATGCCCCAAACCTATCATCACCTGTCCCTTGCAGCTTCCTAACCTACATCCCTAAGCTGATCTAAATACTGTACTGTAATAGCTAAAGAAAAATAATTTAATAATTTTATAACTTACATGTTCATATGGTAATTAGGATGGTGTCTTTGGAGTGCAGACACTTTGGAGCGTTCTCTCAGGCTTTATGTCCCCCTCTCACTCCGTGGTTATTACAAACAAGGGGACAGAGAGCTTACAGGGGGACAGAAGGAGCGCACAAGGGAGGGGGTTCACAGAGAGCACACAAGGGGGGCACAGAGATCAAATAAGGCACAAGAGAGTGCGTAGGGTGGTATGAGAGCGCACAAAGGGGGCAGGAGCGCACGGCAGAAAGTGCACAAGGGGCAGAAGAGCACACAGGGTGCACAGAGAGTTATAGGTGTGCAAATAGGCGCCCCGGCATACGTCGCCATATTGTGAGAGTTACAGCCAGTGGTGCTGCAGCCGATTGAAACCATACGCCCACAGCCACACGCTGTTGACACATCACCACCAGAGATAAAAGTGTGCATATGCTTATACCTGGCAGCCCACCATCTCTGGACCCCCCATGGGTATGCAAAAATGGTCACGGCTATGACCATGCATACTTACTCACACCACTGCCATATTTTTACACCACAGGAGAGAAGAGAGAGCACAAGATGGGAGACAAAAAAAACATGAGGCGATCGCACAGTGGGGCAGAGAGAGCGCAATAGAGGGACAAATGAGAGCACAGAGGGGAATAGACAGCACAGAGGAGAGAGACTGCACTACAGGGGGAGAGCACACAGGGGGAGATATCTCAAAGGAGAGTGCAGAGGGGAGAAGACAGGACGGGGAACAAAGGACGAGAGGAGCGCATGGGGGAGACAGATCAAAGGAAGAGCACAGAAGGGAAAAAGAGGGACAGGGGGAGCACAATGCCCGCACCAGCACCAGTGCCCACACGAGCCCGCCCCCATCATGATGTCCCCTCCCAATGCAATAGCATCAGGCCATATCTAGTAAAAAATAAACGCTAATTTTGACTTATTAGGCCACAATACAGATTTTCAGTGATCTAATGTGCAGTTCTTGTTTTGCTTGGCTCAAACAAAGCTTCTTCTTGTATAACGATTCTCAGTAATGAGTTCTTGAGAATTAGGACTATATTGGTCCAAAAGCTGACAGACTTCCCAGGACAAGCTGATATTGAGATTTGTCTGCAGCTTGATGTCTGAATTTTTAGCAGGGTAACTTAATGAAACCTCTTTGTGATATTGTCCACATGGTCTCAAAAACCAATCCTTTGGTCTAACTCTGTACAAGTCAAAATTGGAAGTAACTGCTTAAGAGCATAGACCTCCATTTCAATCTTGCTCTGCACCATGATAGACCTTTAGGAATGGTGGCTTGAAGTCACACTGATAATAAAGAATAACACCAGTAGTAAAGAATGGATCACTGTAGACCATTCTTAACATAATCTAATGAGATCAATTGGGTTGGAAAGGTATCTTAAGTGTCTGCAGGCAGCACTGCAGCATGGTGGAGGGTCACTTACATGTTCAGAAGCTGCATGTCAGCAAATGGAACTTGGGAATTTGGTCAGGAATAAAATTTGATAAAAGACAGAAAAAGATCTTTTGTCACTTTCCAAAACACCAACAGTACAATTTGAGGACTCACCGTATGGCTGAAAATGAACTCGTTACGCTCTATTTAACAAATGCAGTTGCTGTATATCAATACAGATAGGAAAAGTGACACTTACCATCTGCAAAAATAAAAAACCTTTTATTAATTCCTCATTAAATGTAGGCTATTACAGAACTAGCGGGGTGCATTTCTATTGAGGAGTGTGTATGCACTAGTTTCTTACTAGCCTGCTTTTTATTGGTTAATTAAGGTTTGTTTGTTTTTACAGATCTTGAGTGCCACATTACTCAGAAATACTTATCTAACTTATAATAACATCAAGGAGACATCTGATTGGCATCCAGATTTATTCTGCTAGCTAGGGCTAATACACCGAATATACAACCAAATTCTGCAAAAAACAAGGGATCTGGAAATGATGATATGGCCACAATGGGGCTACTGATCTCAATACCATCGTAGTCATGTGTGGGATTACACGATTTAGGATAGAAGCATTGGCGTAAGTCTACATTCAACAAAAGATTTATGGTTAGTCTCCCAGGATGTTTGGAGGAACCTCTTGACGAGATTCTTCAAAAATTAGTTGAGTGTTTACCTAGTAAGAACTTGATGTTTTGGTGTTAGTTTTAAAGGTAAAAAGGTTTTGGTCCACACCAGCACATGATGTAATTTTAAGGCCAGGTTTACACATAGCAAACGTTCCAGTGACCAGACTAACGATCGGGAATCGCTGTAACATTGCTATGTGATCGCTGGTGAGATGCCACACAGGCAGACATACCAGCGATCACCCAGCGATGCCCCGAACACCTGACGGTCGCTGGGATCGGTCAGGGTATCGGGCGCATACCTGGGTGTCGCTGGTCGTTTGCACCTGTCACAAATGCCGATTGCATGGGTGTGCCACGGGCGAGAGACCAGCGACCACCGAAAATGGTCCTGGCCATTCCGCAGCAATCAGCGAGCCTATCCCTGGTCACTGCGGCATGTCACCACGCAGCGACACCGCAGCGAGGTCACTGCAACGTCACAAGACCTGAGACGTTCAGTAAAGCAGCGATATCATTAGCGATATCGCTGTGTGTAACGGGGCCTTTAGATTTCTCTTTTGTTCAGTCACTTACATTTTATAATTGATAAAAAATTACCTTTTACACGTCTATGTTTGAAAGCATTTTTAATTTATAAAGCCCAAAAAATCAGTTGTTGCATAAGTTGGTATAATTTTCAATAGTAAGAAACACCTTCATACTGTGAGCAATTTTATAGACAACCAGCAAAAAGAAAACATATAATGAGCACACACCCACTATATAATAAGTAAAATAGGTAAATAGTGATAGTATATGTAAATAAACATACAGTACTTGTTAAACACTGACAAAAAAGACAAAAGCGTCCCCACTACAGCATGTAGCCAGTCAAGACGGTTCTACTTATAATTAGTAAAACCTTACTTTGTAACAGTGACAATGTGAATTAAGGAGAGAGAAAGATCGGGTCCAACTGAATTCCATTTGTCAATAGGAAGTTAATTAATGAAATAGCTAGCTCATGAGAGGCTTATGCCCCATTTTTTGTACAAAGAACAAAAAATACAGGAAAAACACAAAAATTATGCAGCCAGAGCATAAGTTGGTATAAAAAAAAGCCTGCATTCTCATATGAATATCAATCTTAATATCATCAAAAAGTGATATTTTTCAGTAATTCAATATAAAAAATGAAACGCATATATTATATAGAATCATTACACCACAAGTGTTTATTTCTGTAAATGTTGATGATTATGGCTTATAGTAATGAAAACCCAAACGTCATTATCTCATGAAAATTAGAGATAGGGAGGCATGAAGGGTTTAAAAAACACAAGTGTGCCATATTCCACAAGACATCAATGGGTGAATATAAATTGATTTATTAGTCAACGCATTTCAGAACTCCTGAAACATGGCAATATGATATTGATTTGTCCTGAGGAAGGAGCCAGGGAGCACTGAAACGCACTCGTTATATTATATTCACCTCGTGATTGTCTCGTGGAATACAGCAACGACGGTTTTTAACTCTCATCCTCCCCTACTCTAATATGCACCACGTCGGGGACTGCAGCAGCCGGTGATACTGACTTTTATAGTGGTTGTGACTCTCACAACCACACAAGGTGAAGCCTCTGATACCTTTTAGGTCATATTTTATCTCTCAGACCTTCATCCTCTCTACTTTAATTTTTTGAGATAAGACCTTTGGGTTTTCAATTGGCTGTAAGCCAAATCATCAACATTAACGAAAATAAACACTTGAAATAGATCCTCTGTGTGTAATGACCCTATATAATATATGCGTTTCACTTTATGTATTGAAATTACTGAAATAAATTAACTTATTGATGATATTTAATTCAGTGAGTTGCACCTGAATTTGTGCAAATACAGTATGAAATGAGCACCTTCTTTTAACCTGAGGCCACACTCTAATATTAAAACCTTATCATGTGTTAGTGAAAATTTATAAAAAAAAAGGGCAGATAAGGTTGGGATTGTTTCCAATTACCCCATTTTAGGCTCACAATCTACTTTTTTTTATCAGCATGTCTTTGGAGTTTTGGGGGGAAAACCGATGTACACATGGGGAGAAACATGAAAAACCCCTTGCAGTTGATTCCTCGGGGGAAATTTGAACCCAGGGACCATTAACCACTGAGTTATTTGGGCTAGATAAACATGCTTAGTCAAAGGGGGGAAACCCCACGCCCTTTTTTTGTACAAAGTACAAAAAATACAGAAAAAAAGCAAATAATTCATCCAGAACTTTAAGTTGGGTTATTTGTGAAAATAGTATGTGCTCATTTTGTGTTTTAGTTTAGGTTTTGGCAAGTAAAAATGAACACAGTTGTAAAAGGGTGCTCTTATAACTTTTAAACATATGTCAACTTATGCTCTTGCTAAAATTGTTTAGTTTTTTCCCGGTATTTTTTTGTCCCTTTGAAACAAAAAAAATGGACTTGGCCTCTCTTTGAGCTTGGGGGGGCGTTTTAAACTATTATAGCTTCCAAAGAAGGGTTTGGCTGCGGTTGGGTTCCCATCCTTCTTGCCTTAGTCACTGACCCCATGGTAAGGTTTTAAATATCAGTGTTGGACCACCCCGGACTGGATACCCTTTTTCATGGAGGGAAATTTCGCTTTTATGGTTTTTTTTAATTTAAACAAATGTTTTAACCCAGGACATGTTTATATTTATGTAATTCTACCTATTTACCTTTTTACCCTACTGTAATGATACATTGCAGCATATTTTCCCAATACTTGCTTTAAAACTTTTAAAAACATTACAAAAGTGAAAGGATACCGTTTGCTTTCCCAGATTCACCTTCTGGGGAAAGGAAGTGATAAGTTGGGACTCCTTAAAATTTTTTCAACTTACTTCGTCAAAGAAGAGAATCATTCTAAAATTTTTAAATTTTTGAAAGTATATTTTTTTTAAAATTACGTGAAAAACCCAATTGATCAGCCAAACATAATTATATCATAGTTTCGTTTGTCATTTTTGATATATCAAACCTTAAACCCTAAACCAAACCTTTTAGAAGGTCAGTTTTCCCGGCCCGGACTAGGCTTCTATTTTTATTTCCCAGAAATAAGAGAACAAATTTAAAGGGGGGCAGATTGAATTTATATTTCAGTATATTCTTTATTTTTGGAAAACAACAAGCACATATTTGTAACAAAAAAGATGATGCTATTTAGATGTCTCTTGCGACTGACATAAAATAAACTTTGCTACGGTTTTTGGTAGCACTTACTTAAGTCCAAAAAATCCTTAACAAGTAGGGGCATTAATTAATGGATTGACAGTGATTCCCAAATCACAATTCTCAAGGACAAGCTGTTAAAAATTTGGGATGTGAAAGAGGGCTGAGGTCAAAAAAGCCCCAAAGGAAAAAAGGAATAAAAACAAACGAAAAGTCATAGGCCAAAGTCCAGTATCATGTAACTAAAAGGGGAGATAGTGCGTTTTAGGCAATAGGGATAATAAACCCCAAGGGGAAATAGTCAAAGGTAAAATCCAAGGTAAGGCAACAAGATCAACAGATTTGCAGAAAGCCCCCAGCTGAAGCGCGAAACGTTGTTGTACCATCGGGGTACCCTGGCTCCTCCTTTCCTATGCACCCCCACCTGTAACACCCCCGTGATGCAAAAAAAGGAAATGAGCCGTTTATCTGTGTGCAGCCCCCGCTCTTTTTTCTAAACTGGAAGATCACAATATCAGAATACAGGACAAAAAAACTTCACTGAGGAAAGGGTACCAACTGGCAGTGAAATTTTATCAATGCCCAGCCGCTTGGTAGCCATGGGAAAAACCCTGAAAGGATAATAGCTGGGGGACAGGGCTGGTGTCAGCACCCGTCAGACCTGGGAAAAATGCCGGGGCCCAGGCCTTTTCAAGGGGGGCCCCCCCACACATTGCACCGTTTGAAACCACATTAATTTTCCCCTGCATTCTCATATAAAATACTAATGAGGCTGTCAGGCCCCGCCTTATCACTTCATTTTTGGGGCCTTCACTGTACTAATTTTCTCTCATTTGCATTCCACGTGGGAATGCTTATAAGAGGAAGAACGGTGTACTTCCTCCTTTCCACCCAACACCACCTCTTGTGAAGTTAGTGTAAAGCTGCCTGGAGCAGGTTGAACTCACCTGACCATGATTGCTGCTGCAGTAACTGTGCTGTTGCTGCCACCCCCCGCCGTTGCTTCTTGACTGTTACTACCACACAAGCGGCATGAAGTTCTCATAAATCCAATTCTTCACTCACGTTTCCTAGGTTGCGTAACACAAACTTTCTGTCTTGGTGAACTGATCACACTACATTTCATTATCAATGGAACACAAACGTCTTGTCTGTGGAACTAGTGGCAGTTTCTTGTTAGATGCTCATTAGATGATCACCCCTGGGATACCTTGAAGGCAAATATATTTATCAGAGACCCCTGGTGAACAGTGTCAGTGTTGATGTCCTTCTGTTTGGAGGTGGTTAGTTTGGATTATTCTGTGTGTTGTGGAACAGTGGAAAGCCTCACCCCTGTATTATAGACTTGGACTGTAACCCTACAAAGTCAGTAAGTAGAGTTTATATTGGGGGTTTTATGTAGAGGATGAAGGCTGTAATGTGACCAGAAAGATAAATTTGGCTCTGACAGTGATGAGCGATGCAGGATGGAGGGCATCGGTGTGAATACCTGCTCTCTACAGTCCGCACATCCCCCGTAATTTCCTATATATTTTCTGTCACCCATTGTCACAGCACGTAATGTACATGGGGGTGAATGCAAGGGTTAATTTTATCTCCTCTTACTCAATCCAGCACTCAACCTCTGTTTTACACTATAAAGTGATCATAAATCCACACCCCGACATAGTCCACAACCCCCCCACGCAACTCCTGACATTGACCTCTCCCTTTGACACTGTCTGCACCCCCCGATACTGCCCAACTCCACAACACTGTCTGTTCCCCCTGACACCGCCTGCACCCTCCGGCACTGCCCGCACTCCCGACACAGTCCCGCACTCCCTGTCACTGTCCCACAAAACCTGGAGCCAGCCCTGACTGGAGGAAACCCCCAAAAGCACCCGGTCAGATAATTCAGCTGGGCTGCAATTGCAATACCAGAAGCCAGCATATCCGGCCATAAGACTGGGCTATCACTCACAATACTTTCACACAGTAACCCTTTATCCTATAGGCCACTGAGCTGAACTGCGAGTAGTTGAATCATGACAGACAGTATCGCCTCTTCAAGGGGGTGGGCACTGGTTTCAAAGGAAACCATTAATCGATGGCCCTGGCCAAAGGATTGGCTTTAATGAATCGGACGGACTGGAACACAGAGCGTCTTCTCTGGTTTGTATCCCTTCCCAATGGATGAGATACTGTAGGGAATTTCAATTACCATCTAAGAATCCACGATTTTTTGTGCCTCATACCTAATACTGCCATTGACAAAAACCTGAGAAGGCAAGGTATGTCAGAAAGAATTGTATGTATGTATGTATGTATGTATGTATGTATGTATGTATGATATGTAATATATATATAATATATAATATATATATATACATACATGTCCTTAGTATAAAGTCATGTCAGGCTCCTCAATTGTCCCAAGAAAACTCTAGCTGCCACTCACCAATCGCTTTATACAGGTAGATTGGCAGATTGGCACTTGTTTAGGTGCGTATGGCTTTGGTCATGTGGTTTATGAACAAGAAGGAACAAAGCTATTCAATTTTATATATTTAATCCAAAAGGCAGGTAGCATTTATAAAGAATATATAAAAGATGTTACAAAGGGGAACAGAAACAATACAGTATACAATTATATAAAATATAAATGATAAACAAGAAAATGAACTGAACTTGAGTCACAGCAATGGCATCAGTTCTTAGAGGAGAGAAGTTTTTAATAGACAACATGGAACAATTATAACCAAAGTCGCAACCTTCCAGCATCAAACAAGGGTGTCACCTCAAATGTCTGATAGTAAAGTCTCCTCCCACATACCTCCCCTTAGTGACCTCAGACGTGGACTGGTCAATGGGATGTGGCTTTCAATCTCTAGATAGTTACGAGATCCCCAACCTTCAGGATATATTTGCCCCTGGAGGTTCCAGGGGAAGATATCGCGTCATGTTTCTTATCACGATTTTATCTTTCGTACAGACAGTTAAATCATGGTTACATATATAGTATATAATATATATTATTATAATGTATACGTACTATGTCATAGTATATCATATATATATTATTTAAATATAATATATACATAGCGTAATTAATTTAAAACCAATATTAATTTGGAACAAGAAAAAAACATACGACCATGTTTCTAGTTCTGGGTGATAAAGTGCTTGTTGTAGTAGTTGAAAACAGTAGGACGGGAGGCATAGACATACAGGGTTAGCAGCTAAGATGGCAGGCATGCACCCAAGGACCACAGTTTTGGAACAGCTATTTGTACAATTACAGAGCAGTTGTTGAGAAATACACAATACAAAGGTGGCAATATACAATTACATACAAATTACAGGCTGTACACAAAGTACATATATATCCACCAGTTATGTATCAAAGTGACTGGTGCATTGCAATATGTGTACACATATAACCCTAATACCTACACTCAAAACCTATGTATAGATAATTCAGGTATTTTTATGGCATACAAAGACATGGTATATAGTAATCTATACACAGGAGAGGCAAGTACCCCTGCCCGCAGACATTCATACGTCAACAACTGCTCCACAGCATACATATTGCTGTAATGTTACCTATGTAGAGCTCAGGATTAGGGTGCCGCCGACCCCTACGGCCGTTTTGGCTAGTTCCTACGTCAGGGGGAATCTTACTGGGGTAAGGGTGACGCATAAAAAAGGCTGACCAGCCAGTGGGATCTGAGTGTGGGCGTGCACTATCGTGTCGCTGCCATCCCGGAAGCGGAGAGGTGGGGCCGCTGACGGTCATCACCGACGCTGTCACGCAGGTGATCACATGACGAAGCCGACGAATGAGACGCTGGTGACACCCCCGCATCTCCGAGACCATGGGCATGGCAGGACACGTCAGCGCCCACACATAGGAGGAATGCTTACATGATTCTAACACTCACTATATACAGCCACCGGTGGGAATATTTTATACCACATTTACAGCCACTTCACATGAGAATTGTATAAAACCTAACCAGAGTGCCCACCAGCAGTATTAAGTTATATACATAGTCAATCACAGTATTAATATACATGCCTAATAGTGTGCACAGTAAGACATAAGGGGCAAACAAAAGTTATGACTTGTTAATAACATAGTTCATATTTAAATACAATTCTAACATCACAACTCTACAGAAGATGTGAAGACGGTTGATCTGTCGGGTCCATGTGTAAAATTCTTTTATTATCTCCGAATTTCAGATTTCAGATATGTGGGTGAAAATTGGATCCAAAGCCACCTAAATTAAAATCATGGATAAAAAGAACCCTGATTAGGATCACAAGCAAAAAATGCAGCCCAGCTTGCAGATCACAAGAAGGGGACAAAGCAAAATTTATTTTCATTGAGCCCAAGGGGATGGAGGGTTCCCGAGTGTCCATATCCATCAGGTTTCTAGCATTCCCAACCTACGTGCAATGGGACCATCACGAACACCCAAATCTACAGTTGTCATCCCTTTCAAAAGGCCCCCTACGAGACTGATGAACTACCCAGAAGTGTCTGGGGAGGGTCTTGAGAAGAGACACATCCAAGCATTTTCTTCCTGCATTAATCGTCCAGGACTGTTTTCCCCTAAACCCGTACCTCAGAGCTTTTCAATGTCAGCCCAACGTAAATCTTTGGGCAGGGGCATGTGGCATAATAGATAACCGCGGTGGTGTTGCATGAAATTTTCTTTTTGATGGTGAAAGTTTGGGGTCCCTGCCGCATTGGCAAATGAATCAGCCCTCTCCAATTTGGACAGGCAACACATCCACCACACGGGGAACACCCACTCTCCTGGGGAAAGAGTCAAGAAATATTAATCTACTGCCACTGGGTGTAATGATCGGACACAAGATGGTCAGGTTCATTGAACGCCTTACATAACTGTCATTTGTCGATACGATAAGATTTTTGATAGATTCTACTTTATTAAAAGGAAACGGCAAGGCTTTATCTAGGTCGTACGCATGTCTTGGAATTGGCCATGATAGGTGGTAATGAACCACTGGAGCAAAAGAAAGACCTCTACCAAGCAGAGATAATCGTGCTGAGTCAAATTTTATATTAAATTAATTACCTTTGTGCCCTTCTTTTGTCCAGATTCCTGATAATGTTGTTGTGCTTTAAAGGGGGGTCCTGTTTACGTTGAAGAGTCATACCGGACCTCGTCACAGTGGATGAAATTAGAAATGTACCGATTTTGGGCACTTAGAGAGGAAATTGACACTGCAGAGGTGCTTGGTCGTAATGAGGGAGCCATTTGGGTTGAATTGTGGGCCGGCGCCACTGGTACATGGATCCGGATTACCAATCACGTAGGTCTCTGGCATATTTTTTGGATTGGTATCTTTAATTTCTTGACGCAGTCATCTAATACTTTGTCAAGTTGTGCCTCTGAATTTTTAAGTTTTTCATCAGGGCAACTCAAATCTAAACTTAGCATGCGATCCTCCAAATCTTTATCAATATTGGATATCATATCTGCATTAGAGTCAATCAGAAGTTCCATGAAAACCTTTGAGCAGGCACCACAGGCCCCCTCCCATTTGGAAATAAGGTCTCGTCAGAAACTGGGAATGTGGGGATAACTCGAACCCTCAACCCTCTGGGAATCAAATTATTCATTAAAAATTTTTGGAGGAAAACCTGTCCACCATAACTTCGTACGCTTTACTTCCATTTGTTGGATAAATAAACAGTTTTGTCCACATTGAGGGTCTGCGTTATGCTGCCTTTCCTGATTCGATGCTCCAAACACCTTGTCAATCTGGTGTAGCCAAGAAATCTCCTTGGCTTTGAAATCCAATGGCCATAAGAAGACGACCAGTGCAAAACACAGCAAAGATAAGATACAATTAAAACCTTCAAATTTAAAGGACGTTCACATGTATCCCATAGAATAACGGGAACATCCACCTTGGATGAGACAGGTCGTGCCTAAGGCAGCATATGAAACAAGAAAAACCCTACGACCATGTGTCTAGTTCAAGGTGATAAAGTGCTTGTTTAATATTTTAAAAAACCCGAAGGAGGGGGAGCATTAGACCCTACAGGTTAGCAGCCCAAGATGGCCTGTTATATTTGGGACATGTAATGTCCTCAATGAAGGTTATTAATTTTACAATATTAATTTGGGGGCTGATGTTCAGGTTGCCGCAATTATGAAAAAATGTGTATGTTCTTTCCCTCATGTCACAAAGCTGAAAATGTATATTGCATAAATATTGGGATTGATACCCAAAAGTCTAGGACAATCTTTTTGAAATTCAGCAGTTCTCCTCTGCGTCAATGAATCTCAGACAGGCTATCTTTTTTCCAAGAATTCCTCTTCAGTAATTACCTGTTCCACAAACCCGGAGGTCCTATTTCAGTGAAGGTTCATCTCTCCCTACTTTCCCAGTTTTAATTATCTCTCGCGTCCCCCGTTAAAATTAATCCCATATGTTCAGAGTGGGGGTGGATGACCACTTCCGTCTCATAGGGACAAATGAACTCCGGACTCAACTCCGCCAATCGTACTTTAAGTTTAAGATTTTTGATAACAACCAAACATTATCACCTGCTTTACAGGCAAGAGCAGTTGAACGTTTTCTATCAGACTTTAATTTTTGGTGCATCTGAGCAGCCCAAATATTCTCCCTCCAGACATCCCCAAGTTTCTGCATGGTGACCTCCACCCTAGAACATTTAAATTTATCCTATAAAATTTGCATGAAAACCATAATTACAAAGAACAGCGTGTTTTTCTAGCATGCATTTTTGTTTTGAATTCATTAAATTACCTACCCCGCGGAAGAGTAAGAGATAGAGAGAGACATAGAGAAACCAAGAGAGACTTTGAAAATCATCTATGGTGGCCAGAAATAATTTCAGAACATTTCAGTCAAGAGGTGTTTTTTGGTGAAAAAAAACACACCAAATCCCCATCGAAAATGTGTGTGTGAACACCATGCATATTTACAGCGTTCCTTCATGATTACATTTAAGTCAATGGATAAAATAATTTTTGCTTTTCTGGGTGGTTTATTTTCTGTTTTAAAAAGAAGATTAAAATATATAAAATATATTCACTATGTAGATATTTGAAATTTACCAAGGCTACAGCTTCCTAAACTAGAGTGTGGGAGAAAAGGGGTTCCTAAATAGAGGGTTATATATTAGAAACATTAGAAAACAGTTTATAAATGATGTAGCTGCCTGCGATGCAGAATGCATTGACTCCCTAGAGATGTAAAGAATAATGGTTCAACTACTATTTTAGAGTGCAGATTCCAGGAGGAGGAGGGTGAGAGCCCTGGACATCTGCTGGCCAGAATTGTTAGGTATCAACAGGGACCAACAAATATATTGTCGCCTGAGGGAGTGAATGGTGTGCTGGCAATGAGGATAAACTGTGCATTATGCATGAAATTTATTAAAATGTGTATACTTCCAGGATTACTACGGAGGAAGAAATGAGGAGTTTCCTGCTAGAAATTAGTCTTCTAAAACAAACAGGTTAGCAAACAACAAATCACTTTAAAGTGTAAATGTCATTTCAATGGGAAAAAAATTATACTGCACTGGTTGTTAATGATGGGTCACATAGACGCTAAGATTTGTTTTGTGCCATATGACTTATTTTATCAGCTATTTTTGTGCGCTTTTAAAAACTGCATTTTATGGCTGTGTGGCCATGGCCAGCAGCTGATAACAGTGAGCAGTAGTACAATGTGACAGCAAAGAAATTGCAAGAGAGATCCTGAGCTGTGTAGGGAGCCAGCAGAGAAGGAGCCAGATGACAGATCAGAGAAGCTTGTGCCAAGGAAGGGCAGAGACGTTTGCACTGATCCTGACATTTTCACATTTCTCCACATAGTGGTGTAGCCTGAGGTAATCTGATACATTGTCACATCAACAGCTGCAGTCAGGAGCTCGCGCACTGTGTAGACCACACCCACCTTACCATTGGTTATGTGGCTGTATTTAGTGTGAAGACGGATCTCACTGAGAATGAACATATGTCTGCTTCAGACACAGTCTAGTCGGGACACCTTGTGGAAGGTTTATGAATGGTTTTCCACCAGATTTCACTTACAAAGTATATTTGAAAGTTTATTAAAATCTCTTGCTCTACATTATTACATCGTAACATAGTTTTTAAAGTTGAAGGAAGATTTGAGCTCATCTAATTCAACCCATAGCCTAACATGTTGATCCAGAGGAAGGCAACAAAAACCCCGTGTGGCAACACTAAGCTCCACACTGGGGAAATAAATTCCTTCCTTACTCCACATACGGCAATCAGACTAGTTCCCTGGATCAACACCCTATTAAAGAATCTAGTATATACAACCTGTAATATTATACTTTTCAAGAAAGGCATCAAGGGCATTCTTAAATGTTAGTAGTGACTCACTCATTACAACATCATGTTTCAGAGAGTTCCATAGTCTCACTGCTCTAACAGTAAAGAATCCGCGTCTGTGATCATGATTAAAGCTTTTTTCCTCCAGACGTAGAGGATGCCCCCTTGTCCCCGTCTCAGGCCTAAGAGTAAAAACATCATTAAAAAGGTTGTGTGGTCGCACTAGTGCCTTGTATAGAGGTAAAATTATATTCTCCTCATGAGCATCTATGCCTCTTTTAATGCATCCCATTATTTTATTTGCCTTTGCAGCAGCTGCCTGACACTGGCCACTGAATGTGAGTTTATCATCTACCCATACACCCAGGTCTTTTTCATTGATAGTTTTGCCCAGTGTTTTACAATTAAGCACATAATTATACCTTTTGTTTCCTCTGCCCAAGTGCATGACTTTACATTTATCCACATTCAAGCTCATTTGCCATTTATCAGCCCAAGCTTCTAGTTTACATAATCCTCCTGTAATATAAAATGGTCCTCCTCTGTATTTATTACCCTGCAGAGTTTAGTGTCATCTGCAAATATTGAGATTCTACTCTGTATGCCCCCTACAAGGTCATTAATAAATATATTAAAAAGAAGCAGGCCCAATACCAACCCCTGTGGTACCCCACTGTTAATTGTGACCCATTCTGAGTGTGTTCCATTAATAACCACCCTTTGTTTCCTATCACTAAGCCAGTTCTTAACCCAGTTACAGATATTTTCCCCTATTGCCATTGCTATCATTTTATGCATCAACCTTTTGTGTGGCACTATATCAAAACCTTTTGGAAAGTCCATATACACAATAATAATAATAAATCTTTCATTTATGTAGCGCCAACATATTCCGCAGCACTTTACAATACAGTGGGTAAAAGATGAAAATACACAGTATAATACAGTAAAAAAATACACAATATAATACAGTAATTCCAGAGAGAGAATACAGTACAATAATATGAAACAATACGATAAACAAATTAATGTAAAAAATACAATACATAGATAAAGCAAAAATAAAAGTGACCCTGCTCAAAGAGTTACAATCTAAAACGAGATAGGGTTACACAAAGTACAGGGGCTTTTATTACACTGATGGTCCAGACATCTTGAGGAAATGGGTTAGAAATAAAGTTAAATGAATGGTCACCAGACAATCTGTGTAGACGTTTTGGGTTTGGTGGAGTTTGAAGAGTTATGTCGAAAGAGATAGTGAATGGGCTATGTACAGTACAAAGGAATTTTGTTATAGAGCATGATAGGCCGCCTTGAAAAGATGTGTTTTTAGGGAGCGTCTGAAGCCATGCAAGTTGTGGATGGTCCTGATTTCTTGTGGTAGAGCATTCCAGAGAATTGGTGCAGCTCGAGAGATGTCTTGGAGCCGGGAGTGGGAGGATCGGATTAGTCCACAAAGTCCATATATTAATAAATAATAATTTAAAAGGCGGTTACACTTTAAAATAACTGGAACTGGCTCTTAAAAAGATTCCAAATGTGAAAGTTATTTGCCTTTGTGAACTTACGGGGAAATTCATTAAAACAATTTTTAGATTTACAGATGTCGGGACTGTTATAGGTTATTAGGACCACAGATTAGGATAAAGTTCTGCCCAAATCAATCACTAGGCCAAAGTCATTATGATATTTAAGTTGGGCAAGTATCCATCTGTCCCAGCCCAATCTCATTTACAGATGTAATGTAATTTGCCAATGTTTTGGCAAACAGATTGACAGGTGTCATTCTGAATGTAGTGCTTGCAGATCAGATCAATTGACAAATTTGTATGCTATATCTCAATATGCAAATATGTCTGGAGTAGGATTTGTCAAAAGCCGACTTTTCTCTTGACACTCGCAAAGTTTTTGACATTGGCAATTGAAAATTCTAATTGGGTTCCTCCATGTTCTAAGGTTTGAATCACGGTTCACTTAATTTCTAAAGTTAATATAAGACCAACCTAGGGCTATGACCAAAACTAACAGACTACTGACTTAAACTACAGAGGGGGGAAGGTAGACCACACTTGTATACCACACTTGTCTATTTTATAGCTAGATGCCCCAGCACACGACCTGAAATTCTTCCTTTGATTTTTCAACAATATAGAATATGGTCCAAAATGGAAAAGTTCGAGTGACTAACTGGTCCGACAAGACTTACGATGCTATTGCACAATGTTTATTTGGTGAAAATTGCTAAGTTAGATGGCTTTCCGACAAGGAAAAGACTAGGATCTAGTTGTGATCCACATGTTATCACGAGTACCCAACTCAAAAGCTTTGAACAATTGAAAGAGGAATTTGGAATCCAAATAGCACAATGTATCGGTATTTACAATTGTGTCATGTGATGGAATAAAACTATGCTGATACAGTCTAACTTCACTATAGACATTATTTCATCAACGGGGGCAATAAATGAATCACATGTCAGATTTATGGAGGTCTTTGATGAAATACTAAATTTCCCATGGCAATAAAAAGCATATGGGAAGCTCACATTGACCCAGTGAGAGATGAGCATTGGTGGGATAATATATCTTATAAATTGATATGGTTTCTTTCTGAATCAGACAGATTATCACTTTTACTTTTTTTCAAAGGCATCTTTTTTATAATAAAATAGATCTCTGGTCCAATATTCTTATTCATATGTTCTCACCTAGGCTGCTACTGGAATAGGGTGATAAACCTTATTTAAAGTAAACCAACCACCAGGATTTAACCACCTGTAAATCAGTGCAACAGATGATTGACGTGTGCAGAATGACATCAGTATTTAGGGTTATTTTTTTTTATTCCTCCCCTATGGGCACTTCTTCCTGCTGTAAGCCAATCCCCATTGGATGAATCTGGATAAGAGGAAGAGGGAGAGGGTTCGGCTTAAAGCAGGAAGAGAAGCCCACAGGGAGGAAAAAAAAATAAACCCAAATAGTGATGTCATGCTGCACAGATCAATCAGCTGCTGCATAGAACTAAATACTGTTGGTTGGTTCCTTTTAAGGTTTACGGTAAGATAATATTTGTCCCTCTAGTGATAAGCATTTTAAGGTATTTAGCAGGTAATGTTGAGGAATATGGTATCCCTACTGTCATACTCAGAATTCTTTATCAAGCCAGGAAAACAATAGTGAGTCTTTGGCTAAAGCCAGCCTCCCCTTCTATTACTGAATATGACAATTTAAGGAAGAATATCTTCAGATCAGGAAAAGATTTACACAATATATATATATATATATTTTACTATTCTTTTTATGTTATCTTCAGAATAACAAGCTAGAAAACAGTAGAATTATATAGTACCAGCTGATTCTTATGAGGAAGTGCTGAAAACGTCTACTACTAATTCCAAGGTGCCTTGCTCCTAGCATCAATCTGGGGGAGGAAGAGGAGTAGCAGCCAACAACAGGAGGGACTGGCTAAATCTTTTGGAGAAGAAGGGAGGAGAGGTGGGTGAGTGTTTTCAGCCATGTTGGAGCAGTGATAAGAAGCTGCTGTCTGAAGCTTCTGCTCTGGGTAAAGACAGACTGATTTCTACAGCTACAGGTCCTTTCATACTGTGATTTTTAGCAATCCGTGGCTGTCCGTTGTAAAATGGGCTAAAACTGGGCTAAGACTATCCCTTGACAAGTTCCGGTTCTGCCAGAAGTCTTTGAAGTATGTAGGACACATTGTGAGCAGGGAAGGAATCTCCACAGATCCAGCCAAAGTAGAAGCTATGTTTGAGTGGCCCAAACCCACCAAATTGGGGGAGCTCAGATCTTTTGTAGACTTTTGCGGGTACTACAGAAGATTTGTGTCGCAAATGACTCTAAACCAGATTGAAAAGGCTCAACAGAATGACCCTTCTGTGGGAGTTGTTTGGTGGTGGGTGAAAGAGGCTACAGGCCTGAGATAAATGCACTGTAGACACAAGAATCTGTTCTGTTGACCCAACAGTTTGACTTTCTGGTGGTGAGAAATGGATGGCTGTACCAAGAGGTCAAACATCAAAACCAAGAAGAGTCTGTCCAGTTGGTGCTTCCTACTCAGTTCCACGAGATGGTCATAAGGGCGCTGCATGGCGACTATGGACACCTTCGTGTTGAAAAGACCACAAGCCTCGTAGCAGATCGGTTTTATTGGCCAAAAATGGAAGCTGACATTGAACATTACTGTAAATCTTGTGAGTGTATCCTGATGAAAACCTTGCCTTCCCGGTCGGCCCCCCTTGTCAATATCTCAAGTGATGGCCCCCTTGATCTTGTGTGCATCGACTTTCTTTCCATTGAGCCTGATAAAGGGAATGTCAGCAACATTCTAGTGGTCACTGATCATTTCACAAGATATGCTTAAGCTTACACCACCAAAGATCAGAAGGTGCAAGATAGCACTGTGACTGTCACCAGTGTCAGTGATATAAAACTATCCCTGTATAGTCACAGGGTCATAGTGTATAGGGTTACCAACCTCGCACCTTTTATTTAACAGTACCAGAGGTATACCCCTATATCTCTCACTACCTAGATCAAGGTCCCACTATCTCTTGTGGTCCTCAGGTGAAAGAGATATATGTAACGAGAGCACAGTAAACCCACACTTACCAAATTAGAAAGGTCTCACCGGGTTGTCTCTTGTCGTTACCACTTGAGTCTTCCCAACTCCATACGGTCCTATGACTTTTTCGACCAACGGGTTGCCGACTCCACAGTTGTTCGTTTTAACCACAGATGCCATGCACAGCTAGGCTGGGCATCAAAACTTTGCCATAGACCACAAGGGGGATCTGCAGCGGTGTAGCGGTCCCTGCTTCCAGAAAACCATGACTGCCCTGATGAGAGTTTGACACGAAACACGTCGGAGGAAGGACGTGGTGGCATATATAAAACAAACAACTGTTGAGTCGGCAACCCGTTGGTCGAAAAAGTCATAGGACCATATGGAGTTGGGAAGACTCAAGTGGTAACGACAAGAGACAACCCGGTGAGACCTTTCTAATTTGGGAAGTGTGGGTTTACTGTGCTCTCGTTACAATATATCTCTTTCACCTAAGGACCACAAGAGATAGTGGGACCTTGATCTAGGTAGTGAGAGATATAGGGGTATACCTCTGGTACTGTTAAATAAAAGGTGCGAGGTTGGTAACCCTATACACTATGACCCTGTGACTATACAGGGATAGTGTTATATCACTGACACTGGTGACAGTCACAGTGCTATCTTGCACTATTTGTAGTTTTTATATTTTTATTGACTCTATAGTCATTTTTATGAGATGACAAATAAAGGTTAAGTTTTAACCCCTTCAACCTTTCACCCTTTAATTTCAAAGATCAGAAGGCAAACACTATAGCCAAAACATTGTGGGAGAAATTCTTTGTGCATTATGGGCTGCCAGCACGCATCCATTCTGACTAATGGAGAGACTTTGAGAGTCATCTAATTAAGGAATTGTGTGAGGTCTGTGGGATTAAGAAATCCAGGACTACACCATTTCATCCTCAAGGAGATCCTCAGTCTGAGAGGTTCAACCGTACCCTTCTTAACATGCTGGGCACTTTGGATCCAAAACAGAAAGGAAGCTAGAGTTGACACAAGTCAACTAATCCACGCCTACAACTGTACCAAAAATGAGTCAACTGGGTTCTAGCCTTACTTTCTCATGTTCGGAAGAGAAGCCAGACTACCAGTGGATATTAGTTTTGGAGTGTCCTCTGGTCGTTCATCTGAGAAGAACTACCTGAAGTTTGTGTCACAGTTGAAAGAACAATTGAAGAAGGCCTACAGATTGGCTGAACAGCTCTCTGGTTGATCATGGAGGCAAAATAAAACTAGCTGTGACCACAGAGTCCGGGATCAAATCCTGCAATCCGGAAGACAGAGTCCTCATCTGTCAGTTGGTAATTCCTGGAAAAGATAAACTTGCTGATCGGTGGTATTCAGAACCTTATGTGGTGATAGAGAAGTTGTATCATATTCCAGTCTACAGAGTGAAGACTGAGAAAGGAAGTGTGGATTTTAAGACCTATCATCATCAGCATTTACTACCTGTAGAATGGAATGTCTGGTTGCAGCCGCCACAAAACAATAAAGACCATCCATACACACGCATTCCACAAAGGTGTCTTCGACAGTGACAATTGGCCAATCCTGTGGTTCCTCCTGAAGGTACAAAGAGTGATTCTAGTGATGAGTGTGAACCATACTACAGATGGATAGTTGACACAGGCCCTGTAATTCCAGATCATACAGACCAACCAGTTGAAGACGTTTTTCAAGATGATTGTAGTCCACCATCAAGGCCATGTTGCCACCAGTCCGGGGAGACTTTAGGAAATGCTAAGGTACCAAGTAAAAAAGTAACTGTCATGGGGCCTGAGCCTGAAAGTGAAGAACTGGGGGTCGATGAGGGGGACCCTGTGGTACACACTCGTCCAAAACGGACACTAGGCTTCCTATGATGCTGAGATATGACCGGATGGGGCAAGCCACTGTAGTTCCTAGAGTAGTACACCCCCATCCGAACCATGTATGGCCCTATTTCCCCTCTACAGCTATGTATCCGGTGAGTGATTTGGGAGTAACTGGTTGTGGTGTTAGTCAGGATGCTTTAAAACAAAATTTTCTTCCAGGTGGTGAGTCTTCATTTTATGCTTCGGAGACTACAGCGACTAACGAGGGGTAGAGTGTACAACCAGCTGATTCTTATGAGGAAGTGCTGAAAACTATGAATCCCAAGATATCTTGCTCCTGGCATCAATCTGGGGGGGGAGCAGCTGACAACAGGAGGGACACGCTGAATGTGTTGGAGAAGAAGGGAGGAGAGGATTGTACTGAGGTGGGTTAGGGGTTTCAGCCATGTTGGAGCAGTGGGTAAAGAGAGACTGATTTCTACAACTACAGGACAAACTAAATAGAAGCTGTCACCCTCCTCCAATTTTCCCACTGAAAAGAAGGATTTTGCCTGCTGTTCCCCTCCTTTCCAAACCACTAAATCCAGAAGCTGCAGTCTGGAACTGGGGAGAAAAGATCTGCAAAAATAAAAGAGTACCATTGCTGGGAACTGTAGTTCTACTGCTGGAGAAAGGTACTGCATTTACCTATTAGAGAGCATTGCTGGGACCTGTAGTTCTACCATTTGAGAAGTGTACTGAAGGTAATTACAAGTCTATGCTAAAGAGACTTTTGATTACACTGACTAGGAGTTTATAGAGCACCAGTCCTGGAGGAAATATTGCTTCATTACCTTACGTGCAACACCATACAGCAAGCGTGCCAACATCTGCGGCAACTGAGGTCCAAACTCGGGACTGTGTCCTTTGCCAGGCTGCAGCCATTTGTGGGTTAATTATAATTAGTTAGGAGTATGAGTGAGTTATTGCTGATACTTGTGGTTCAGTGCTTAGCACTGTATGGTGGCTCAGTGAGTAGCACTGCAGCCTTGCAGCACTGGGGTCCTGGAATCAATTCCCCCAAGGACAACATCTGCCAGGAGTTTGTATGTTCTCCCTATGTTTGTTTGGGTTTCCTCCAGGTTCTTCGATTTCCTCTCACACTCCAAAACATACTGATAGGGATTGTATATTGTGAGCCCCAATGGGGACAGTATTGCTGATGTAAAGCACTGTGGAATTAATAGCGCTATATAAACGAATAAATATTATTTTACAAGTTTTCAATCATTTAGTTAATTTAAGTGGAGCTTAGGTGTATAAATCTGTACATGAACAACTACGGTAGCTGTCATCATGAAAAAATATTGTATGGCTGGACGAGCCTATTTTTGAGGTTGTTGAATGGCCCAGCTGTCAGGCTATAATCAATCTTAGGCTGGAGACATACTGAGTGAGATGCATGTGAGATACTTGCATGAGTTTCGCATGCTTAACCCGGAATGGCCCCTGCTCTCCGGACAGGAGTATGTCAGCCTCTTAGAAATACATGCAGCTCCATACTCCTGTCCAGAGAGCCGGTAGCCGTTCCGGTTGAGACATACAAAATACTAGCACAAGTATCCTTTGATTACACTTGTAAGTGGACTTATAAGGATATGAGCCCTCACAAAAGAAGTGGTCAGTTTGTGGACAAGAAAATTTTGCATGGTGTGTCTCCAGCTTAGAGAGGTGACTTATTGCTTTGTGAGGCATTCTCACATTCAGTCACTAGTGTAGAACCAACATAGGCTGTTCAAGAGGTCTGCACCAGCTAGTGAAGTATTGTTTCGCTAATGATGTGCTTTTCTAGTCACCTGATTTCTGCAGCCAATCAAAGACTTCACCAGTCCTGTGACATCTGGATAGTGCAGAGATTGTTTCTGGAGGAAAGGGGAGGAGGGGAGAGGTGATGAAAGGTAAGCATGCATTTATTTTTTATTTCGAAAAGACCCAAAACTTGAAAAAAAAAAATCACGGTTGCACAACCCCTTTAAAATGTACTCCTTGATCCCACACTCTGGTGAAAGCATGAAGGTCACCTGAATCAATTCTTATGTATCAAGAAGTCCACAGTTTTGTGCATGCTGGAATAGACTAATGACTAGAAAATGCAAGGGTGAGAACACTAGGGGCCTCTGTCTTCTGTCTGCATTTCATTACATAGTGGAGTCATTTGTACTCAATTTTATTATAAACAGAGGCAAAATTAAGTTCATAACAAATAATAAGATTCTAAGCATGGACTGCAAAAAAGTATGTCATCCTAGTTCAATTATTATAATAGTTGCTTCTGGTTGTTTTCGAATATGTTTAATGCAACAACTTCATTCCTGTATATGATTGTTGTATTGCTAGGTTTGTATGTTGTAGATAAAGTTAAAAAAAAAACTCCCAGAGGCTCACACAGCATGTGACTGTATTCAGTTTCCTGTGTCTGTGTATGAGGAAGAAGCAGCCTGCTGCAAATTCATAAAGCTTATCATATCTGTACGTGTTTTTAACTAATTAAAGAAGCTATGTTCCATTGTCACACGCTTGGAGAGTATTCTGAATATCCGCTGCCAACAGGTTATGGGCCCAGTGTGACACAGACCCCAGAAGTGACACAGAGCACCAAGAGTAACAGTGCAACAGAAACCCAAAGCAAAAGCAACAGAGAAGATGTCCACGAGCAGCAATCCTATCAAGTTCTCAGTGCAAAGTCTCACTAATCAGAACTATCAGTCCTGAAAATTGAAGGTGAAGATGCTGCTCATAAGAGAAGGTACGTAGAAATATACTCAGGAACAAGTGCCTCATCCATTACCAGATGACTGGCTAGAGAAGGATCAGAAAGCACATCTACAGTAGTGTAGATGATAATCAAATTGTGCATACAGTGTATGGAAGTGTGCAACTGCAAACGAGATGTGTGATGAATTACAGAAAGTGCATGAAAGATCAAATCTCAGCAATTAAACTTTCTCATGAGATAAAGCTACCAGTCTAAGCTTAGTGATGCCCAGAATATGCAGAACTATATAAGAATGACCCTAGAGATTGTGGCGTGTCTCAGGAGTATTGGAGAAGAAATTAAAGACATTCAAGTCACTGCACTTTTATTAAGTAGTCTTTCAGAAAGTTATGACACACTTGTGACTGCACTAGATGCATGGCCAGATGATGAGCTCACACTAGAATATGTTAAATGCAACTTGTAGATGAATTCAAGCAAAAAAACGCAGAACATAAGCAGCAGTAATGAATCCAGAGCAGAAACAGCATTAAAGACACGTGACTTCCCTAAAAATAAAAGCAATCTGAAAAAAACTTGTGAATGTTTTGTCTGTAAAAAGCCCGGCCACCTTAAAGCAAACTTGCAGAATTTGGAAACCAATTAATGAGTGGCACTAAAGAAAAGAAGATCAAACTGAATTGTGTAAATGTGTAATGCAGAGACTGCCCGGTGCTAAAAATTAAATCAGAGGTCTTAGTCTCATTAGTGGCCACTAAGGATCAAGCCTGGTACCCACTTCAACGGGCCTCCACTGCCAGGTCCTGACACTATGCCCTAGTGAGATGGTGAACTGGTGAAATCATGTAGGCTGATATGTCCAAGGATGTAATTAAAATCAGGTGTGTGCTAGGACCTCACACTTTTCATAGTCTGGTAACCACTCTTGGACACCAGTGTGAGACTAAGACCTCTGATTTCATTTTTAGCACAGGGCAGTCTCTGCATTACACATTTACACAATTCAGTTTGATCTTCTTTTCTTTAGTGCCACTCATTAATTTACATTTTTCATATATATAGTAGTGTCGCGGCAGATATCCTATTGTTGTAAGTATGATTACTTTCTGCCAGCACCTACATATACGGTGACGCCAGTCTTATACATTTTTACATATTGTCTTTTTTGACTGAGCTCCCATTATATATAATTTTCCCCTTAAATCTTTTCATAGTCTGGTAACCACTCTTGGACACCAGTGTGAGGTCCTAGCACACACCTGATTTTAATTACATCCTTGGACATATAAGCCTACACAGATTTCACCAGTTCACCATCTCACTAGGGCATAGTGTCAGGACCTGGCAGTGGAGGCCCCTTGAAGTGGGTGCCAGGCTTGATCCTTAGTGGCCACTAATGAGACTAAGACCTCTGATTTCATTTTTAGCACAGGGCAGTCTCTGCATTACACATTTACACAATTCAGTTTGATCTTCTTTTCTTTAGTGCCACTTATTAATTTACATTTTTCATATATATAGTAGTGTCGCGGCAGATATCCTATTGTTGTGTGTATGAGCAAGAAGCAGCCTGCTGCAAATGCTGCACAGATAGAGACACACAAATTATCTATTCCTGATTCATAAAGCTTGTTTGTTGCTAATTAAAGAAGCTCTGTTCTGTTGTCAACATGCTTGGAGAGTATCCTGAATATCTGCTGCCAACAGGTTGATTTGTCCAGGAGTGTGGACAGGGATCTGGCAGCTAGGAATAGCCTGAAGCAGGCCACGGCCCTTGAAGTTGTAACAGCCCAGAAGGGAGAGAGGGAGAAACTAAGGAGCAGCTTCATAGTTTGGGTAAAGCAACACTTGCATGAAACGCGCGCGAGGGCAATGCAAGATAATCTCACATTGCACTTGGACCAACATTAATCAATCAGGCAGCACAGACCTGCGAGTTTTTCCTCACTGCTATACGAAGCGATGAAAGAATTAAGATCAAAGCATGCTGCGATTGTATGCCAATCTCGGATCACTCACACCCATAAAAGACTATGGGTACGACTGAAATATCACACTGCACTGACACACATGCGAAAGCAGTGTGATAAACACAGAGACTGGCAATGGAGGAGATAATCTCTCCCTCTCCTCCGCAGCTGTGATCCGATCACAGAAGATGACACTTGGCTCACTCTCGCACCAGTGTCTGAGCCGAGGGTCATTATCATAACGCACCCAATGTTCTCGCATTGGATGCCTTGTGCTAGTGTGCCTCTATCCTTACACTGAATTATAGGTACAGAAACAATACTGGGCATCTCATCTTTATTGTTTATATTGCCATTGACAAAAGAAGAATGTTTTTATCTCCCCAGAGTACCCTTTTAACCAACTTCATTAGAAGAAATGCTGGAAATTTCCATTGGCATATAACTTCCTTTATTCAAAATCAACTAAACATCAGCGAGGCATGATACCAACACAATGTTCACATGTTTCGAACATTTGATTTTGATCATAATCGTTTTATGATTAAGGCCAGTTGGAATGCATCAATAATTTGTTGCTATCCTTTCATTTTGATGTTTTAGTGGATTTTGATTCAAAAATATTATATTGATTATATTTTAGTCGGAAGTTCCAGCTTTTCTTCTCGTGGATGTAGCTTGCCTGGCTTAGCAAATGCGCTAGCTGGAAGCCCTGTGGAATATGCAGTGGTGGAGGAATGGAGCTGGTGAGCTGACTTTCATCATTTCTTGCTATTTTTCAACAATCCTCTTTCTCAGTTGAATCTTAAAATTAGGAGTTTTTATTATAATACTTGAATGTCAATGCAAAAATCATAAAACTTGCAAAGACAGATTCCCAGCTAATGTTCAGCACACTGCAAAGTGAAGCCAAAAGGTTCTTCTGTATTCCAGAAGGAAGGAATAAAATCTCATTAACCACACTGTGAACCCCTTTCTTTCATCACGAGGATCCTTGTATGTACTTTGGGTACTTCTATGTATCTGATAAAGCACATTCAAACACCATTTGACATAAATGAATGACTTCATAAAAGCAAGCTGAAAAAAAATGCGCATGTGAACGCCAACAAGATTTATAACCTGAGCCTTTCCTTAAATTAATGAGCATCCTTCTGGTATTTTATTAAACGTGTTGAACGGAGCTTAATAGGCCCTGGCATGACGCCAGACATTAACAGACTCCAGCCTGTAATTCCTATAAACTGGGGCTATCTTTTCATCTGATATGCTCTGCATACAATATAAAGTGGATTATATAAAGCTATTTTAGCAACAAACATGACATCCTCAACCATGGATTGGCCTGAAAGCATGCATTATTTCAGACTACATCGGCAGCTGATGATGTCCCCTTCTTAGGCTGCCTTCAGACTTGCAGATGCATCTGCAGCGTTTTGCAGACGCATCTGCAAGCATCTGCATGCAGACCGCGGCCCCTATGTTAATGATGGTGCGCACGGCGGTCTGCAGATGCTTGCGGACCGCCGTGCGCTCTCATTGCCCGCCATTAGTGACCTGTGCGCACGCGGATGCCTGCGCACAAATCACACACTCCCGCCCGCACCATGGACGCGACATCTCGCGTCCATGGTGCGGGCGGGAGTGTGTGATTTGTGCGCAGGCATCCGCGTGCACACAGGTCACTAATGGCGGGCAATGAGAGCGCACGGCGGTCCGCAAGCATCTGCAGACCGCCGTGCGCACCATTATAAACATAGGGGACGCAGTCTGCATGCAGATGCTTGCAGATGCATCTGCAAAACACTGCAGATGCATCTGCAAGTCTGAAGCCAGCCTTAGCTATATATCTTTCAACGCCTATCTATCTATGAACTTTCACACTCATCTATTGCTCTTTTTTGCTCCATGTAACAAGCAACTCTCAATGACATCTGGATTTTATTTGCAGATAATCTAAGGAATAAAAACTGGACTACAGTGGGACGATCACCCTCCTGGATCATGTATTATTTCATGGGTATTTTTGGCCTGGTGTACAAAAGCTTTACTGAGGCCCTATGCTGTCAGGAATGGATGCAACTTAAATTTGTCTAAGGCCGGCTTCGCACCATGGCACAATCCAATCCGGGGCTGTCCGGTGTAAACCAGACAACCACGGACCGGTTTTTGGCTCCTATGGGGCCGGATGGAGCCGAATGGCTGCTCTCTGCCATCCAGTTTTAATGTGTTCGGGAGAATCCGGGAGGAATCTGATTTTTCTTGTCCATGCTCCACATTCCTCCCATCTCTCATCTAACTGTCTACTTGACAACCTCCAATCTAGCTACCCCACTACGCCACCCACAACTCCACTACTGACCAAAATTACTAATGACTTCTTTACAGCCATTCTCCATCCTCCTCATTCTAGACTCTGCCTCTGACAAAGTTGACCACTGCCTCCTGCTACAGATCCCCTCTGGGACCACCATTGGTGCAGGGAGCAGCGGTCATGGGGTCCCCGGGGGTAGGGGGAGGCAGCACCCAGGGGACCCCCTGGGATGCTGGTATGCAGTGCTCAGGGTGTGGGGAGGCAGCACTCAGGGGACCCCCGAGGGTGCGGGGAGGCAGCTCTCAGGGGGCCCCCCGGAGTGTGGGGAAGCAGCACTAAGGGGGCCCCCGGGGGTGCAGGAAGGCAGCGCTCAGGGGGCCTCTGGGGGTGGGGGGAGGCAGCGCTCAGGGGGCCCCCGGGGGTGAGGGGGTGTGAGGTCAGCGCTCATGGGGCTTCCTGTCAGCTCAAATTATGCAGCACCCAGGGGCCCCTGTCAGGGGCAAGGCACACAGCTCTCAGGGGGCCCCTGCCAGAAGCAAAGCAAACAGCGTCCAGGGTGCCCCCTGTCAGGGGCAAATTACACAGTGCCCAGGGGCCCCCATGTTGGAGTCAAATTACTCAGCACCCAGTTGCACCTGTCAGGAAAAAATTACACTGCTCCCGGGGAAGACAGGCACAGGGGGAGACAGCTGCAAGGGGGAGACACAGTATGCAGGGGGGAGAAAGTGTGCAGGGGGGAGACACAGTGTGCAGGGGGAGAAAGTGTGCAGGATGAGACAGGTGCAGGGGAAAGACAAGCACAGGAGGGAGACACAGCGCACAGGAAGGACACAGGTGCAGGTGGAGGCAGGCCCTGATTGAGAGACACAGTGCACAGGGAGACAGGTGTAGGGGGAGTCAGGTGCAAGGGGGAGACAGGTGCAGGGGGGAGAGAGTTTGCATGGGGGAAACAGACACAGGGGAGATAAAGCGAACAGGGGAGAGACAGCACACAGGGGAGAGAGACTGCGTACAGGGGGAGACATACACAGAGAGGGGAGAGAAAGCACACAGGGGAGAGAGACTGCGTACAGGGGGAGACATACACAGAGAGGGGAGAGACAGCAAATGGGGTAGGAGAGACTGTGCCAGTGGGAGAGACTTGCACAGAGAGTAGAGAGACAATGCACAAGGGGTAAAAGGCACAGAGCGGGGAGAGACTTCGCACATGAGGAAAAATCATGCACAGAGGGGGAGAGACAATACACGAGGGGTGACAGGCACAGAGAGGGGAGAGATAGCGCACGGGAGGAGACAGAACACAGGAAAGAGACAACACACAGGGGAGAGACAGCACACAGGGGAGAGACAGCACATGGGGAGAGGTAGCACAAGGGGGGAGAGACACAGAATACAGGGTTGAGAGACAGCACAAAGGGAAGAGAGACAGCGCATGGGGGAAAGACAGCATGATAGAAATAATATTTGTGAGGGATATATCTATATCTATCTTGTATATATATATAATATTATATAATCAAAAATAGACATCACTCAAAAAGAATGGTTCAAACTTTTCCTGTTTAATTGGCCCATACTGACTGTGACGTTTCGGCGTCAGATTCTGCCTTTCTCCAGCAATGTCACCGCTAGAGAAAGGCAGAATCTACTGCCGAAACGTTGCGGTCAGTATGGGCCAAAAAAACAGGATAAGTATGAACCTTTCTTTTTGAGTGATGTCCGTTTTTGAAATTTTTGTATTCTATAGCAGTAGAACACTGCATAGGACTTTGCACCATTGTGTTACCTGTTAACTCAGTGCTGCTCTTGAATCTTTTTCTTTTATATATATATACTAGTTGTACTACCCGGCTACGCCTGGGTTAATAAATAACTGCTGTTAGCTATAACAAAATAGAATTTGAATATGTCATATTAATGACCTGTAGGAAAATAGAAGCTGAGCTGTGATTAGTTGCTATAGGCAGCCTAATAAATCTCCAGCCAACAGTAAACCCTCTCCCCGGCCGGGCAGTATATATTACCTCACACATACACATAAAAGACAGCTCGTGTGACTGACATCTGCCTTAATTCCCTATATGGCACATGTGTTGCACACTGGCTGTTTTTAATCAGATGTTTATTTTTGGGAATTAAAGATACCAGACGTATGAGGCGAGTTGTGTAAGGCAACAGTCCCTGTGGTGTGCGTTCTTGTGGGGGGGAGGGGTGTCCCTGTGGTGTGTGTCCTTGTGGGGGGGAGGGGTGTCCCTGTGGTGTGTGTCCATCCCTGTGGGGTCTGTGTGTTCCTGTGGGGTGTGTGTGTGTCTCTGTGTCCCTGTGGGGTGTGCATGTGTCCCTATAGGGTATGTATGTCTGTGTGTCCCTGTGGGGTGGTGTCTGTGTGGTGTGCGTTTCTGTGTTGTGTGTCTCTCTTTGTGGTGTGTGTGTTTGTGTTCGGGTGCGTGGTGAGTATCCAATGTTGGGGCTCCACCTTAGGGCCCTTTCACATCAGCGTTTTTTTCAAATCGCGGCAGATGCGGTGAAAAAACAGCATCTGCCGCGATTACCGCATACCGGCTGCACTTGCGGCGCGGTTGCGGTTTTTGCCATGCAAAGTATAGGCGGACTTGCGGCAGGTGCGGCAAGTGCGGTTTTGCACTTGCGGCAGGTACGGCCGCGAAAAAAAAACGCGGTCAGCTGCGGTTTTTTTTGTGGCCGCACCTGCCGCAAGTGCAAAACCGCACTTGCCGCACCTGCCGCAAGTCCGCCTATACTTTGCATGGCAAAAACCGCAACCGCGCCGCAAGTGCAGCCGGTATGCGGTAATCGCGGCAGATGCGGTTTTTTCACCGCATCTGCCGCGATTTGAAAAAAAACGCTGATGTGAAAGGGCCCTTAGCTGTTACTCTTTGTGTGCATGTGGTGTGTACAGATGTCCCCGTGCGTGGTGAATATCCCGTGTCAGGGCCCACCTTAGTGACTATATGCTGGTATATGCTGTTAGTCTTTGGTGCTGTCATTAAGCCCCTCTCATTCACAACTGTCAACTGGTAACTGTCACTTTCTCTCCATTATGTAAATGGGGCCAAAATTGTTCGGTGAACTGGAATGCGCGGGGTTAAAATTTTGCCTCACAACATAGCCTATGACGCTCTCGGGGTCCAGACGTGTGACTGTGCAAAATTTTGTGGCTGTAGTTGCGACGGTGTAGATGCCAATCCCTGATATACATACACACATATACACATTCAGCTTTATATATTAGATATGGTACATTTGTTTCTCTATGTCGGGACCCCACCTTAGCAACTGTACGGTATATACTCTTTGGTGCCATCACTCTCATTCTTTAAGTCCCCCTTGTTCACATCTGGCAGCTGTCAATTTGCCTCCAACACTTTTCCTTTCACTTTTTCCCCATTATTTAGATAGGGGCAAAATTGTTCGGTGAATTGGAACGCGCGGGGTTAAAATTTCGCCTCACAACATAGCCTATGATGCTCTCGAGATCCAGACGTGTGACTGTGCAAAATTTTGTGGCTGTAGTTGCGACGGTGTTGATGCCAATCCCGGACATACACACACACATACATACACACATTCAACTTTATATATTAGACTAGATGGGAGCCCGATGCGATCGCATCGGGTGGGCGGTGACATCAACATGGGGGCGGGCTGTTTGACACTGGGGGCAGCAGCTGTCACTTCCCCCTGTGCTGTCTGTCCCCTGCCTGCTGATTTTTACCCCTCGGTCTCTGCCTTTTACCCTGTGCTCTGTCTAATGTGGCGGCAGAGGATGGTGGCATGAGGAACTGGCGCAGTTCTTTGTTCAGCCTGCCGCAGGGTGAGTGAGGTGAGCGAGGTGAGTGCGGTGAGCCGACTGCAGGCTGAGTGGGGTGAGTGCAGGCTGAGTGGATTGAGTGCAGGCTTAGCAGGCAGGGTGAGTGAGTACAGGGTGTGTGCGGGCAGAGTGAGTGCAGGTTGAGTGAGTGCGGAGTAACCGTGGTGTAGGGTGAATGAGTGCGGGACTGGGTGAGTGAGGGCTGGGTGAGTGCAGGGTAACCATGGTGTAGGCTGAGTGAGCGCGGGGCTGGATGAGTGCGGAGCTGAA